>CM053789.1:872423864-873023864 GCA_028749045.1 Cupressus sempervirens
TTCATAGTTCAAATTGTAGTATTGCATTTCTTCTCTCTAGAATATATCCTCAATTGTTCTATTCTTTCTTTCAACAATTACATTTTTCTTTGGAGCCATTGGAGTGAAAAATTGCCTTTTGATTCCATTTCTATCTAAATAGTCAACAAATTCCCAAGAAGTATTTTCTCCACCTCTCTTAGATCTTAAATATTTTATATTCTTACATATTTCTTCCTCTACTAAATCCTTAAACACTTTGGACTTATGAAATAATTATGATTTATCTCTCAAGAAAGTTACCCACATCATTCTAGAGTAATGATCAACAAATAGAATAAAGTAATTATCACTGTGACAACTCCTAGTCCTTATATGACCATACAAGTTAGTATGCACCAAATCCAAAACATTCTTAGATGAATAAGACTTTCTACTAAAAGTAGTACTAGTTAGCTTACCCAATTGACATTCTTTACACATAACATTGTTTGGCTTCACTAATGGAGGCAATCCTCTAACTGCATTATTTTTTCTTATCTTAACTAAGCTATCAAAGTTCACATGGAAACACCTTCTATGCCATAGTCAACTGTCCTCAAATTTTACAACCAAATAACTATTGCTACTAGTACTCAAATGAAATGATTTTCCTTAGGTTTGTCTCACAATAGCAGTTGAATATATTGAGCTTCCTAGAATCTTACACATACCTCCCTTGAACTCTAGATGATATCTTTTATCATTAAAATGACCAACACTGATAAATTTATGCTTCAAACCATTAACAAGATACACATAATTAGTATTACTCTTATCATTCAGAGATATATAATCTTTACCGTTTACCAAACATGGAGTATTGTTATAAAAAAAATAAAAAATTACACCTTTATCAATCTCTTCAAGCTTTATGAACTTGTTCTATCACCTTCACCTTTTGTGTTCTCCTCCTCGACATAAATAAACACTTATTTTTGTCCTTCAATTCTTCATCAGTCACTCCTTCATCTATTGAAACATAATATTTTTGTTTTCTTTGTTCCTTAAATATTCTTGACTTGTCCTTTTGATCAATATTAGGACATTGGGAAGCCATATGACCAATATTTTTGCATGAATACTTTCAAAGGTAGCTTACATATACTTATGGGTACCTCTAGGAAATTTCCTTGCAAGTAAGGCTTCAAACTCATATTGTAGACACCTAAAAATCTTTTAAAAAATAAAATATTTTTATTTTCTGAAAAAGGTCCTTGATGACATCATCATTAATTAATTAATTAATTATTTAATTAATTAATTTATTTTTATGTCATTAAATCCCTTTATCTTAATTAAAAATATTTAATTAAGGAATCCCTCCCAAAAATGTTTAAATCTTATTTAAACATTATTTCCTTATTTATTAATTATTTAATTAATAAATTGACCAAAAATTTCAAAATAAATAAATTATTTATTTTTTGCCCAAAACTTGGCCAATTTCCTTAAGACCACTAATCTCTTCCAAAATCTTCTAATCCTTCTTTAATTTTGATTAAAGGCTAATCTCATCATTTCCTACCCCTAATCCCAACTCAAAATATTTAATTAAGATTAAATATTAATCCTCATTTTTATTAAAAAAAGTTTTAATAAATATCTCCTCAACCCAAACCCTTGAAATAAATAAAACTTTATTTATTTCCTAAAAATCTAATTTATCCTCATCCTAGGAAGTTCTAGACTCTTCTAGAAAGTCTTCATCCTCATCCTAGGAAGTTCTAGACTATTCTAGAAAGTCTTTATCCTCATCCAAAGTCTAGACTCTTCTAGAAGATGTCTTTAAACCTAATCCTAATCCCCTCCTAACCTTGTCACATTCCCTAAAAATGGGTTAAGACTTACTAACCCAAGCCAAAGTTAACAAATATCTCCTCTTTCATCCACCCTCATTAAATGCCGTTCACTTGCCTATCCCTAAGCTAATCCCAAACCATCCTAATCCATCCTCTAATCATTTGCACAATCCTAAGCAAGCTTAAAACCTTCCTAATCAAGCCCAAGTCAAAATTCCTCTCATCTCCCTCAAAATATCCCAACCATAAAACTTTATAAAGCCCACTAGGCCATAAATGACTCTTCCAAGCCCTTTCATTGCTCTTACAAGCCATTATGAGGGTCTTTATGAAGATTTTATCCCTTGAGCCTCCTTTGTTGACTCATCCTTCCCCTTTTCTCCATCCTCTCACCCTGTGACATGTGTCACTCCCTGATTAGCTGTAAAGAAGTACAATCCATGTGCTCTCCTCTCATGCAATCTGAGCCCTCCATGAGCTTTTCTCCATCTTTGCATCTTAGCCCTCAATCCCTCAAGCCTCTTGCCTATAAATTGGATCCTTCCCCTTTGCAAAACAACACAATCCATGAAGTAAAGTCATAATGCCATTTTAAGAAGCCATTTTACATTAAAACCATACACTCACACCCAAATTCCAACTCCATTTGAAGCCCTTTTTGAAGCATAAGCTTGAGTATACATCCTATCTATTTAGACAAAGCCCCTCAACAAGAGAGCTTCTCATTGAGGAAGCCTATTAATGGCTCATATTCTCAATTGAGAGCTCATCTTAGTCTATCTTGAAGTTTATGAATTTTTTTTAGTTTGTAGAAGCTTTATTTAAATTTGGTTTCTATTAGCATACTAACATTGCTCATATACATTTTGGCACGCCCAGTGAGACCTCGCATGGCTCATCTTCATTAGCTTTTTTAGTCAAGTTTTGTATGTCATTTGCTAATTTTGGCTAATTTTTCTTATTTTTGTGATTGGTAGAATTGTATAAATTGGTTTTGTAGGTCCACATGAGCATGAAGAAGACAAAGGAACTCAATCTCATAATGTTTGCAGATTTTTCAAGCTTATAGGTGAACAAAGCACTTGGAATTCTTCTTCCTCTTCTTGTCTATATTCTTCTTATTCCATCTACTTCTTCTTCTTCTTGTGGGAAATTTTGGCCATTTTTTTTTTAAGGAAGCAAAATCATACACACTTCTTTTTAGTGCTTAAAAT
The DNA here is from genome assembly GCA_028749045.1 of Cupressus sempervirens. NCBI lineage: Eukaryota > Viridiplantae > Streptophyta > Pinopsida > Cupressales > Cupressaceae > Cupressus > Cupressus sempervirens. The sequence goes on from CM053789.1 coordinate 872,426,899, forward strand.
GAACCCTCAAATCATACTTAAATCCATTAAAAACTAAAAATTTGCAAAAAAAAAAAATCCTTTTAACAAGTGAAACTAAACCAATCCAATCATTTGCATCCTTGCAACATCAAGGTTTTAGATGCATTCATGCAAAGTTAGGAGCACTTCATTTTTGGGAATTTAAAAAGAACTTCAAGTTTCCATTTCAAAAGGTTCAAAATCAACACTAAGTGCACACTAAAATCTAAATCAAACTCAAAGCATCAATCAAGGATAAAATGAACCTCATTTGCAAATATTTTAAAGTTCTTTTAAAAATCTCATGAAAACTAAGAGTCCTAAATGGTTACCAAAATTGTCCTAAAAGCTTTGTTATTTGTTCTAAACAAATGTCTTGTTGCAAAACTTTGAATGTTTTTTTATGTTTTTCATGCATCAAAACAATCCAGGAATATCATTTTTGGGCTTAAAACATGCAAACTAGAACATAAAATCTTGAATGAAAACCAAAGTCCAAAGAGTCATTTTCACTTTTGAGTCCAAAACAATCTTGAATGATCTAAGGTTAAAACAAAGCACTTCAAAGTTCTTAAAACAACACACAAAATCTCAATCTTGAATGCTCAAAGAAAAAAACTTGAATGTTTAACCACTTGTCTTTGAATGCATGTTGCTAAAATCACTCTTGAGTGCCATGGATTAAAATCAAGTTTTTTTTTTTATGAATGCATGATTAAAACAAAAAATCCAATCTTTAATGCAAAAGGTCAATTAATCATTACAATATCTCACACTTCATCTTTTGGGGCATAAAAGGAATCTACATTTTAGAAACTTTCTAAGTTATAAAAACAAATAAAGACACTTTGAGTGAATTTTTTGTTGGACTCACCCTCTTTAATCACCCATCATTCTAACCATTGGTTGCAATATCAACACCATTTATGGGGATGGGTCTACCTAAGAATGTGTTAAGTGCTCCACAAAAATCAAATTCCACTCACTTCAGTTTTTATTGATTTTTCTAAGATAAAAAATTTCTTGAATGCACATTAGTCTCTCTAACACTTCATTTGGGCATAAAATTAAACAAATCTTGACATGGAGGGCCTCCGGGCACGCACTTGAAACCGAGTTTTACACATCTTTATTTTGAGCTTAAAACAAACTCACACTCAATCTTGAATGCCTTAAAGAAAAATCAATCGATACTTGATGTGGAGGGCCTCCGAGCGCACGAGTTTAATTTTGCTGACCCTAAATCTTCTTGGTGTATTCATTCTTTGATCAATTTTACTTTTGTTAACGCTTCAAGTTGGAATTGAACATTTGCATCCTAAACATGTGTGTTTGTAAGGTCTAGATCAGAAAAACTTAAGCGTCAGTTGGAAAATAATTCTCTCTTTTAGCCCAAGATCATCCAAGTCATCTCTCCCCTTGTCGTCTTTCAAGGCCATCTTGGGTGCATAAGATTAGGATCCAAAATCTTGTTTAAATTTTAAGAGGCTTGCTTGGGGATTTCATCACCCCTTGGGACAACCTCAACTCCAACATTCCGACGGAGTATAAAGATCGGGAGGTGAATCCAAAGACACCTCTCTTGGGATCAAGATTTTGTCATTCGGGCTAAGCCTCAAGGAACTTTATACCCTTGAGAAGTGAAAGAGGAGAAGTGGGTTACCACTCCTCTCAGCTGTGTGACATCTTTTTGTTTTCATCTATGGATTTGGGCCTCACATACCTTGGGTATATCGAGGACTCCCTAGAAAAACCAACTGTCAGCCTTGCAGACAACCATCTAGGGTGTTAATGTGTTTGAAGTGACTGATCAAAACATTTGTAAAACATACACACTCTTTGGCGCAAGTATCACATTCTGAGAATCAAAAACTTCTATCTGGTTGTTCCTATCTATTTCTTGATTTTTTACTTGTTGAATGAATGTTTTCCAAACTTGGTCAATCCTAGCTTAGGGCATACTTAGCGTAGTCACTGCCTATTCCAAAAGTTGAACGAGTTGAAGCAAAACAACCAAAATCTCTCTAAGCCAAGCAGATTCAAGAATTTATGTCAGAACAACCCAAACCCAAATAGAAGTTTCACAAAGCCAAACTCAATCCATCTCAGGCATACTAAGAAATTGCAGCTAAGAAAAAGGAAGTAACACCAAGCCCTCGAATTGCCAAACTCCACAAAGAAGAAGACAAAGCTGCTGATGAAGCCCTTCAAGATGCCTAGTTAGATAGCACTATCAAATTTAGCAAGCATCCAAGAGTTAACCCTGCTTATGCCTTACCAACTAGGCATGATTTCTATGATTAGGCCCCCTTGTTCCTCCACATCTTCTTGCATAAGCTCCACTTTAGAGTCATCCTTGTATGTAAGCCAACCACCCTTAGTCATCCCCTTAAGAATTTTAGCTCACCCATCTCATTTAGATCTTTTCCTTAGAACCAAACCAATCCCCTCAAACCTAGCTAGCATCCCAAAAGCCTAAACTTCACATCCAAGCCTTCAAAATTGTTGGCACCTTGCCAAAGTCTGCCATTCCTACCATCTTGCAAATCTACCAATCTCACCAAGGTTATCCCTTTGACAGAGCTTTGTCTAGGGTAATCTAGCTTTGTCACTTGTTATCCCTCATCACCTTGAGCTAAAGGTTGGGATCCACAAGTGGTCAATCTTGTGTTTTTCCTAAAGGATCATCAGTCTATCCTTAAGTTGACACAATCACCACCAAGCTTGCACATAGGAAAGCATACCTTTCATGATTTGGCGACATATCTTTGAAGTTAGAATCCCCAACCCAATCCTCCTTAGGTTTGTGATATAGCTTTGCCTCAACCCAAGAAATCATTTGCATAGAAAAGCCTTCCCCCTTGGCATCCATTAACATTGTTGCATCTCATCCCTAGGAACATTTTCATGCCACCCGTCACTCGCTTAGCCAAGAAGAAGAAAGAAACAATGGAACCCTATCATTTGGATCAAATAGCAGTGCTCCCCTTGAGCACTCAACCATCCTTTAGCCTAGAGAACACTATACCATCACCTACTGACATTGAAGCTTTCATGAACCAACCAAGAAATGCAGTATTCGTTAACACCATTATAGACAAGAACAAAGAAACAATCATGGCTAACTTTCGAAGGGACAATATAGGAGCCTTCAACTTTGGAAGACCTCCTCCCTTATTAGATCCATCTCACCCGTTTTTTGGACAACTACCACTCTCAATAGGCTCTTATGATTCAGATTATCCTCAATATGTGCCAAAAGAAGACCCTTAAGCCAATCGTTATGATCCAACAGACCCAAACATACTAGCCTCCACTCAAGTTGAAATCTCCCTTCCGCAAGCCAATCCAACCACCACCACTCCACCATTGGTCCATACCACTCCATCCCAAACCCCCTTTGCCCAAAACACCTCATCATTCACTCCCTTCACTATTATTGCTGCTGCTGTCCAACCCAGCCTTCCAAATCCACCCATCTCCCAAATCAGTGCTAGCATCTTTGGCCAACCTCAGCAATATACAACCGGGATGCCACCCATGGGGCCAAGAAATCAACCTTTCATCACCCCCAACTTGTTTACCTCATCTCAGAGCACAATTCCATCATTTCCACTAGGTCCTTGGAGCTTAGTGCCATCAGCCACAAATCCACAAGCTACTGCCCTCACTCCACAAAGCTATCAAACCCCACAAGCTACTACCAATGTTCTGCCGAGCTCTCAAGTGACCAAAGCTCTTGCCACCACTCTACCAAGCTTTCAAATCCAGCCACCAAGCTATCAAACCCCATCAGTTCCATTCCCAAGATTTCAATTCCCACCACCTCCACCACCAACTAATCCATTACCTCCTATTACTAACTATTTTTCTATGCCACTTCTAGGAGGAAATCCACCACCACCAACTACCAATTACTTGGCCTCCTTTGCCATGATACCCTCCCAAATGGGGGCACAACCCACATATATTGGTCAAACTCCTCAAAACCCAAGTCAAGTTCCACAAGCTCCCTGATCCTTTCTCCAAGCTTCACAACCATCTTATACTTTACCTCCACAAAGCAATCCATTTATCCCATAGCTAGCCTACGTCCCTCAATCCCTATCCTAAATCCCATATCAGCAGCAAGCCTCGCAACACATGTAGCAATATGTGCCTCCTCCACCTTAGCAACCCATCATCCACCATTCAGTTGCCCAAGCCATGTACAATCCCTACCAGCCCATACCTCAAAGCCATCCATGTTCCATTGCCCCATCTAGCACATACCTACCTCAAGGCACTCTTACATTGGGTGCACCCCAACCATCACCCATTAATTTAGAATGGGAAGCCATGAAGACAACTTTGAAGAACATCCAAGAGGGAAATGATCCAAAAAACTTCAAGTTTGAAAATGTGTATCCTTACCCATTTGACAGAGCCATTACCATGACACCATTTCCCAAACACTTTGAGATACCCAAGTTTGACAAATTCAGAGGAAAAGGAGACCCTATCACACATATCAAAGAATTTTACATGCACTGCCAAGAAGTGGCATATGGTGATGTCTTCCTCTTGCGTCTCTTTCCCAAAAGCTTGGCCGGACCAACTCTTGAATGGTTTTATAGAATCCCATATGGCACAATTAAAAACTTTGCTGACTTGTCTGAGGCATTTGTAGCCCAATATGCCCATCTTGTTGAAACATAGCTCTCATTAGTTGATCTTGTCCACACTAAGAAAAAAGGTGGAGAAAGCCTTCCCAAATATCTGCAAAGATGGCAAACCCTTACCACCCGCATATCTTGCACCTTGCCAGAATGCCATTTGGTGAAATTTTTTATTGATAATGCCCATCCTAGCTTGGCTCACCACATGACCATGAACTATTTACAGACCTACAAAGATATCAAAGAAAAAAGAAGGATCCTTAAGCAAGGACTCATTAAAGATGATGTGGTCAAGATTTACAAGGAAGCCAACCAAAATCAATCACATTCCAATGACAAGTCTAGGTATTGGAACAAAAACAAGCACATTGCAACAGACGGCGTCACTGACACCAGACATGTGAATATTATTGGTCCTTCCCAAAATCAGTCCAACCCACCTTATCAACCAAACAATCAACAAACTATCAACTACCAACACCAGAATCACCAAAGCTATCAAGGCCACAATCCAAGACCCAACTTTCAAGGGTCTAGCAATCAAGCTAATGCCATCAATGTAGCTGCAGGACCAAAGCCCAAGTTTCAACCTACACCTAGAAATTATACACCCCTTGGTGAGCCATTGGATGTCATTTTTGAGAAATTGACTAAGGAAAACCTCATCAAATTTTCTCCTACCTAGCAAATTGACCTAGGCCAATCCAAAGCTACATGGTACAAAGACAATGAGTATTGCAAATTTTATAAGGTAAAAGGTCACACCACCCTTAGATGCATGAAACATAAAGATTATGTGTAGGACCTCATTGATCAGAAAGAAATCACCATTGGTGCCCAAACCTCTCCCAATGCAGGCTTATAGATCTATCAAAATTCTTTTCCCCCTCACAACAACCAAAATCCTGGAAAAGCACCTGTCCAAACCAACAACAACAATACCAACAACCACCAACCAAACCAACAGCATGGGAAGAACAATGACCACACTTCATCCTATATTGATTATGGTAGCCTCATAGGTTGTATATCCGAGAAAGATCTTTCTGTCAATGTTATTAATATCCAAGGACCAAACAATGAGTGTGTAGTCACCACTCAAAGAGCGTGATTTAACATCACAGGCCCACCAATTTCACCAGCACCATCAGCTCCATCAAAAAGCCAATACAATATCTTGAAACACCTTGGGAACATGCCAGCCCAAATCTCCATTTTAGACCTTCTCCACACTAGTTTTGTGTACAAGAACATCCTTGATAGTGCTCTCATAGAATCCTGTGTCCCTTCAGATATCAACGCTACTAATTTTTGTAATCTTGTTGGACACCTTTCATTCTCATCTGCCCTATCATTCAAACCCATCGACATACTTGTGGTCGAGCCAGATCACACCCTTCCACTCCGCATAGCCATTATGGTATCCAATTTTGCCATAAAAAGAGTAATGATAGATAATGGATCAACCTTGAATATCTGTACCCTAAAATTCATAAAACAAGCTGGGTATACTGAGGCAGATATCATTAGTGAGGTTATCACCATCAAAGCTTATGACAACTTGGAAAGAACCACAGAAGGAACTATTTTGCTGCTAATCAAGGTTTGGCCAATCATCCAAGAAACACTCTACCATGTTATTGATCTAAACCTACCATTTAACATCCTCCTTGGTCACCCATGGATTCATGCCATGAAAGCCGTTCCATCCACTTACCATCAGTGCATCAAATTTTTGCATCAGGGCACTGAGATAACCATCCATGTCGATCTAGAACCCTTTTCTTACTGCAATGTGGTTGAAGCTTCATATGCAAACCATTTTCATGGAATTGATATCGACACAGCCATCACCAGCTCATCCCATACTTGTAATGACCTAGAAACTATCCTTGCCTCCACCCTATCTATCGTGAAGATCAATAACAAAGGCTGTGGAGAGTATAGTTTGTCGGATGCATTTGTTGTCGGGGCACTCCCACTTGATCCACATGCCCATGGACGACCAACATATCACAAAGCTAAGGAGATTCCACCTCATCGATACAAAATTTTTGGCCCAACAACCTTTGTATCCTCAAAAATCCCTCTTCATGAGGAGCTCACTCTAGATATCAACAATTGGTTACATAAGGATGCACCTCCAAGAAATCAAGCATGCCTTGATCACTTCAGCCAGAAGTATCCCCAAGAACATAAGCTCATCACTTACAAATAGAACTATCAAGGTGGCTGTCTAGGACCAGAAGAAAGAGGCATGCAGTGCCCCATTAACGCACACAAGTGGGAATCAAAGTCAGGTCTTGGCTTTGGCATACCCATAACTGGGGGCACCAATGAGAACAATCACACTTTTTCAAACATTCATCGCGACCTTCTCAAAATTGAAGACTTTCCTGAGGAAGTTGAAAAGAGAGCCTATGACGATATCCCAGACCAAATCTTCCTTAAAGACTCTGTTCTCAAAGAACTATCCATCCATTTCATTGAGCTACCACTCACCATCCACAACTCATAGATTGGGACCAACCAAGCGTCATACACATTGATGAGTTCACATCAGAGGAAGCACTTCTAAGATTCATGGGAGCCAAAACTCCTCACAAGAAAACAAAGCCAGATTCTGCCTATATCTATAAGCTAGATTCCAAGGGGTATTTTGGAGAAAATCTCAACCTAGTTTCGATACACCCAAAACTAGAACTAAAGTGAACCCGAGACTAGCCAAGGCAGCAAAGAGAACTCCTCAGCAAGAAAATCCAAAGTCACAAGTAGAACATGAGGATTTAGCATTGCCTCCTCAAGATAATTGACTAGAGGTGTCTTCTATTCTAATTAAGGATACTAGAAAAGTCAACATCGGTTCTTCAGAGATCCCCAGAATTGTTCACATTGTTGCATCCCTATCACAAGACCAAGCCAATCTCCTCTTTGAGGTCTTACGAGAGAACATTGGCCGATTTGCATGGTCATATCAGGACATGCCAGGGCTGGATCCAAAGCTTGTAGTTCATCATCTTGTAGTCGATCCAAAGATCAAGCCCGTTAGACAAAAGCTTAGAAAAATGCACCCCAAGGTAGCATTACTAGTCAAAGCTGAATTAGAAAGAATGTTAGCTACTAAGGTTATCTAGCCTAGGTTATCCGGCCTATCGACTACTCAGAGTGGATCTCCAACATGGTCCCCATCACTAAACCTTTCGGTGACATCAGAATCTACATTGATTTCAAAAATCTTAACAAAGCTTGTCCAAAAGATGATTTTCCCTTACCCAACATAGATATGATTGTAGATCTTATAGCTAGACATGAAATTATGTCCCTCATGGATGGATTTTCTAGGTACAATCAAATCAAGATTGCATAAGAGGATCAACATAAGACAACATTCACTACCCCTTGGGGAACCTTTTGCTACAACATGATGCCTTTTGGCCTAAAGAATGCAGGGGCTACCTATCAAAGAGCTATGACAGCCATTTTCCATGATCTTATCCATAGCATTTTGGAGGATTATGTGGATGATATCTTGGTTAAATCTCATACCTTCATGGATCATCTTGCTGACTTGGAGAAAGTCTTTGATAGGTTAGCCAAATATCATCTCATGCTGAATCCCAAGAAATGTGTCTTTGAGGTCACATCTGGCAAGCTTCTAGGCTTTATAGTTTCTAAATGAAGTATAGAGATTGACCCTAAGAAGGTCAAAGCTATCTTAGACATGCCTCCTCCCCAGACACTGCGACAACTTCACACTCTTTAGGGAAAGCTTCAATCCATTTGGCGCTTCATCTCCCAGCTTGCAGATAAGTGTACGTCATTTGCACACTTATTGAAGAAGGATGAAAAATTCAAGTGGGATCCTTTATGTCAACGCAACTTTTATCATCTCAAGCAGTATCTCATCAATCCCCCTATCATGGTTCCACCAGTTCCTAGTCGTCCCTTGATCTTGTACATATCAGCAATGCCTACTGCTCTAGGGGCACTTCTAGCACAACTCGATGACTACAGCAGAGAAAGAGCCATCTACTACATCAGTAGAACCCTAGTTGGTTATGAACTTAATTATACTCCTATGGAAAAAGCTTTTTTGGCAGTTGTCTTCTCAACACAAAAGCTTTGCCACTGCATGCTAAGTCATACCATCCAACTAGTCTCCAAGATAGACCCTCTCAAGTATATGCTCTCTAGAACAACATTTACAGGCCATTTGGCCAAATGGGTTATGCTCCTTAGCAAATTTGACATCCAGTATATGGATAGAAAGGAAATCAAAGGGAAAGCTATAGTAGATCACCTAGCTGATGCGCCTCTAGTAGATACATATCCTTTGATCATAGAATTTCCAAATGAGCATATCTATCTAATTGAAGAACAACCCCCATGGAAACTTTATTTTGATGGCTCATACACATCTCATGGATAAGGGGTAGGAATATTGTTGGTCACACCTCAAGGAGATTACATTCCAAAAGCCTTCAACCTACAATTCCCTAGCACCAACAATATAGCTAAATATGAGGCTCTCATAGTAGGATTAAAGATAGCTGCAGAATGGAACATCACTGAGTTACAAATCTTTGGTGATTCTCAGCTCATCATCAAGCAAGCCCAAAATGAATATCAAACCAAAGATGAAAAGCTATTACCCTACAAAGAGCTAGTTGATCAGCTAACCCAACATTTTACAAAGCTTCAGTTTACACAAGTGCCTCGAATGCAGAAAAAAGCAGCAGACGCTATGGCTACTATTGGCTCGCTCTTAGAAATTCCCCAAGCAGCTACACAGTATGAGTTTTTAGTCGAGTAGCTCCTCACACCTGCCTATGCAAATGATGACTCAAACCGTGTTTGTATCTTGGTTGGTCCCCAATCCCCTTGGTACCATGAGATTCATGCTTACCTTAAAGATGGTATCATCTCCCCTCACCTCACACGTACCCAATGCCAAAACCTCATTTGAAAATCATCCCGCTATGTTATCATAGCCAATACCCTATATCGTCAGGGTTATTACGATACTCTCTCTTGATGTTTAGATGAAAATGAGGCCACAATGGCATTAAAATAAGTACATTTTGAACTTTGTGGTGCCCAAATGAGTGGTATTGTCCTCGTGCGACAAATCCTTAGAGAAAGCTACTATTGGCCTATCATTGAAGAAGACTCTTGTGACTTTGTCAGAAAGTGTCTCCCATGTCAGCAGCATGCAAATCTTGTGCACGCTCCAGCACAGGATCTACATCGTATTGCACCACCTTGGCCTTTCGCTTGTTGGGGCCTTGATCTAGTTGGAACTATCACACCTCTCTCATCTAATGGACATAAATGGATAATAATAGCTACAAACTATTTCACTAAATGGGTGGAAGTAGTCTCCCTAGTCTCAGCTATAGGAGTTCATGTCTCCAAGTTCACTTTGTACCACATTGTGTGCCGCTTTGGCATCCCATCCACCATCTTCATCGACCATGGAGGTAACTTTGAAAATCTCAACATGGAAGAATTATGCACTTCCCTCCGCATCCATCGCCGCTTTTCTAGCCCATATTTCCCACAAGGTAACAGCCAGGCAAAGGCAACTAACAAAACCCTCCTCAAAATCCTAAAGAAAGTTGTCAATGATTCCAGCCGTGATTGGCACCTGCAAATTAATCCTACCCTATGGGCTTATCAAACTTCCTTCCATACATCCATAGGCACAACTCCATACTCCTTAGTCTATGGTGCCAAATTAGTACTACCCATAGAGGTTGAACTTCTCTCCTTGCGCATATTTTTGCAAGGGCAAATATCAGATGAAGAATACAGAGTAGCTCGGCTCACCCAACTAGATCTCTTAGACGAGAAGCGACAATAAGCCTATGATCATCTCACAATATATCAAACTCATCTCAAAAGGAATTTCAACAAGAAGGTGCTTCCACGACACTTTCAGCCGGACGACATGGTCCTCAAAGAAAACATGAAATTCCAAGCCGATCGAGAAAAGAAAGGCAAGTTTGAACCTACATGACTTGGTCCTTATGTTGTCACTGCATCCTTTAGCTCTGGAGCCTATCAACTATCTACACTGGAAGGAGAACTCTTGAATGATCCTACTAACATCATTCATCTCAAGAAGTTCTATGCTTGAAGATCCTTGGTATACCCAGCTTTTGAAAAATACAAAAAAATAGTAAAGAGAAATAAGTGTCCAATGGTGAAAACTTGGAAATTCAAGCGCCTTGGATAGGTACCTTGGTGAAAACCTGGTAATTTAGGCGCCTTGTGTACTAAGACTAATCCATTATCTATCACTATCCTATCCCTCATCCATCCACTCACCATCCCATAAAATACCTACTTGTTCCCTTGGTGTTCCAACCAAATATCCAAAATCTAATGAAGCTTATAAATACCTCTTGTACAGCTTGTAAGTCTTGTACCTCAGCTTGTAAATCTTGTACCCCAGCTTGTAAATATTGTATCATCCCTTGTATGATGGCTTGTATATCCAAATCTAGTCCAAAGCTTGTACCATATTCCAGCTTGTATTAAATGCCAAATCTTGTATCCTAGCTTGTATCCTATCACATGCACACAAAGAATCCCATTTTCCTTAAGCTTTTCACAAACCATCTACCTATCCGCCTATCAACTATTGCAAACATCCCACCCTTCACAAACATTTCCATCTCACAAAAACCAAAACATGAACAACCTTGTACATTTGTAACATATCTTAGTCCATCAGCTTGTACATCCTCTTTAGCTTAGTACCATTGTATCTATCTAGCTTTCGTGTTAGTTCCTCCTTGATCAGTATCTTGCACACATTGCACAACCCTTGGTTAGCTATTCCAATGCATCCTTTAGCTAGATCTCCTATCACCAAAGTGTTATCCTTCTTAGTTCAGCTTGCTAGACACATCACTCATCCAAAATCTATCAGCTTAGGTGCTCTCTGATAGATCCTTGTAGGATATAGCTTTCCACATGTCTGATCTTAGTCCATTAGTACCTCATCCTACCCATCTCATTGGCAAACAGTTCTCTTTTGGATTTTCTCTTTCTTTTGATTTGGAATCTTCCCTTTTGGGTCTTGAAGTATCTTCTCCAAGCAATCTCCTTGCTCCCTCCTCAAGGTTGCCACAATCTTCCATATCATGGTATACTGTGAATGGCGCAATCTGAGCATAAGGTCTTGATCAAGTCTTTTGTTTGTTTTCCTTTTCTTCTTGTGGGTTACCCAGTGTCGCTTCCACGCTGCTTCCTCTAGGATTCATATGCGATGCTGGGGAAATCCTTGTGTGTTTGTTTTGAGTTAGTCTGTCAGTCCTCTGGACAATTGGTGAAAAGGCCTTGATGTTCTTGGTAACCTTGGAAATTAACCAACAGTCCTATAGCAAATCTAGTGCTCAACTACATGGTGGTACTTCTCTTTGAAGTATCCCCCTGCTCAAAAAGCTTCAATGGATTCCATTCATCTCCATTATTCCCCATCCATATCCATTATCTATCTCTCCTACCCCAACTTGTGCAACCGTATCTCTCAGAATCAATCATCACTCTTAGCTTTAGGGATCTGTAATCCTAGTCTTAGGGATCCACCAATCCAATCAATCCACCAAGCCTCATCTTTTGAGATCCACAATCCTAGTCCTAGGGATCTTTGAAACCCATCTTCCACCAATCTGACTCTTTGAAATCCTATTGCCTTAGCTTTATCTCATCCCATCATCCCTTCCCTTATCCTGGATTCCTTATTATAGCGCTCCGCTCCTTCATCCTCTGCAATCCTTGAGATCTTAAGTTTGCTTCCTCTTGTGCCTATGATTCTCCCTTTATCATTCTCCCGTAGTAAGAGTTTGACCTAACTAAACCTCTTCTCTTAAGCCAATCTGAGTCTCCTTGCTCATCTCGAATTCTTGTACTTTTCAAGAAGCCGTTGAGCCTCGCTTTCTCTCCCCACTGCCTTCTTGAGGGGGCATCTCGCAGTCCATTCTCTCCTCTTCTACTCTAGCCTTGGGCATCTTATTTTCTTATCTTTGATGCCATGCCACTTGCGGCATCACATCAAAGAGGGGCAAAATGTAGACACCTAAAATCCTTTAGAAAATAAAATATTTTTATTTTCTAAAAATGTCCCTGATGACATCATCATTTATTAATTAATTAATTTATATTTATGCCATTAAATCCCTTTATCTTAATTAAAAATATTTAATTAAGGAATCCCTCCCAAAAATGTTTAAATCTTATTTAAACATTATTTCCTTATTTATTAATTATTTAATTAATAAATTGACCAAAAATTCCAAAATAAATAAATTATTTATTTTTTGCCCAAAACTTGGCCAATTTCCTTAAGACCACTAACCTCTTCCAAAATCTTCTAATCCTTCTTTAATTTTGATTAAAGGCTAATCCCATCATTTCCTACCCTTAATCCCAACTCAAAATATTTAATTAAGATTAAATATTAATCCTCATGTTTATTAAAATTTTTTTAATAAATATCCCCTCAACCCAAACCCTTGAAATAAATAAAACTTTATTTATTTCCTAAAAATCTAATTTATCCTCATCCTAAGAAGTTCTAGACTCTTGTAGAAAGTCTTCATCCTCATCCTAGGAAGTTCTAGACTATTCTAGAAAGTCTTTATCCTCATCCAAAGTCTAGACTCTTCTAGAAGATGTCTTTAAACCTAATCCTAATCCCCTCCTAACCTTGTCACATTCCCTAAATATGGGTTAAGACTTACTAACCCAAGCCAAAGTTAACAAATATCTCCTCCTTCACCCACCCTCATTAAATGCCATCCACTTGCCTATCCCTAAGCTAATCCTAAACCATCCTAATCCATCCTCTAATTATTTGCACAATCCTAATCAAGCTTAAAACCTTCCTAATCAAGCCCAAGTCGAAATTCTTCTCATCTCCCTCAAAATATCCCAACCATAAAACTTTATAAAGCCCACTAGGCCATAAATGACTCTTCCAAGCCCTTTCATTGCTCTTACAAGCCATTATGAGGGTCTTTATGAAGATTTTATCACTTGAGCCTCCTTTGTTGACTCATCCTTCCCCTTTCCTCCATCCTCTCACCCTGTGACATGTGTCATTCCCTGATTGGTTGTTAGGAAGCATAATCCATGTGCTCTCCTCTAATACAATCTGAGCCCTCCATGAGCTTTTCCCCATACTTGCATCTTAGCCCTCAATCCCTCAAGCGTCTTGCCTATAAATTGGATCCTTCCCCTTTGCAAAACAACACAATCCATGAAGTAAAGTCATAATGCCATTTTAAGAAGCCATTTTACATCAAAACCATACACTCACACCCAAATTCCAACTCCATTTGAAGCCCTTTTTGAAGCATAAGCTTGAGCATACATCCTAGCTATTTAGTCAAAACCACTCAACAAGAGAGCTTCTCATTAAGAGAGCCCATTAATGGCTCATATTCTCAATTGAGAACTCATCTTAGTCTATCTTGAGGTTTATGAATTTTGTTTAATTTGTAGAAGCTTTATTTAAATTTGGTTTCTATTAGCATATTAACATTGCTCATATACACATATTGCCTCTTGTATTCATCAATAAATTAATCAATCTCCTAAGATTAATTTTCTTTGCTTCCTAGAATTAATGATAAGGATGCCTTGAAAGATTCTTCAACCTTGGGAGTACTATTATCATAATTGTTGATCTCAAATTCAATAAAATTTCCAATTAAACAGTCCATCAATGGAAAATTTATCAAAATTATTTAACTCATGAATTATAGAAACTCTTATGGCATGTAAGAAAGTAACAAGGTTCTCAAAATTTTACTTACCATTTCTTCATCATCAATGGTGTACTAATTTTTTTTTACTATAGAAACCACTTATTTTAACCTATGACCATACTAAGAATATTTTCACCTTCTAGAATTTCATATTTCCTTTCAAGATATCAACCCTATCTCTTTGAACATGTGCATCACCACCAATACTAGCTTAATATTTTCCCAAATATCATGAGTGTTACTGAGTCCACAAATGTGAATAAATTTAGTATCATATAGGGTACTTACAATGACATCCAATGTTAATACGTTTTAGGTCTCCACCTTCAAATAATTTTCATTGAGTGTCCCATCAGTTTTGGTATATTTGATCTCAACATGTGTCAATTATTTTGTCCCCATTCCTCTAATATATATCTTCATCATATCATGCCATATAGAGAAGTTTTCCTTAGAGAAATTTGGATGTCCTTTATCAATTTATTAAGTTTTCCACCAAGAAGTCCTAGGCTTTGATAATAATTTTTAATATAATTAATGGCCAATATTATTTTGAGGGAAGGGAAGGAGGGTGAATCATAAATATGTGAGATTCAAAACTTAACCAACTTATCAACAAAGATCAACTAGAAAATATCTTAACCATTTAACAATTCAACATGTGCATGCAATGTAAACTTATGAAACAATAAGTAAGACAACTTATTAAAAATTCACACAAGTAACACAAAGACACCAATATTTTTTAATTAAAAACCCTTGGTTAGAGGGAAAAGCTATGGAAGGAATTAGTACCCACAAGTATTTATACTCTTATGAAATATTCTCAGTTAAAGGCTTACCCCTATCATGAGATTGGAATAATACCCTTTTACAAGAATACATTATTAGGAGTCACATGGTTAAGGGATTTTCTTCTATCCCTACACTAGTAAATTTGGACCTATTTTTCGAGGACGGTTTGTCAAATTTTCAACCATAAATGATTGAAACATTTTGTCATTATAACTTCATCAAAATTTTGATGCTAAATAGGGCTATCTATTTATTGACAAATGATGTCATAAAAAATGAGTCCAATCTCTGTCAGGCAGATGGCATTAGGCCATAACCAATAGATGTTGAAACTTTAATGATTACCAATGGCTTTTGGTGATTGTTCCATTGACACCTCATCAAAGCTATGATGAAATCCTAGGAGATTTTGACAATGTTTCCATGTCATCAACAACAGACATATCGAAAGATAAAAAGGGGTCGTCAAAACTTTAATGATATCCCTATTTTGGAAAAAAATAGATAATGAATTGAGGGGATGCTGATCAATGATTCAGATATATGTTGATCGAGATGAAGATGACTATCACATTGAGGATGTATAATGGATTGTGCAATATATAATTGGTTCAAAGGCACGAAGTAGAATAAGAGAAACATCACCCATTCACATATATTAACAATATAGACTTACTAATAATTAGACAATATTCACAAAAAAACATTTTTCAAATATCAAATTTAATGAGCTTTGGTATATAATATTTTATCGATAGTCACAAAATTTGTATTGATTTGATTGCTTACTTTACATGCATTGCAGAATTTACAGCAAGTATCTTGGTTTCCTTTATGTTTTATCTATGGATGATAAGGTTAGTCTTTTTAGAATTTGATGAAATCCAACTTCATAGCTTGCCAAAATCACTTGCATGCAAATAAACTGTTGAAGGCAAACCAAAGAAGGAAGAGGTGGAGCTTGTAAAAACTAAATAGATTGAGAGAGAAGATATTGCAAACAAAGAAAAATGTATTGCTATACAATATGCCTTGAAAATGAGTTGAGTTATGAAATACAATGAGAGAGCTCGAATATAAAGGCCTCAAGGAAGCTTGTAGAACAAGTTGGAAAGTGCTAGAAGATAAGGTTGACAACTAAGCATATGTCCACAAAATGGTGGGATATCCTCAATCAAGGTGAGGAGATAAGTATGACTAGAGAGGAACAAACTCCCATGTTGTCAAAAAATCTTAGAATAAATGCATTAACCTAAGTAAAGTTAAGTAAAAGAATAAATAATTAATAAATAATTATTTACTCTAACACCCCCCCTTAAGTGCAACTTAGGGGAATGCCTTAAGCTTACAAAAACTAAGATGAAATGTAGAATGGGTCTCGACAACTAGGCCATGTTAGGTACCCATGTACAATGAAAAGAGATGCAACATCTAAAAATGGGAAAAGAGAAAAAACCACATGGGTAAAACCCTCCCCCAAAAAGAGGTAGGAAAACCTAGTGAAGGACTGAAGAAGCCTCCAACTAGAGGAATGTCTCAAAAAATAGGAACAAAGAAGATCATGAAGAGCATCACTGAAGTATGAAGAAGCCACAAATTATGTCATCAGAAAGAAACTACTGATCTGAAGAACCTCCATGGAAGAAGAAGGCACAAACTGAGCATGTCTAAATGGTAGATGATCCATCTCACCAAAATGGATAGGCAACCAGCAACTACAATGACCTAGTATATAGGATCAACCACTAAATACATAGTTCACATGATTGAACCATCGAACCATGAAAGCATTAGAACAATAGAATAACCCCCCTTAATGTAGATAGGGTGAGATGACAAGAAACTAAAAAAGGTGGGCCAAAATCCTCCTACAAAAAGAACCAAGAATGACGAGAGAGTTGAAGAGGTACAAACACCTATAAAGGCACAGTCACTGACATTACATGGGGCTAATGTCATGGAAGGGACATTCGCTTGATAAAGGAAGAGGGCACAAAAATGGCAACAACTATCCCCCTATGGTGCTTTATAAAATAGTGCAAGTACAACTATCTCAAAACAACGTTCATGAACCCGAAATACAAGAGTGGTATGTTATTTTAGTGTGTTTACATAAAGATGTTTACAAATGATAGCTACAATGATCAGAAAAGGAAAAAAGCTAATACAAAAGATAATATAGCCCAAAAAAAAAGATCCCATGCCATGAAAGCGATCCTTGGACCTGAAATACCCAAGATATCCACCATAGAGAAAAAATGCCAAAAACATGATAGAAAGAGCATGATGCAAAATCTGAAAGAAATGATAGCATTTCTAAAAAGATGACCAAAGAAGCTTTCCAAAAATATAACATTTTCAAAAAATGGATATGGGATGCAAAAGAAAAGCTTACCGGAGTGAAAAATAAAACATCTGACTTTGACTACAAAAATGAGCCACAAAACTGCATCAAAATTTGAAAATACCTACACCAATGTCTCTATCTTGGAACCAACTTTTTGATGCTTCTTTCAGATTGGAAAAATACCTTTGTATGCTCAATTATGGCCAAAAAATTGCACGTAGGTCAAAAAGGACATTGGAGAGCCTATAGGTGTGATGATGTAGTGCTGACATCATGTTGATGTCAGCATTCTACTGGGTTAAATTTGATGGCCATGGGGTTGTCATAGCAAAAAAAGAAGCCACGTGGCATCCATGTGGCAAGATGTTGAGTTGGTAGGTGACATGGTAAGGGCCACGTGGCAAATGCCAATGTGGCACTCATAGAGTGTGCTAAATGTTGATGACTATGTCAAGGTGGGAAGACTTATAGGTGGGTGGAGAATAGGTGCACTATTGATGGTGGTAGTTGTAGAGGTAGAGGGAATTGGGGGTGCCATTGGGAGGGTGGCGGGCTAGCCAGATGACGGTGGCCGTAGAGCAGCAGCAGCACTACGGCTGCATTGCCGATGGTGGCAATGCGTGGGTTATGCAATGGTGGCATGATGGTGGCCGCTGGGTAGTGCCACAGTGGTGTAGCCTACACACGACTTTTAAAAATAAAAATTTGTCTGCTCTGTAATAAATGCGTCTGTACAGCCTCCTGGGCAAAAAAATTTTTGCCTCTCGGATCAAATTTGTCCAAAATTGGAAAATTTTTTATGGATCCTGACTATAATAGGCCTTTTGAACTCAATGGAAGTGTTCATTTAGGCACAAAGTGCTCCAAATATGCTCTTCCCCTAGATTGAAGAAAAAATCACAAACAAACTAGGGTTTGTGTCTCTAAATCATGGCTTCAAAAATCCTTCAGCCAAGAAGTAGTAGGGAGGCTATGATATCATGTAGAAGTTGATGAAAGCTAACTTCACAACTCACCACTTGATCACCTGCATGCAAAAAACTTGTCGAAGGGGAATCAAAGAAGGAAGAGGTGGAGCTTGGAAAAACTAAATCGACTAAGAGAGAAGATATTGCAAACAAAGAAAAATGTATTGCTATACAATATGCCTTGAAAATGAGTTGAGTTATGGAATACAATGAGAGAGCCTGAATATAAAGGCCTCAAGGAAGCTTTTAGAACAAGCTAGAAAGTGCTAATAGATAAGGTTGACAATTAGGCATACGTCCACAAAAGGTGGGATATCCTCAATCAAGGTGAGGAGATTGGTATGACTAGATAGGAACAAACTCTCGTGTTGTCAACAACTCCTAGAATAAATGCATTAACCTAAGTAAATTTAAGTAAAAGAATAAATAATTAATAAATAATTATTTACTCTAACAGTCTTGTGCTCAAATGGAAAGTTTCTCTTAGCATTAACCTATGCTTGAATATATGTTATTAATGTATTATTGTCGTTGTTTTGATGTCATTAGACAATATTTAAAAATCCTTTCTTCTCTGGCTAGTGTGCAAGAGAAGGTACCAGAGGGAAGAACATAAACTATCCACATGTTTCCTTTATACAAAAAGACTGATTATATGAGATTGGATTAGATTCTATGAGAAATAATTCTATAGCATGTGGAATTTTTATCTTCTACCCTTTGGTACCTTATCTTTGAAAGTAGGGAAAGAAGAAAATAACCTTAAATATTTTTAGATGAACTCATAATAACTTGTAGAGTTTTTTTACTGATAAAGATAAAAATTAGTTTTGAAAAGATTTAGATAAACATGTGCTAAGTGTTCTATTTATTCTCATGAGAGATGGATTCCTATGAACCAGTACTCATGAAACATGAGTCAAAGAATTTGATTCAAAAAATCACACAGTTGAATCCTGATAGCAATATCACAATTTGACTTGAATTAGAAAATATCCCATACTTACCAAGATTTTGATCATTTTACAAAAACACATCAGCCTAGATATATTGTGCTTAATGTAATGTGAACTTGTTATCATAGCCAACAAGGACTTTAGGTATGCGAAAGAGAGGGTGGACTAGTTGATGAGGAGAACTTGGTTTTTAGTTACAGCCATGTGGAAGGAGTGTTGGGGACAAAATTGGCTTCAACAAACCATGAGCTCAAATTCAGCCCCAAAGAAGGGGGTGGATCCATTGTGATATTTACTATGAATTATGAAAGCCTCCCTAGTGTTCCCCTTGATGAAGCCAAACTTGAGGATTTCAAGGCCAACAACACATGTTTGTTTAGACTTCTTAAGGGATATCTCATTGCCAACCCCACTTTATACTTATAATAAACTCTCAAAATCCACGTCTCTATTGTAATAATGAGCCCATACCATTACCCTTTCTTGAAAAATGTATACATATTGTCATTATGTGTGATAATATCCAATGATATAGTCATAATCTTGTATGACTAGATGCATGGATCAAGAGGCTACTAGCAAGTCCTAAGCATGAATGTAGGTATATCACATAAGCTAATTATTTACAAAAAAAATTGTTTGATATCATTGAAACTCCAAGGGAAATTAGGAGGCAAACATGTATATTTACAAGTTTGTAACTTTTGCTGACCTACTCAATCCAACAATTCTAGAAATGGGTTTTCATTGCAAGTAACCTAACATGGTAGTTGTAATTTAGATCAACCTGTACTATCCAAAATGGAAACAAAATCTATAAGAGGACTACTTATTTTCTCCTTTATGTAGCTCCTTAGAACTTGCATACTATGCTTTAGGAATACAAGACTTTTCTATGGTTACCCCATTGATCATTACCTTATTGAGCTTAGTGAGAATTTCTACTTTTTTGTAGTATCAAGTGGGTTATCAACTATTGTTCTCTCATGTCCCAAAAATGTTTCAATATCATTATATCTCAATGAAAAAGTTATCAATAATAAAAGTCATATTTCTAGGTTGATCCTAAATAGGATTCATCTTATCTTTGGTCATAGAACAAGTATTTGGCATATGCATGACTAAGGAATCTAATTTTTGTTATTTTTAATATTAAATCTTAGGTAACGATATTATTAGAATTCAAAGGAAAGTTATCTAGACAAGGTTCTAAATGATTGTGGATCTTGCTGATTTCAAAAAGATAGGACAAATAGGTGATAAGAATGTTAGTCAAAGACAAACATAAGGTGCCTAATCCAAGGTGAGTGAATATAAATGATGTTTGATAAATCAAGACAATATGTATGATCACCAAAGGAATGACCTATAAATAATGTTCCTTCTAATTCAAAAAATAACTCTCCCTAAGATATGCAAGCTATGTTTTGTATTTTTCTAGGCTAAAATGATGACTATGAAAAGAAAAGAAAGGTTCTAAATGAAAGATACCAATTACCTCTATATGTTAACCACTAAGAACTAGGAAGAAAGATTAATTTATTCTTAGTAGGACAAAGTGTTATTCAATTTTTAGTTTCTATACTGGACAATTACTAGTGATTCTCAATTTTTTGTTGGTAAAGATGTTTAATTTTTTGTTATGACTCAACTTTCAAATGCTCAATTTTGGTTATATTGTTCAAACATGAAAAAATCACAATTAGTTTCTAGATCCATGACTAAAAAGAGAATGTTTGGGATATGGTTTAGAAATAGAGAAATATACAAAAATAGAAATTCATAAACAAGAGAGGTCCAGGTACATAATGTCCCTCATTCAACACAAAACATGTAACAAAACAACATAATGTGGGAACCTTAAAAAAAATTGTCATCGATACTTTCCTACTAGATTCAAACCATAAATAAACTTATTCATTACCTGGAATTACCCTCAAATGATGGAGAGATGCTTTCTTAACCCTACAACCTCAATTTCTCATTTAGCTCTGATGTTTGGTACTCTGCAACCAAATACAGCGAAATCATGCTCAAATAGCATTACAAAAGATGTTGAAAAGTTTCAATATATGTTCCATCTTTTTGCATTGGTGAGTGTTTTATATGAATATTAGGATCTATAATTTTATAACAACTTTAACAAGACTAATATCAACATGTTACCAATATGATTGCAATTAGTAGAAATCAATTTTAATGAATGAAGGCATGACACATTTCAACAAAGGAAACAAACCATCACTTTTAATAACATCAAAATCTAGAATGTACCAATAGTCAAAATACGAAACTCAGTGATAGAACTATAATGTAAATAGTGAAGAATCGTTATCTTTATCCACTAAAGCACCCATATGTCTTTGTCTTCTCTCCCTTCCATCCAAAATAAGATTCAACCTCTTTGATTCGAGAATGCACATGCACTTGCATTCCATATGCATGGACAATAGGTGGAGCTGAAAAAACACACCATGTTTACATTATTTTAATAGGTCTATAAGTTATTTTAATTTATAGACCATTTTGAATGTAAGAAATCTAGCTTCTATGCCTAAGAGAATATCCTCAACAAGGGAGAAAATAAAAAGTCTTGATTTGCTTGCATTCTAAGGACATTGCCCTTGCCTATAAGAGAAAAAATTACAATGTTCATGATGGTCTATAACTTAAAATATTGAATTAATGACCTATAAAAAAAAAAGAAAACCTATTGTATATTTTAGCTCCACTTGATGTCATATGCATATCAATCGAGATTGCGTATTACACTAGGGGATCCTTCTACATTGCTTGAAACCAAGAGATTGGCATAGTTAACATCTAATACTATCTCCATTAATTTGGTCCACTCAAGCATAATATTTAAATTTTTCTTTGAAACATAAATAGTAAAGGATATCCAACATATTGATGGCCAATTTCTCTTGAATATGTTCACTAATAGGATCAACTCATAGATAGAAAACAAAGTGTCTGATGTAGATGCAATAAAGAGATTAATTGTTTCTTCAATTACTTTAGATACCTAAGAAAATTAAATAGAAGACAAACAAATCAGTATACAAAGAAGATTTTTAGAGTATCACCAAGTGTGTAATGTGTTGATATGTTCTTATCTCATATTCATCATACGAGAACATGATTAACATTTTTTTATTTCTACTCTAGTTTATAAAGGAAATAGTCATTTCTATTGAATTTACTTCCCATATTCTCTTATTTGGTATTTGTGTACTATGTATATGTTGTTTATAAATTAGATTTTCACCATTATGCATGCTTATGCATAGTCTTGGGTTTTCAATGGTGAATCTAATAGGGTATTTTTAATAAAATATTGAGAACTATTTGAAGATTTGTTATAAGGGATCTCAAGTAGTAAAAATCATTTATTTTACTTGAAAATTTCATTCTTAAAATATATACAAGGGAGTTTCCCCTCCTAAATGCATAGGAATATCACACTATGAAGTGGTTTATCCTATAGTTGTATTTAGTTTTTCACGCTTCCGTTGGGCACTTTTTGAAGAGTTTCAAAGTGACAAATCTATTTACCAATAGATAATATTTATCAAAGAAGAGATGAATATGATTCATAATGGAAATGTAGCAATAAAACTAATAGTGTAGAAATGTGATGAAATTATAGTGGCAATTGATATTGATTCTATAGAAATGAACATCATATACATGTCTACATCAACATGGAAGAAGTGACAGTGGTTAGTGACTATGGTGAAGTTCTCCAGCCACTTGATGATGGGACCATATATTGGTATTTAGTTTTGATAGGCTTAGTTTGAGCTTCACTTGGTTTCAAGAATTCTTTAATATTCTCTAATTAACAAGGCCAACCACGTGAAGGTGGATTAACATATACGTACCTTTAGACCTCTTAAACCATTTGCTAGATCAATTACCATTGGCATAGCATTGGAATTTCAATGAAGATGAGCTTCTTTAACCAATTAAGCAACACCTTCCCATGTTAATGAGCACATTTGGTTGAGATTGTTCAATCCATACTTTTATCCAATCAATATTGTTTTCAATATACAAATGAAGTGCATCCCACTCATGAGAAACTAAATTAAATAAATAGACCAATTAGAAACAACTTATATTGATGGTAGATAAGAATTAATTAATTATAATACCATCTTATAATTACCTCTCACTTTCCTCAATCTACCTTCCTCCATCATATAAGTACTCCCCTTCAAATTTTTTAATGGAGTTGGGATCCCAAAAGTGATCTATATGGATCTTTGCTGTAACCTTGGGAAGATATTTGCTAATGTACACCATGGTTTGGTATACCATATATCCCTCCACTATGGAACCCTTAGGACATCCTCTTTGTCAAACCAAGCCCTGCAAAAATTTCAAGTGCCTCTCAACCATCCACATTGACCTAGTTGGTACAAGTCCACACAATTCAATCTTCTCAACTAGATCTATGAGGTAGTGTTCTTGTGCATTGAAAAAATTGAAGATATACACTTTTGAATCTCACACAAAAGTTGAGCAATTTTGATCTTCCAATGTTTTATGTCTTTTTTATCAATTTCTGTAGATGGCATCCACCTAGAAGATATTCATCATGCAAAAACATATTAACAAGACTCTACAATAAATTATGCAATAAATTAGAGAAAAAGAAGAGCAAGATGCAAAAATAATATCTATACAACAAATCTAACAAATAACACTTCTAACCTCATGCATTTCCCAAGATCATATATAACTTGTTTGACACTCATATTTTCATACTTGTGTGAGAAAGATAGAAGTAGAACATAGTGCAATAATAATAAAATTATCTTTTCAATATATTATAAAATAAAATAATGAAAAACACATTAGGTTTTACAAATTTATTGTAAATAGAGCAGAACATGACTTCCCTTGATGAAGGTATGCCAATTATGTGCTTTCAACCCTGACCCAAAATCACCTTTCTTTGATATGAGATTGCTTATGTCTGTAGAAAATCCTGTGGGAAATTTGGTTTTTTTAATGGCTTCAAAATGTGACATTAGTTTGTTATTGCATTAATAACCAAGGAATGACACTTGTATTAATCTAATTTCCATTTCTATTTGATTCAATGAAAAACTTCAATGCATGATGTCTCTATTATTCATGGTGTCTTTATTACATTCTTTCTAATATGCATAGCATCACACAAATGCATGATTGAGAGGTTCTCATAGTACAGAAACCCACTAAATTGTCTAGGATAGCTTTTGAGTCCTTTTGGAAGTTTTTCATCAATACCTTGACAACCTTCACCAACATCAATTACATCATTACTAAACAAAAGATAGTATCCAAATTTAAATTTCATACAAAAAGCTACATCAGATGGAATGATATTACCTTGATGATTCATTCTATTGTATTTCAACTTCCATATGTGAGGTGTCATTCTTTGTGGCTTTGATGTTGTCTCTTCTTTCCCATTGAAAATATATTTTTCAGTAATTTGATACTTATGATTTTTGTGGAGAAAGTGCCTATGCTCATCGAACACCTACTTTCCTAAAATTTTTGAATGACAAGATTTCATCTTTGGACCACAAATTGGACATGCAAATTTTCCCTTTGTCTAAAGACCTACAAGATTGTGTATAATTGGATGACATGTGTAGAAGATTCATATTTATAATTATCAAGTGCAACTTAAACATACAATGAAAATGTGTTAGCACTATTACATACCAAAAATATGTATTAACAATTTTACATACGACAAAAATGTGTTAGCCTAGGGGCATCATGTATTGTCCATACAAGCATTGCATGGAATTGAAATTGTCTTTCCCCTATTGGTCTAGAGATATCGTACATAATGACCCCATTCCATAACTCCAACAACTCATCAATAAGGGGCCCAATATATACATTCATATATTTCACTTGATACTTACCTAGTTGAATAAACATTAAAAAAACATAATTATTATAGTCATTTTGATACTAAGTTTATAAATTAATTTAGATAAATTTTAAATGGAAAAGTTCTTGATACAATCATTACCAATATTATGTGCCCCCTCTCTATAGACATTCAAGGAGGAATCTTATTATTAATAACAAAAATAGGCTAGACTAAGTAAACATATCTCATCTCTCCAAATGGATTGGCATCGTCTACTACCAATGAAAGCTTCATATTATGAGGGTCTTCTTTAAATATTGGCCACATATCTTCTATGTCCTTAAATGTAGAACCATTCACAAGCATTCACATAATGTCATCTTGACTTCTATTGCATGCATGGTAATCCATAAATTGTGCCAAGCTAGTGCACCTGAATAATCATTGAAGACATTAAATAATGGGAATGTACCAAAGAACCTTAGGCGGCACCTTTTTGGTTATTTGATATGATCGATACCTACTAATGTGACAATTAGGGAAATCAGTTGCAAATTCATGTTGTTTATGATATATAATACGATCATTGGGACATGCATGTATTGTTTGATACTCCATTCCAATATATTTCATAATGGTTGATAATGCTCGGTAAGAGTGAGGTGGAATGTTTGATGGTGGTAACAAACACTCACCTATCAACTTATGGAAAAAAATTGTTAATATAAAGAACATTAATGGTATGCTAACATAGAATATGATAAAAATGACACTGTTGGTCTCAGATTGGTTTTGACAATTGAGTGTCAACACACTTAAGAAATTTCTAAGTTGATGCTGCGTATAATATAGATGTTGAGCTATAGTATGTGCTAAGCCAGAAATTCCACAAGTACCAAGTTATTCAAGTGTCAAGCAAGTTTCAACTACCGAGTGACAATTGATGTTGAGCAAGTTTCAAGTACCAAGTGACATTGATGTCAAGCCAATATATGTGCCGAGTAAAGTATACGTGTCAAGCAAGACTAAATTACTATAGGAGTTGAGAAAGATAGAACTCTTATGTGTATCGAACATCAACAATTAGTAAGTGTCGAGTGACATGGAATCAACATAAGAGTTTGTGCCTTCACAAACTTAGATGTAAACCATTTTTTAGTTGACTCAAGATGAATTTTGAAGGATCTAAAAGATAAGATTGAATCTATTACATTCCCCATGTAATTAGCATGCAACCAATTAGAAAAATGGAAATAATTGAGTGGGAAAAATGGATGAATCTTAATCATAGATTCATACCTAACCCTAAGTCTCAAAACCTTTTTAAGAAGGTCGAAACCCCATAATTTAGTGTTTTGTGGGTTGTATGGAATGCATGAGAGAATGCTAGAAAAGTTTTGAAGGAAGTGTAAGGGGTGTGAAGACTTAGAGGAAGAGGAACAACATTACATAATCAAGTTGATCATAGAAGAGTATCAAAACTTCAAATAGAGTTATATCAGATCAAGAAGGATTAGATCAAATTGGATAGAATAAGGATCTAAAATTAGCAATTGAAGATTGTAAGTTATTAGGTCAACACATTCTACTATACTTTCTAGCCATTATATTAGAAGAATGAAAATCCTATGATGATAGGTTGGTTTAACATGCATATTGTAAATCCTTTAAATAGGTCACTTTTAATAGGGTGTTAAAGCCTTTAATAGGGCAGGCCTTTCATAGGTCAGACCATTGATGAAGGTCAAACTTTGTAACCTTAACTAGTTACATATTGCTACAGTTATAAGTTGTGGGTGTCATCCCCACCCTGGTTTTACCTTCTCATTTTGGAGGGTTTCTAGGTGATCAAATCTCGTGTTATCTATTTTCATGCATGCCTTCACTTTCATGTTTATTAGAGATGTTAGATGCAAGTATTGATTTTAGTTAAAAGGTTTTATAGCTTAAATTTTGGTACTTCTGATTCACCCCCCTCCCCCATCTTAGAAGTATTCTTCCCACTTGTAAATTCCAACAATTGGTATCAGAACTATGTTCTCACAAGAAGCCTTACAGCTTAAGAAAAAGATCAAGAGATGGAAATCTACAAACTTGGGAAAATCATATAGAACTAGGAAATTGAGATACACCTCATTCTACATTCTCTAGAAGAAGCCAAGGAAGAATTGAGGAAATCCCTAAAGAAAAGAAGAGAGATTGCCATAGCTAAGAATGATACATAGTATAAGGAGATTGATAGCTCAAAAGTGTTTGCAAATGGAGATTCCAAGGAGTTTGATGTAGCAATAGCAGATCTGATGGAGAAGAATGGGGCTCAAACATAAGAGATCAGAACTCTAAAGATTGAACAAGAATCAAAGCCATGATGCTTTATGAAGTAACTAAACAAAAGAAAAAAGCTATTGAAGATAAGGCTATGATAGAAGATGAAAAGAAAAACCTTGCCAATAGATTGGAGGAAAAGTTAATTGAGCTTGCAATAATTTCTAACATGCAGCTAGACACCCTAAGCCAGATGATGAATGCACATCATGAGCTGAATGTTAAGGACATGAGATCTCCACACTGAAGATGAAAAATGAACAACTGCAAAATGACTTGAGAAGAGAGAAGGAAATTGTAGAAAGTTTCAAAAAACCTAATGAAGCCATCAAGTATTTTGAATAGCTATTGAAATCACCAAGATCCAGTAATGACACTTTAGGACTAAGATACACCAGCACTAAAAAGGGTGAGTCATCAAAGACTATATAAGAAAGAAGTAACAAAGGTAAGAACACTAAATCCACTTGTCAATTTTGTGGTAAAAAGGGACATACCTCTAATGTTTGTAGGATCAAGAATGCTATTCAGCATGACAAACCTAAAAACATGGGTCACTGTCACAAGTACAACAAGCAAGGACATCATGCACATGATTGCAAGACTATAACCATCAGAAGACCAAGATTTGAAAGTCACTGCTATAATTGCAAAAAGTATGGACATAGAGCTTTTGAGTGTAGATCAAAGCCTATGTGGACACCAAACCAACTAACAAAGATCAAAAGTCATGGACATCACTACAATTGGAACTAAACCACTAAGCAAAGCTGTCACTACTATCAAGAGTATGGACACATCCTTGAAAATTGCATAAGAACACATTTTAATGGAAGCTACAATAGATGGTTGAGCCAAAATACATGTTTCAGTTGTTTGAAGACTGGACACATCAGTAGAAATTTCCCAACAAGGTCAAAAGCATCTAACTCTAAGTTCAACAAAGGAAAAGGGAAGGTAGATGTTGAACACATCAAAGGAGAAATGAATAAAACATGGAAGAAGAAAGATGGAAACAACACATCCAATGGAGGGATCACTTCACCTAAAAGGTCAAGTGGTCACATTTCATCCAACTAAGAAAAAGAAGGTATGTGGAACTAATATACAATTTTTTATCATACATTAGTTCCAAGACAAGTAAGTACTAAAAAGAATAGATTAGCATGAATAGAGATGCAAAGTTAAAACTTCAAGTTTTCACAAGTGATGTCGAGTAAGAAAAGTTGTCCTCAGATGTCGAGTAAAATCCTAGTATATGCTGAGTTGTTTGCCAAATTTAGTAGAAGTCGAGTGATTAGTTGCAGCTAAGTTAGAAGTGGATGCCAAGCAAGGGGAAATTCTAGTTGAAGCCGAGTAAGGGAAACTCTAGTGTATGCCAAGTAATTGGAAAGACAATGGAAGCCGAGTAAAGAATAATTTCTTAAGGAGCCAAGTGGATAGTTGTAAATGCACTAAGCATTAAATGCTATGAAACAAGGCTATATGATCACATTTTGAATCATTTTTCACCATTGTGAGCAAAAAGAAAGAATGAGAAAAACACAGAAAGGATTTCAAAGTAGAGAATCAAGAATTTGAGAAAATTTCAACATACATTCAACACAGTTTCAATGATTCAAGGTATTTATAGTTGTGTTGAGCTACTCAGTTTTGAAATTTCTTTGTGTTGGAACCCTAGTTTGAAGAAATGGCATCTAGCTCTAGAAAACCTCAAGATAAAGAGCCATTTGAAGCCCAATTAGTGAGTAATAAAGTTAAGCAACTTGATTTCAAACCTATCCTTGAAGTTGCATATAAGAATGACCCTACTAGAGCCCTATCTGTTATTCCTCCTAAGGTTGTAATAGTTCAAGAAGTTAGGAGATGCTATAACTATAAGATTGGTGCTATTGGAAACATGGAAATCAAGGAGGCATACAATAAATTGTGTGAAAATAGGGTCTTGAAAGAAGAATTCCAAATTGTTGAGAAGAAGGGCTTAACTCGTGCCCTAGATTTTCCTACCATGTTTAAGCCCAAATGGATCAAAATTTTGTTAAGTAGGATACATGATGGTAGTTTGTGGTTAGAAGATGGGCCAGCCAAAATATCAAAAAGGATTATTCATAGGGTAATAGGGTATGCAATCCTAGAACAGCCCAAAACATTGGGGAGTGATTCAAAAGAAGTATTGAGAAGAATACTGGAGCTAAGTGGAACAAGAGAAGCATGACCATTATACCATTAAGGATCCTCTTATTGATTTTGTAGTTAGAGTTGTATCCCAAAAATTTTACCAATCAAGTAGACTCAACAATGTTCCCTATATTGTAGTAGACATTGGTTACAAACTTGTCAAAAAGGGTCATACTTATGATCTAGCTGAACTGTAATTACAATAGATCAATGAGAATTTGGGAGCTATAAGAAGAACAAAGGGAGCTCAATGCAAATTTGGAGCAATTTTGATATGTATATTCTTGTATGTACAAAATGAATTCCCTTCTTTTGGAAAGGTAAGCTGGAAGACAAACAGGTCTATAGTAGCCTAGGTGAATGAATACATAGAACAAATGGGAGCCAATTTTGAGAGTATCATGATCAATTATTTTGAAGATCTCAAGAAATCAATGAAACCGAGACTTAGGATTCCAGTCTCACTTGTGGAGCAGCATATAAATGATATTTGTTTTCTTGTTGATATTGATTACACCTACATCCAAGCAGCCATACCAAGGGTAAGATGGCTTAGGCCACTTGGTTATGAGATAAATATTGATGAGCCATTTGTAACAATTACAACATTGCTTGTAGAAGAAGTACATAAAAGTGCCCAACACTTTGGCATGTATGATTTTGTAAGGTCCAAAGTGGATATGGAATTGAAGACTGCTTCAACATTGAAGAAAAAAGACAAATTGGTGAAGAAATTTAAGGCCAGATTTGATGAAGGGGATGTAGAGGAGGAAGAAGAAGATGATGAAGAGGAAGGTGAAGATGAAGAGAAATAGGGGAAAGAGCCACTTGCATTGACCCAAGGAATGGGTGAAGATGCTGAAGAAAAAGAAGGTTCCAAGGAAGAAGAGGAAGCACCTAAGGTAGACCCTAAGAAGAGGAAAGCATAGAAATAGCTTGCTGCTCAGCCTAAAGGCAAGAAGAAAGCTAAGCCAAGCCCAAAAAACCATTACCACTAGGGTAGATACAAGGGCTGCAACAAAGGTGGCCAAGGAACATGAAAAGAAGAAAGCCATGGAGCAAGGAGGACCAGAAAAGAAGAAGTAGAGGAGAAAATATGTGGAACCTCTTCAGTCAAATGAGGAGAGAATTGAGTCTTATGATAATAGCCAATTTAGAGTGGTAAGTTACACCACTAAATCTGATTTAGAGAATACATGTGACAACATTAGGGACAATGTAGACTTGGAATGGCTTAAAGGTATTGATTTCAATAAATTGAGTAGAGAGGAGCAAAATATGGTAGAAGAATCAATATACACTGTGATGACAAAGTTGAAGAACACTGCACTTAAAATAGACAATACAATGCCTAAGGAGCTATATTCAATTATAGAAAATAAATGGCATTATTTCCTAAACATGGAAAATGAAATAAGAGAGTCAACATTGGCTCGTGTGATGCCTAAACTCACAAAAGGCCAAATAAGCAAGGCTAATAAGAAGCATGGGAGAAAATTTGCACCCAAATATAGAGCCTTCAGTATATTACAAAATAAAATTGAGGATGTTGTGAAGAAGTCCACTCTAATGTGGAAAGTAATTTATGGCCTCAAAAATATAAAGGAAGGACAAGAAGATCCCTTTGAGGGTAGAAATAATGATGAAGAAGAAGAAGAGAAAATGATAAGGAAGAAGAAGGAGAAAAAGAAAAGGAAAATGTTGCAGTGGAGAAAGACACACAAGAGAGTGAAAAGGCAACTGCTGAGGAGCAGCAATAAGAACAAAGTGTGCAAGACACAGAAATGCCACCACCAAGTCCTCCACATGTAACACCCACACTTGCAGAGAAAGTAATTGTGAAGGATGTTCCTAACACTTTTGGTCAGAACATAAACCCACTGACTATAGAGGATCTTAAAAATATCCTTCACCAGACTACTTTAAAATCATAGCTATGTACCAATCTAGCCTACTTTAAAATATCCTTCACCAGACTACTTTAAAATCATAGATATGTACCAATCTAGCCTTGGTGAGTGTGGAAGAAAGTTGTAGCTGAGATTACAAAGGAGAAGGTGAAACTATAAGAACCATACTCTAACAAATACAAGTGAACAACCACAAGAGTAAGTAGCACAAGATGCATCAGCTAGGGTTGATTCCATAGTCACGGTGACTTCAACTACTAAGGAGCCAGAAAAGGAGCAAACAAGACATAAGGATATCTTTGTTCCTATAGCATAAGGACAAGGTGCACTACCTCAGATCACAATTATTGATCAAGGTAGAATTGAAGAGGATAAGTAAATCCCCAAGGAGAAAGAACAAGAGGCAATTCAAATGTTGATAAACTTTCTTACAATAGGGACTGCTATAAGAACAACAAAGCAACCAAGCACTGATGAAGTACCACTTCAAATATCGGCAAGGGTACTTCACTATGGAGACCTTGCTCTTGATGAAGAGATAGTCATTCCAAGGTACGACTATAAAACTATGAACATAGACCAAATTAATGAAGTGCAAGAGGCACTATAGAAGAAGAAGAAACAAGAGATACTTAGAAATGAGTATAAACAAAGTCAAGCTTTGATTGAAATTAAAGACATCTTTTTAGATGCATTCAACTTGCAAGTACCTGATGAAGCCAAGCCCATAATGGAGCAACTAGCCAGTATGGTAGACCAGGTACAAAATGAAGACCTAGACACAAATGAAAAATTGCTAGAATGGTTTGAAAAGAAGTTCCAAATGAAATTCAATGAATGAATATCAAGTGAGATAGCACTATCTCATGTGGAGCTAGTAAAGAAGGTAGAAAGGGTAAAAATAGTACTTGAGAATATATTCTCATTGTACTCCAAACTATGTGATCCATCAATTTTCACACAAGAGACTAGCCAAAGGATTATGAGCTTGGAGAGGAACCTGAAAGTATCAAGCATGTAGCTACCCAAGGATCCATCTTAGAGTGAGAAGCATTTTGCTGCTACACTTCACACTCAAAAGGAACTAGTTGTGCTAATACTAGATAAGGAAAACATAAAGGCTAAATTGATAAATCTACAATTTTCCATCACCCCTGACATGGAAGTTTTGTAGAAGGAATTGGCCTATACAGAGAATGTCTTGAAGAAAGGTCCCAATATTTCTACATTAGAAGGCCTAGTACACCTTACAACAGAGATAGCCATCCAACTTAAAGCGCTAGAAATTGCCTTAGATAATTGGGATGTTTCTCTGAAGATCATAATGGAGGTAAACAAATCCTTTTTGGCTGAGTATTCAATTAATGCATATAACCATTTAACATAAGTGTTAAAAAGGGGGAGATAATAAATTAAGGAGACCTGAAGGGGGAGATATCCAAAGGGGGAGATATAATAAATTGGGGGAAATAATAATTTTTTTGAGAAGATAAAACTAAGGGAGAGATAAGGAGATAAAGCCAAAAGGATACAAAAACTACAAGGGAAGATCTGTGAAAGGGGGAGTTAAAAAAAAATAGAATGATAAGGCAAAGCATAGAAACAACATGAGTCAAATTCAGCATAAGGAATTTTGGATATAGAAATGACACATTAGCTCAGGGGGAGATACAAATTTTGAGGTATTTTCACAAAATTTTGAATAGTTTTGAAGTTTTGTACATATGTAGAAAAAAGTGTATATTGTACTCAAAGAAGTTAGATTCATAATGTATAGTTAAGTTTTTTTGACACTCATGTCAAAGGGGGAGATTGTTGGTCTCAAATTGGTTTTGACAATTGAGTTTCAACACACTTAAGAAATTTCTAAGTTGATGCCAAGTATAATATAGATGCCAAGCTACAGTATGTGCCAAGCCAAAAATTCCATAGGTGCCAAGTTATTCAACTGCAAGAAAGTTTCAAGTGCCAAGTGACAATCGATGCTGAGAAAGTTTCAAGTGCCACGTGACAATTGATGTCAAGCCAGTATATGTGCCAAGTAAAGTATAGGTGTCAAGCAAGATTGAATTACTATGTGTGTTGAGCATTAGCAATCAGTAAGTGCCAAGTAACATAGAATCAACATAAGAGTTTGTGTCTTCACAAACTCAGATGTAAACCATTTTTGAGCTGACTCAAGATGAATCTTGAAGGATCTAAAAGATAAGATCAAATCTATTGCATTCCCTATGCAATCAGCATGCAACCAATCAGAAAAATGGAAAGAATTGAGCGGGAAAGATGGATGAATCTCAATTGTAGATTCACACCTAACCCTAAGTCTCAAAACCTTTTTAAGGAGATCAAAACATCATAATTCAATATCATGTGGATTGTATGGAATGCATGTGATAATGCTAGTAAAGTTCTGAAGGAAGTGTAAGGGGTGTGAAGACATAGAGGATGAGGAAAAGCATTGCAGAATCAAGTTGATCAGAATAGAGTATCAACACTTCGAATAGAGTTATATTAGATCAAGAAGGATCAAATCAGATTGGACAGAACAAGGATATGAAATAAGCAATTGAAGATTGTAAGTTATTAGGTCAACACATTCTACTATACTTTCTAGCCATTGTATTAGAAGAATGAAAATCCTATGATGGTAGGTTGGATTAGCAGGCACATTGTAAATCCTTTAATAGGGTGACATTCCAAGTGAGTGTTTGTAAATCCTTTAAATAGGTCACTTTTAACAGGGTGTTAAATCCTTTAATAGGGTAGGCCTTTCATAGGGCAAACCATTGATGATGGTCAAACTTTGTAATCTTAACCAATTACATATTTCTTTTGTGATAAGTTGTGGGTGTCATCCCCACCTCAGTTTTACCTTCTCATTTTGGAGGGTTTCTAGGTGATCAAATCTTGTGTTATCTATTTTCATGCATGCCTTTACTTTCATGTTTATTAGAGATGTTAGATGAAAGTACTGATTATAGTTAAAAAGTTTTATAGCTTAAAGTTTGGTACTTCTAATTCACCCCCCCTCTCAGAAGTATTCTTCCCACTTGTAAATTCTAGCAGACACTATACCTTAGCATATGTGAGATTGATACATTAGATATACCATTCATAACCTTGAAGTTCTCCAACAATAATATAGTAGAGAGAAGCATTGTTTGGGAGCCTTAGTATAGGGGCTCATATGCCTTTTCAATTATAGGTATATC
Source organism: Cupressus sempervirens (assembly GCA_028749045.1). Taxonomy (NCBI): domain Eukaryota; kingdom Viridiplantae; phylum Streptophyta; class Pinopsida; order Cupressales; family Cupressaceae; genus Cupressus; species Cupressus sempervirens. The sequence continues at coordinate 872,461,914 of CM053789.1, forward strand.
AAGGTTCCATTCATCATCATGTTTAGATGTGCTACTATCATCATCTTCTTCAGTTGCACCTATAACATCTTCTTCAATCCCATTCTTAGGCACATTATCAGTTGCACCAATACCAACATCTTCAATTGTACTCTCTACCTTAGGATCATCTTCTTCCATGGGAGCATTACCTTCTCCTTCAATATTCACACCTCCATGTTCTACCAATTGGAAATCTACATTTACCAAAGGATGAAAATCCATTCCCCTTTCAATGTGATCATGTTTCCCACAATGTCTCTAAGCTATTGTGATTAGAATTATTTGACTCTTTAAGCCTTTCCCATCATCTTTTGTTTTGAATTAAGACCACTATCTAGCAATTGTTACCTTATTTTGTTTTGGGTTCATATTGTTAGGTGTGGACTTTCTTCAGAAGAAAATATTCAGGCTATAAAATTATATCAAATATAAACATACAAGCATTAGCAGTATCTTGTATATAAAAAATAATAATTAAATAATTAAATATTACTATCTCTTTAGTAAAGGTGGCATCTAAACAAATCAAATGAATTATTATATATATATATATATATATATATATATATATATATATATATATATATATATAAGAAAAAAATGCATTAGAATATATCACTGGAGAGACATAGATCACAAGGGCACAACAAGAGACAAAAAAATATATTCATTGTTGAATCCTAAATGAATGAATGATTAGAAAACCTAGGTGGGGGCATAGTTTATAACTTAATCAATTTAATAACTTTTAGTTTCCCTTCCATTCTCCTAACTCAACAAACGATTCCATTGTGTAACCCCCTAGTTTGTCTTTATCATTGATTTATGTGTATGTAAAGAGGAGAGAGTGTAGAGTTTGTCGTCAAAATACCACATCAAATCTACAAGTTAATTACACAAGATACATCTCCAACCATAAGTATAGGGAAGGAATTGCATATTTGTAGTAGTGAATTAGAGACATAGATAGTAGAATGACAGGATTAGTTGATCCATCATTTATATGATTCAAATTAATCCAAACTATGATTTATCATGGAATTAAGGCAATTTGATACATGGGTTGTCAATATCTAGTAATGACAACCATAGAATAAATTGCATAGCTTTAATTATCTATATTGGGAAAATTCTATTATAGACATGAGGTGCCATATCTATCTATAGATGCTACAAAAAATTTGGCTTGATTTAATGTTCATGTAACAAGATAGTAAGATCTTGTAGTAATGGCATTCTCATTCTTGGGAAGATAGAAGTAGTAATTTTGAGCTCAATAGTGAGAAAATTCTTTGTTATTTTTTTTGAATAGAGAAGGTTATACCTAATCATATATTTTACTAGCCACCTTCAAGTATGGAGCACAAGGATATTTGTGGATTTTATGAAGAAACCTAAGCAAGATAACTAACAATGGTAGTGATGGCTCAAAATGGTTATTTTCTATGTACCCCCCTTGTGACCCATAATATTGAAGAGATGATGTCTCAAATGTAGTAGGCACTTGTTCAAGGTACAAGCTATGTAGAGTTGCACATTGATCATCTAAAAAAATTAATCCTCAAGTGGATTTATAAACCCTTGTAAAATATAGAATTTTGCATGTTATTGTAACTTACAGGTATACCTTTTTTATAAAATGGCATGGTTTATTCAATATAATAAATCAATATTGATGTTGGAAAAAAGAAAAAGAATGTTTCTAATCAAATAGGTCAATGGGTTCAAAATTATAAAAGTTAAGGTCCCTCACAAGGAGTACACAAGGAAACTCCAAAAATGATACAATGCCTATAAATTAAACTAAAATATTGATTGTTCTATTTTGTTGAAGAAAATAGAGAAATCACTCCAAATCAATCAAGTCAATGGAACTAAAACTAAAGCCAAGACTAGATGGAAGGTGAGGAATATTATATTAAATGCAACACAAGTTTTTGTATAGAATCTTAAAAATAATAAAAATCTTATAAGAGATTACAAGTTAAAACACCTAATTTCCTTCAACCATTAACAATTCTCTTTTTAGGTATTGATTTGGTTTTATCTTATGTCAAACCATTTCAATTTTTCTTTGAAGTGTTTTAAATGTAGTAGTACTCTTCTTGACTACTTTTGAGGGGTAGTATATAGTCCATTATTGGTCTATGATCAATATAAGAACTTAAGTATGATTGTAGTGGCATGACATGACTAATAAAGGGTAAAAAGGTGCTACAATCTAGTTCCTATAGCACCTATCCCTTTTTTAAATTTTTTTTTATATACTATACAACTAAGGACTAGTCTCCTAATATACATCTTATTTGGTTTATTTTTTTGCATTTATGACATTTTTTTACTAAACCCATTATAAGTTTTGAAATGTCATTAGCATGCTAAATTTACACAACATGATAGGTTTATATCATGTCTCTTGGGAATTTTATGGATCCTATGCACCATAATACTTTTTGGCTAAGTGTCATATGTGAGATATAACCCATTGTTGCTCTATGATCAATATTATAACTTGAGCCATGATTGTAGGATGGAGGTTAGAATGTGAGATGATAAAAGGACACTATTAGAGGCATGTTATTAAATTATCATGTTGTCTAAATGTAGATTGCTAAGATTTTTTATTTTAAAATTGTATATATCTTTGCAGTAAAATATGATCTAATCAAATTATATTAGACTATTTTAATTATATGAGGATTGTGTCAAAATATGGAACTAAATTAATAGATTAAATCTCCCCAAGTTCCTTGACTACCACATTTACAATGCAATTTTATCATGTAAAGGCATTCAAAGATTTAAACATATCACTACATTTTTAAAAATAAACATCTAAAGTTGATATATTATCAAGATTAAACTCAAGAATATAATTTAAACCTACTATGAATTCTTGATGTTTTGCATCCATCTAAAACATGCTTCAAATTAGAATGTAGTGGACCAAATAAACTCTACACATTCCCAAATTTTCCCAATTTTGTGATAAAATAAGGATGGTATTCCACCAACTTTTCTATTCCTCAAGAAGTCACAATAGAAGCATTCATTAAATTTATTTGCAATGGTTTCAATGGAAAGATAAACTACATTCAACTTTATGCTTTGTATTTCTTGTTCTATCTCTTTGACCTTCTTAATCATGTCTTCCCTTAAATAGTCTATATTTTTCCCTTGTGATCTATGTCTCTAATGTACCCTTGTGATCTATTTCTCTATTGTGCCACCTTTAGAAACCATCAGCTCTCCATGGTGAAGTTATATGCATTGTTTCCTTGGATCTTTGACTCATGCTCTGTAAACACCACTATTTTTCACGGCATGATATCGACTGTTTACTTTAGATGTTTCAATTCATACTTTCTTAATGGACATATAATTTTAGATGTTGAAGTTTTTACTTTTGTAAAGGGCTTTTATTTTTAGATTCTACAATTTCATTTAGATGTGTACTGTCTGATTAAAAATAGGAATTTTATGTCTAAAATTAGCATGTAATTAATGATATATATGTGAAATTTGGAATGAAATCTATTTGTACACTACTACAACTACTACTAACTGATCTAGCCTCTTGCTAACCCCCATGGGCCCTTAATTTGGTTGTATTAAAGGGTTTCATCCTTTGATTAATTTAGCTACAATCTAATGCTCAAACAAGGAACGACAATCAACAAATGAAACCCTATCTCTTCAGTTGATGGCTAGAGTACCATAGGGAGAGCAAAATGAAATGTTTTTGGGTTTTATTGTATTTTAGGGCTCCCCAACTCTATGTAAGTACCCCTTACCTAAGGAAGAGATTTCTCTTGCCATGATTTCTCCTCTCAAATTTCTCTTAGTCAGTATTTATCTTCTCAGGTTTCTCCCACCTGCAATCTATCATGTGAAAATAAAGTGAAGTGTTTCACTTTTCGTTTTTTGTTTCTATCCCAACATCAAAATTTTGACAAAATAACTTAAGTGTCATCAAAATTTCAACAAAAAAATTAAGTATCATCAAAATTTTGATGTTATTGAAATCCTATTAAAATAAAAGTGAATTTGATAAGCTAAATTGGCCTGTCATAAAAAATTTAGGTTGAAAATGGATGCCTAATGTACTAGTGCTATTAGGAGCATTACCCTATTAGGAGTAATCTCATTGGAGGATTTCTGACTCAATTAAATGATCCACTTGGTTAAGGGAATTAATATTTAGGGTCATTAGGATCTTACTCACCATGTCAAGGGTGATGTATTTAAGGGATTTAGATTTGAGAACCTATTAATGTTCAACAAGGAAAGTGGTCTAGGTATAACACTTCTCAATTTTTTGTATAGATCTCATTCATCTCAGCATCTACTTTAGATTATAGGAATTCAACTAATGGCTTGACCACACACACCAATAGTAATCATCACACTTGAAAGTAAAATAATTTATCATATAAATATACTCTTAATTATATAGGGATGCCACTCCCTTAGAAAAAATGTTGTACACTTGAATTCTACCTAAGGCCCACCAAAATGTATTACTAAACACTAATCTAGATTTTACTAGATCCACACGATCATCACTTTGAACTACACATCAAATTCTTAACAATTGAATTTCACATAAGGCTCACCAAAACATATTACTAAAAATAATCTATCCTTTACCAAATCCACAAAATCATCAATTTGAACTATACATCAATTCAATAAAGAACATATAGCCTTTTGCACTTTTTCCAATAAACATGCATGACATCAAGCAATTTGATCACAATGATCAATGTATGACCAATTCATAATAACACATTTATGTTGCATCATCACTTAATTTTTTTGGAAATGAAAGGTACTAAGAGGGGGGTGAATCAATACTACCATAATTCACCTATTTAAAGTGATAACCATAAACTTGCAGCAACATAAACTTTTAGTATTATGAAACATATATCAGAACTATCATGTAAAATAAAATGAACACATAAAAAATACATGTACACACATGTCACTATAATCTAGTCTTGCAAAAACCCTTGATTAGAGGGAAACATAATGGTGGGGATGGAACCCATAATCTTTTCATTGTAGTAGAAAAGAATGCCCTATTAGGAGCTACAATTATCACTTTATGAGTGACTCATCCTATTAGAAGTGACTAATACTTTGTGTAAAGTTTCCAAAGTCCTATTACATATTACCTTGTCAAAGGATTTTAACCCCACTATTACAATGTTGACCTTGTTAAGGGATTTACAAATAATTCATGTTAAAGACTACCTTTCTTAAATGATTTATAAAACTTGTTGAAATGATTAGGGATACAAAAAGAGGAAAGGTTTAACCTATATTTTTCACTCCTTAATGTTGGTCAGGTCCCTTATGCTCTTTACTTGACCATTCAACAACTATGTAGCCTCTCTACATCTAACTCATTTATTGCAACTCAAATCCTCAATAATCCTTGATGTGCAAAAAAGATAGTGTAATTGTATTGAATGAATGAATTACAAAGTGAGATCAATCCTTATAAATGGAGATCAAAACCCTAAAAGGTAAAACCTTAGTTACATGATTATAATTAATAATATAATTAATTATTATATGCCTAAAGTTTATCTAAAGTAAACTAGAGTTAACTATAAATTATCTAATTATTCTAACAACTGCCATTAAGATAAACTTAGGGAGTAGCTAGAAACCTAGAAACTGCTAGTGAAAGTATATTTGGGTCCTAAAAAAAAGGCCAATGAGGTACCTAAGCACAACTAATCTCTGTAAAGAGCATAAATAGAGAAAGGCACATGGGAAAAAATCTACTCCAAAAAGAGAAGGAAAGAATATTCTAGAAGATAGGAATAAAATGATGATCATGAAGAACACCACTAAAGCATGAAGATGTAAACACTATCAAATTGTTGATTCAAAGAACCTCCACTGAATAGAACATGACTAGGTAGAGAGGAAAAAGATTAAAGAGATGACCAATCAAAGATAGAAGATATCTTGATGGCCTACAAAAGTAGGAATGAAAGAGTATATATATGGCAAATGAACCATCTCACTAAAATGCATAGGTACCCAACCACGACATTCACCTAGTACATAGCAATAAATATTGAATACATAGCTCACTCCATCAAACCAAGGAAGCATAAGAAACAATAGAAGAACCCCCCCCCCCCCCCCCCCCCCTAATACAAACAAGGGTGAGGTGATATGCAACTGGAAAAGTGGGCCAAAATAACTACATGTCAAGGAACGATGATCAAGATGCACTAAAGAATACACATGTAGACATACCTTGAATCTTTATTAATTTTTCCTTATTTATGATAAGACTTCTTTTTTTACATATGTTGACATTATGGCTAGACTATTTGTCAATCAGTGCCAAAACACTTAATCATTTGGTTGGTTGCATTGTTACCAAGCACCACAAAGTTAACCTTGCAGGCGATGTCAATCGAGCCAACATGAAGTGTTAACCAAGCAAGAGAAAAAGATAGTGTCAACTTAGCTAGCCATGTTAACCAAGTAGAGGGAATAGTAGTGTTTACTAAGCTTCAGTTTTAACCAAGTTGTTGTAGCGTCAACCAAGCTCTACAATGTTTGTCGAGTCATCAAACACCTACTCCTAAGTGATCAATGTGGACCATGCACTAGTGTCAATCGAGTGCTAGGTTTTTTTGAGTTCACTATTTTTCTAAGTATTAGAATATCACCTAAGTGGACTTCTAAACTATAGTGTCAGCACGAAGCCAAATTGATGCAGGAGCATCTAGTGGTGTAAGGACAATCTTGTATCACCCAAAAATATGCTTAGTGTTAGTTTCTATTTAATGTATTTTCATTTCTAGATACCAATTTGGGTCAAATAGAGATTCCAACTCTCATAGTTCTACTATTAGTTTTTTGGGTTAGAGTTTTTGAGCACCTTGGGATATGTGCCAATGTAGAAAATAAGTTATTTTAAAATTGAGCCACAATTATGATTCATTGGAGGGTGTAAGTTGGAGGGATAATTATACTTGTTATTTAAAGCACTCTATAAAAAGAATTAGGTCAAAAGGCTTTACGGTTTGAAAGTTATTGTAGTTTTAAGTTGCCTAGAGACCTCCTAAGAGCACTTCAAAGTCAGATTTGAGGCACTAAACAGCCTTGTATAGGCCTAAAAAATGGGGGAAAATAAAATTTGGTAAATAGGGCTATAGAGCGCATGGAGAGCTTTTTGGAAATGTAAATAGTTTGTCAATTGGAGTCTCGGATCAAAAGTTATGCCTCTTGGAAGTTGGACTACCATTTCCGGATTCTTCTAATTCTACACCGACTTCTGACATGTTTTCTAGAACCTTATATTTTGGTAGTGAATGTCAAATGAAATATTATAAAATTTATTCCTAACCCTAAACCTAATTTGGGGTACTTAAGGACATTTCTTGCATTGTAAAGGCAATTTTTTGGTGGAGTTTGGGAGAGGGTATTGTGAGAAGGGTTTTCTCTAGAATCTGATAACATTGTAAGCCCATAGGGCATGTTGTGGAGCCTATTTTTTGTTTTTGTACTAAATGTAATGAAATATCATTTTTTATAATAATATTTCCCCTTTCCTATTATATTCATTTTTTTCTTGGATTGGCCCTCATCAAGTGGTATCAGAGTAGGTTTTCCTGAGTGTGTAGACAGAGCGTTGGCTGTGAGACAGTTTGCACTAGGACTGTGTGGTTGTGGGTTTTGATACAAGAAGGTGCCTCCATGAAGGGAGCATGGTGGAAGTGCCAGAGTTATTACTCTTGAGGTTAGAACCCTACAAAGACAAGTCCAAGCATTGTAGGAGGAGATCCACAGAGGGATGAATGTTGTCATAGGCGACAAAAGTGAGGAAGAAAATGAAGAAAAAGGAAATATTGGGTAGGAAGGGGAAGGATATGGAGAAGTCCTAAACCAGGTGAAGGAGAGGATTTTTAGGGCCATTTCCAAGCTTGGAAAAAGATCTAAATTTGACATCAACATGTTTTTAGGAAATCTAAACCCAAATAAGTTGATCGACTGGATCAATGAATTGAAGGAATATCTTGAGTATGAGGATATTGGAGACCCTGATAGGGTTAAGTTTGCGAAGGCCAAAATGAAAGGCCATGCCAAAATTTGGTGGCAAGAGATTCACTTGGAAATAAATAGAAGAGGAAAGGAGAAAATCACAAGATGGGATTGCATGGTGGACAAACTAAAGTAGTTCATTCCTATTGATTATGAGCTTGATTTGTTCAAAAAGATGTAAGGATTAAAGAAAGTGGGAAAATTTGTCCAAGAATACATAGAGGAATTTTACTAAGTCCTTATTAGGGTAGGACATGTAGAAGAAAACAAAGAGAAGCTTGCCTATAACCTTAGTGGGTTAAGACCTAGCATTTAGGAGGAGTTAAGTCTAGTTAGGATTACTAGCATTAAAGAGGCATACCAATTTGCCTTGCAAGTTGAGGAGAAGCTATAAAAAAATTTTGATGGAAGAAAAAGAGGGTGTAGTAAAGGAGGAAGGGGTGGTGGCAGGTCATTTGGAGGCTGAAATGAGAACCAAAAGAAATATGATCTGGGTACTAGCTGAAATCAGAGGAATGAGGGTTTCAATAACACCCATGATCAAAACTTTGGAGATTAGAGAGGAAGAGGTAGAGGATGTGGACAAAGTTCAAGAAGTTGAGGCTTCCATGCTACATATTTTCATCACAACGAAGAAGTCCATCATGCCTTTGAATGCCCTCAATGCCAAGGAAGGATAGATAGGAGAGCTGATGGTCAAGCAAGGGTTGCTCATGTGGATGATGATGCACAATCATCACATTCAGAGGATGCAGAAAGAGGAGAGGATCTAGTTAATATAAGGTTCTTACTAAGTAGTGAGACTAAACCTAGACAAAGGAGGAGTTTGTTTTGTACGAGGTACAAGTGTGAGGGTAAATCACTAATACATTTGGCATCAATTTGCGACAGCTAAGTGTCACAATTATGACCGCAATGTGTCACCACTGTGACAGTAATAGACGTCATTATTTTTTAGTCACAAATTATGACGTCTATCCTTTGTCATTGCAATTTTGACACCCCTCTGTCACAATGAAACCACTTTATAATGGCACGAATCCCATTGCAATGCATGTAGTGTATGTCACAATTTTGACGTTCGCCCCAAGCATTGCGATGGGGTTGCGATGGTATCTGGCCACGGGGTCGCTGTGGTGTGGCTATCCCAATACTTGCCTTGGATGTTGCAATTGCGACATCCATAGCAATTTGTGATGGGGTCATGTTAGCATCGCTGTGGCAGGAGCCATCCCAATACTTGCCCTGGACGTCGCAAGTGCGGCATCCACTACAAATTGCAACAGGGATGTGTTGGCACTTGGTGATAGGGAAGTGTCGGCATGGGGTCGCTGTTGCGTGGCCTTCCCAATACTTGCCTTGGAAGTCACAATTGCGACGTCCACAAAAATTTGCGATGGGGTCCCGTTGGCATTGCTGTGGCGGGAGCCATCCTAATACTTGCCTTGTACGTTACAATTGTGACGTCCATGGAAAATTGCAACAGGGATGCGTCGACACCTAGCGACGGGGTTGCTGTGGTGGCAATGCCGACGACCGTCGCAATGCTTGAATGGATGTCACAATTGTGAAATCCATGCAAGAATTGCAATGGCGCCATTGTGTATGCGATGCAAGGGCCATCGCAATGGTTGAGCAAACATCACAATTATGATGTCCACGACAAGCACTGCGGCAGGGCCACTGTGGCAATGACGCCAACTGTCGCCGCTGCCACAGCGACCCCGTCGCAAGCATCTTCAGCCTATTGCTTTAGCCACAAACATTAGCATTTCTTCCTTTCATTGGATCATTTCTTCCTCAAAATATGCATTGCTCTTAGAAGAAAATGCGCCCTGAAAGACAATGCTTGTAAAAACTGAGGACATGGAAGATGCTTCATAAGCTTCAATCTGTTTCTACTAACGAGGTAGTGGTTGTCCTCATGGTGTTTTTGGTACTTTTTGCTAGAAATACTTATAGTTTCTTGACTATATTTTTGCAACCTATGTGGATGCATAGCTTTTACACATGACCCATTCATTTCCCTTCCCTTATAGAGAAAAGTACCATTTCTGCCTCCTTGCCAAAAGGAACATACAAAGATTCATTAGGACTAAAAGCAATTTTCTCAAAAAAAAACATATACACTACAACATTAATACAAAAAACAAGCACCTGAAATAAGGAACCATCTTCCAGGGATAGGAGGTTAGCAGCCTCACTCTCATTATCTATAGAATTGTGGACCACACTACCATTCTCTAGATGCTCACCAGCTACAAGTTTACCATTTGAATCATTTTTTGGAAGTTTAGTAGCATGATGCTGAGTAATAATACCTGTCAAACCATTTGTAGAATGTTTGACATTCTCATGATCTGTTACCATTAATTTTTGAATAAGCTTCAGAATTTCTACCAATATTGTTCTCATTATCATTGCTCACATCACAGTTTCGAGAATGTCTAACAACCATAATATTGAAATTATGCATAGAATCAGTTCCCTTTATTTCAGATTCCTACTTCTTAACATTATTACTAGAACCATTCAATGTGCATCCATTACTTATGGTATGAATTGACTAGAAGACATTATTTGTTTGAATACCATTGGTTCTTGGAGGCACCATCTATAATGTAGCATCATGATCTGCTGATGATCTGGATTTACTACATGACTGGCTAGAACTTGTGTTCTTTTCTAGACTTTCTGAAATGAAATTGACATTTCACAAATTTTCTACTTGTTGGGGTATCTTGTTTACACCTGCAACACTAAAAGAGATTGCTATCGTTTGAAAAGAATGCATGTTTTCTATCACCTTGGGGGCATATGAATCTTGTAAGTGGTTTTCCTTTGGATGTCCAATGTTCAATGACACCCTCTTCTTTAGTTTAGAGCCATTATACTGAGATTCAGACCCACCTGCTATTTGAATGCTAGTTTTCTTATCTCGTATATAGAATAGCATGTAAGCTTTCTGGGAAAGCACACTTTTCTCACTGACTAAATAGACCTAGAGTACAAAATGTCATAAGAATAACTTCAATCAGTCTAAGTAACTTTAGTATAATTAGTGTTACCATATAAAGAAAAGGTTCTACATAAAATTGTAGTTCTTTTGTGTATTTTGTTATACACTAATTATAATGAGCTTGCTCCACAAAATTAAACATGTCTTCACAATTGTAGCAAATGTATACCTGATTATCATCTAAAGCATGCCAGATGCCTGTGGATGAACGAATAAAGTAGAAATAATGCCCAAAATGTGTGCTCCAGCCATCATGAACAAGAACACCATAAAGAGTGTACTTAAAATTGCCCTCCTGTGATTGATCAATAGACAGAGAAACTAGAATATCATTCAAATGTGCAAAATTTATTAAAAAACCAGTAGATATTACAAAAACTATATTATTACATTCCACTGAAAATGTGATCCACTGGCAAATAATATTGTAAGGGCTACTTACATGTGAACTGCTAACAAATGGTTTGAGATCCAACATACAACCAAAGTCTACTTTTTTGTCAATTTTTCCTCTGGATCCAACTACACTAAAGCGCTTGAGATGAATTACAAGAACATGTGGTGCTTTATCAATTTTGAGTTGTTCTAGAGCCTTCACTTTTACTTTGCATCATTCACATTGATCTCTTTTCACACCCCCATCTAACTGCTCCACTGCCATGTAATGGGATAATGCTTTCAATAAGGAATCTGCTCGAATGATCTCTAGGCTCAAATCTAAGAAAGGATCAAATTTATTTGAACAATAAGAACATTGTGTGCACTTCACCTACAAGCCAGGTTGAAGCAATTGTTAATGAATAAAATACTTTTCTAAGACTATAACCTAGAGTTCCTAGCATAAAAATAATTTTGAAAGTTTTAAGAGACTCAAAAAATCCCATTTATGAAATGAACAGTAAATCTTGGAGGTGTCTATAAGCCCCTCTCTATTCCCTCACTAATATTAAAAAAGATGATGTTTAGATATGAATAACTTCTTCTGATATCTTCTTACATTCACTCATCCTTGTTAACAAAGTACAAATTTTTTTGAAAATATAAACACCTAAAAATCACAACCTTACTTATGAGTCGGCCACCAAATATTTTATGTACTAGACTCTTCTCATAAGCAACAGGTGATTCAATTAAACAATATAGATAAATATACTCATACTGGTGAAAGAAAGTTTTATGTTTTTTTTTGTGTTTTTTTTAATATATGATTTTTTGCTTTGTTCAGAATATGAAATATATAGCAATGCATGCAAGTTGAAAGTGTAGATACATTGCCCCTCATATGATCTTTCTATCTCTTGAGTCAATTCTTTCCAATGTGCTTGAGCATACATAGAACAAATCTGCATCCTTTATAAGTTTAGGCCAATCTTGTGAAGCAACAACCTGAAAGTTCAAGAATCACGAGAAAAATTAAACATGGAAAAAAATCCAATACTATCATCATTATAATCTACTAGAAATAGAAAATTGTTCATGTCCAAACCTATCAATAAATGCCTAAGTGCAACACCTTTTCCTATAGAATAATTCATCTACTCTAATTTTAAAAACTTATAGAAATTATATTTCAGAAGTTTGTTAGGCAAAACACGTAGATGGATATGACATTATTCTCATGCTCAAATTACACACCCACTGATAGCATAACATATATTAATTCAATGAAACTAATTTTAAGAAGGGTTCAGTAATCTAGATGCCTATTTCACATGTGAGTAGTGGTACTCTACAATAGTCATGAGATAATGTAGTTCAGATTTTGGTGAGAATGTTGAAATTTGATAAATAAACTTACATTGTTAGTGAATGTACATGTAAGTTCATAAGGATCATTGTGATGAAACTAAGTTACAATCATGATTCCAGGAACAACCTGTCAAATAATAAACAAGTTAGATTATGAATTTTATTAAATTTTAAAAGTTTAGAGATTAGAGATTGGATCTATGAAATTTAGTTTTACATGTTTAGGGATTTAAAAAAGAAATCGATCAACCAACATGTAGGTTCCATGATGAGATGACACACACCTGTCCATATGCAAGAATTGTGGCATTATAACCTTGTAATAAACCATCAACAAGTGGAGCAACACATTCTCCAAAAATCATTGATGATGGAGAACCAGTGCTGCCATACACGTGATCAAATGTAAATGAATGCGTACCAATTTGCACCTGCAAAATTATAATCAGAAATTGGTAGAAGTTAGAAATATACTCTACGACTCCATTGAATGTAAAATCTAGATCTCAGAATCTATATGATTAAAATTCAAGGCATTAATGGATTTCAATAAATTGAAGCAAGTACTGAGAAAATATGCATCATGCACTATTTAAAAAATAAATGGCATGATAGTATTTTCATGTGCACATATTAATATACAAAATAAACTAGCAGTTTGAAAGTTGTGTCTGATATAGAAGTGTAATTAAACAATAAGAGAGTTGGAATTGTAAAGATTATTGTTACTGTATTTCTAACACTGTAGTTTTATAATGAAAAAAAGTTTTGTCAAGTTGCTCAACACACACACACACACTGAATATTAATTTGTGCAGATTCAATTACTAAGGGTCCAATTTAAAAGTGTGAAAAGTTGTTGTCTAAAAGACTGACATAATTCATGAGCTCAAAGGTGCTAATCAATCTGTGTTGTACACTGCACAAGGAGTTTACTTCAGCCCATACAATGATTTGATCAATTGACATAACTGATGCTCTAGGAATCTCCTTGAACTTTCTTTATAATCTACTGTACTTTGAGATGCATTGACCTACTTTTGAAAATCTGTGGACACTAACATATTTACTTCTTTCTTTCTTGAAATTCAAATCCTTCGAGTACTTACATATTTGCTTCCTCTTGGAGATTCCAACTCAAAAAATGCATCTTCACATCCATTTGGTGAATGCACCATCCAAATTTAGTAAATGTTAAAGGATCACACATTTCTGAGGCTATATAACTTCAATTATTTGAACTAAGTGAGGATATTATTTTAATAGAGGCAATCTTGTGCATCTATCTTGACCAATGCACCAATCTTCATAGTGCCTCCAGGCCAAGATGCTTGCTTCAACTTCAAAGTAAAAAACCATTGATGATAGTGTTCCTTTCATTTCATGAGTTCTAGATGCCACAAGAAACAAGGGAAGCCTCTACTGATCAAACTCTGCTTACTTGAACACCACTTTGACAAGCCATAAGAACAATGATTGTAGCTGCACAACAAAAAACCACAACCATATCTAACAAAATGCTTTTCCATTTCTCAGCCAATGACTTCAATATTTGACTGAACAAAACCATTCCTGCTTCCTTCTTGATAAAACTAGAATATATGGTCTTCATTCAATCAAACATTATTTCTCACTATCAAGTCCACAGATAATCTCAACAATTTCTGATCTCTAAACTAGTAATTTTCTCAAACATCAATTAAAAAAGAACATATTGATAGGTTATTCAGAGGATGATATTGATATGGCTTTTTCAATACATCAAAAAAATTATACAATCTAATTTAATATCAATACGTTACAGTTTTTTGGTTGTAATATACATTCACAATCTTTTCTTTTTTAAAAAACTGCACAAAACATACCCAGGCTCCCAAAAATCCCATACCAAATGAAAACACCATAACTCCACAATTTTAATAATTCACACTTTCATTGCATCCCATCTGTATGGGCATGGTGCCTTTTTCATAGAAATGAAACAATACATGACCACCATTACTTGAGCACAACTGACTGATGTTCTCTTTTTGGTTACAATAGTGCAAGTATCTCAAACATTAAATATCTCAAAAATATCCAAAAAATTCTATTGAATCTAAAGATACACAAATAGGTGAGCAAACATCATCTTTGACAAGCCTCCCACTTGTAACAAGTATCCTCATTCAGCACAAAGCATTTTAAAGACAAACAGTTCACATCTAAGAGTTAGTATAACCTACTTCACATTGTGACTGTTGTATATCTCCATGCAATGCACGAGCTTTACCAAGAAATGATTTAGCAAGCTTAGATGCATCATTCTTTTTCTCTATAAAAATAATACTGCATCCCCCACTGCAAAAGTAAAAAAGAATTTACCTTCCGATTAAGAATGGAGTTGCTCATGAGAGATGCTTGACAATACAATAATCAGAATTTACAAAAACCATTTCCAAATACATAGATCACATATTTCTCATCCAACCTGCTGTAGCAGCGAATGACATCTAGTATAACCATTTCTCTTGCTTTATAAAAGTAGGGAAGAAAAATGTGCCTCACACTTGTTGCTAAATATTTTAACAAGACTTTATGCTAAAGCTTATAAATGATGGCTCTTTCTATGAAGAGTTTGGTCACATATTGGCTTTACAAATCTTGTGTTGGCCCTATAAGTGCCCCAGAAGTAGCTTTTTTGACTCAAAATAACATCAAAAAAATGCCTCAGCAAACTATATGATTACATAAAAGTGAATGTAATGAGAAATTTGTTCTTATGAACCACTACTTGTGAAACATGGGTCAAGAGTTGAATCCTGTTAGCAATATCACAATATAAGGTCAATTTTTCCAAACAAATTTTGATAATATTTTTGATGTTCAATATGGTTCAACGAAGTTTAAACATGGGTCATGAGATATGAACTTTAGTTAACCACTAACCACTGCTCATTGAAATATGGATCACTATAAGTTGAATCCAAATAAACAAGCACAAACTGATACAGTACAGAGCACCAAATATTTGAGTAATCTATACAAATCACAAGATTGTAAGAATTTAGATATCTTAAGTAAATGCAGAGATAGCATAATTTGACACACTGCAAAAAAAAAAAAACACTTGAAACTGAATTCAATTTGAGAATAAGAACAAGTAAACATGAGAAGGTAACCATTAAAAGTGAGGTGCTAAAGATACATCATGGAAATTGGCACTTCTTATTGAAAACTCAGCAAACATGTAACTTATGTCATTCACAAAAGAAGTCATATAGTCTATTAGTTACAATTTCAATACAAAATTACAAATCATACCAAGGATGTTTTCCACATCCTCCACAAAGCCCATGTTAAGCATTTCATCAGCCTCATCAAGGACATGAAATTTCAATGATTTCAAGTTTAGACTGCCTCTCTCAATATGATCCTATGTAAAGAAATCGAAACATTTTTTTTACCAATGAACTGTTTCATATTAGGAAAGTAGTTAATAAAAGCTACTCACTTACCTTGATATGACTTGGTGTTCCAACAACAACATCTACACCTCTGCGTAGTGCATTCTCCTGTGGACCATACAGAGCACCTCCATACACATAGCATGTATTACTTGCAATCATCAATAGATCCTGTCAAATTTGCATCTATGTAAAAGATGCTCATGTCCTTCCACTTGAAAGGGGCCTTAGCAAGACACAGAGTTATAGGTCTAAACATAGGACAAAATAGAGAAATATTTAGTATCTTATTGAGCTTCACTTTGTTTCGAGAATAGTTTAATATTCTCTACTAAATAGGGCCAACCATGTGAAGGTGGAAGCTCATTTGGCCCCACCCCCCTCCCCCTAACATCACTCTACATTCCCTATTAACATCTAACATTCATTCATTCTTTCAACCATTAATAAAATGTAACATTCAATTAATATCGCATGATAACATTCATTAACACATTAGATTCGTTAACATGCAACATTCATCAATATTCTGCATTAACACATAATTCATGAACATTCATTAGCTCATAATTAAATTCATTGAGACATAAAATTCAGTCATTATCAATTAAGGTATGTAGATGACAATCATTTCTTTTTTTTCTTTCTATTTCTTTTTTCTATGTAAGCTCTAAGAGGAGCATCAGTGTCATCATCAATTCCCTCCCAATCAGTTGTTCTATTCTCTATTCTTGATGATCTCAAATTCCTATGTTGTTGCAAAGGGGGGTCCTCTGCAATAACAAATAAAAGAGTTAAATTAAAAATAATTTATTATAATTGTTACAAGTATTTAATTATTTTAAATAACATAACTGTGGTGCTCTTTACCTGATCTGACCACATCATTTCGTTTGGACTCAACGTCAACACGGTCATGAACATCAACCCCTCAATCCTCTACAACTGCTATAAAAAATGTTACGTTAAATCCAAACACGAATTGCAATTACATATAAAAAATTTAATAGCAAATGTATACCTCCACCACTGGGATGCACATCATGTGAACCTTCAGCATCCATAGATTGTGTAGAAGGATTTTCAGGCTACATTCCAACATCCTACGCATTGTTATCATTGCTTGCTTAAAATAGATATACTCACTTTATATTAGAACTTAACATCGAATAGACTAATTGGTAAAGTATTCAATTTGAAATAAATTTCATTTAGCTTATTTACTTGTGGCTTAGATGCATCATTATTAGAACCTTCCACACTATTGATTTCAGCTCACAGCCATTCAGCCACAGCTCTATAGCCTTGTTGGAAGCCAATTCTCTTATCCTCTTTTGTGAGGCATCTCTTGAACTCTGAGCCCTGCATTTTTGCATGGTATGGTGAATTTTACTTGCATTATTTCATCAACAATTGGAGAGTAGTTAAAATATCAAAAGGAAATGGTAAATAGTTAGTAGGGTTTCCAACCCTTGTTACACCTTATTTTGGTCATGTTGGAGTTTTTCTAAACTATATTTGGTCTTTGGGAGTCCTAGAGGATCCAATTTCACTCTTGGTTGGGTGTGTAGAATAAAGTTCAAGTGCTATAATCTGCCCTGTCACTGTTAACAACAAGTTTTCCTTAGACCTGATTTATTTTGGGTTATGTTGATGTTTGTTTTGGTTTCCATTTATGTTAGAGGGTTGGAGTTTTCCAAAACACTTCGTGTCAAGGTTGGGTGTATGAGGCCTTGAATGGTACAAGGGAGAAGTAACTAGTATGCAACCTTATGTAATGAGTTGGGTCCATGAATTAAAGGAGCAGACATTGTAACAACAGATTAGTTTTTTGTTTGAAGCTGAATCAAGCCTTGAATGTTCTTGTAGATAATAGAGGATTGGGGTGATAACTTGAATTTCTTAGTTTTTCCAAGGTGCTAGGAGTTTGTTGGTGCTTGGTGCAGGAGCACCTAGGCTAACCTCTACTAGTTAGTCAATTTTGGCTTGTACTTGACTCTAGCCAAGTCAAGAAGTTAGTGTAATTTGGTTGAGGAACTTAGAAGGTCTTATTTTATGTTGGCTAGGTGAATTAGTCACTAAGACTAAGGTCACACAAATAGCCTTTGTTAGTTGTTATTTAAATTCTTAATGTTAGGAGTTAGGGAGATTGAGTCATTAATATGTCTTGGGCCTAAGAATGGTTAATGGTTATTAAATAAATATGATGATCATGAATGATCTTGGATCCTCAAAATATGTGAGGATAAGAAGCCTATAATATAGGATTAAGGCATGTGATGTTTTAGTGGATTTGGCATTTAGATCCATCTAAGTGAAAGTGAGAAAGAGAACCAAAATTAAGGTGTGGATCATCCAAGGTGGAGTTTTCAAGGTGTGACTCTTGTAGTAAAGAGTGAATAGGATTTAGTTAATGATCTAATCCTATTAGGAGATGAAGCATAGGATACTAGGAGATGAAGCATAGGATACTAGGAGATAAGAGAAATCTCTTGGTGGAAGTGGAAAACTAAGCCTAGGAGTTTTATCTTACACCAGTGCTTCCAAAGTGTGTTACTTTGCATCATGTATTGGTGTGAAGGAACACTGAGATCCAAGTTGAGGATCAGGAGCATAGAAAAGCTAGTCTATCCTAGCATTTCCCATCACATTATATAAAAAATTTGATACAATTTTTCATTTACTAATACTTACAACTCTTTCTTGAAGTTTTGAAAAACCACCAGAGTTGAGCTTGTGTGTCCCATGCTTTTCTAGTCTTGCCTTTGTTGCCTTTGATGTGTCAGGCAATCTATGAAAAGTTTGAAATATGTTAGATAGTATAAATATATAGGTTAATTAGTACATAATTAGATTCTTAACAATATCACATACCTTGTTTTACTCTCCACTGGTGTAATATTATTTTTCTTGTCAGCTTTATACTTTCCATCCAAAATCAGAGCCTGCCACTCAGCCTCAAGAACATAGGGCAGATGCTCATACCTGGGGTTATCCCATAATTTTTTTCTACACTGGTCCCTAATATACTTCAAACATAAACCAGCTTTTTCAAGGAGCTTTTTTCTCTTGAATGCATGAAGTCCAAAGAGTTGGGTCATGCTCTCTATAAGATCATCCTTCAATGGTTTGTGTTGGTTATTCCACCTTTTAAGTAAAAAAAAACATGTTAGACTCATAAATGAAGTGAAGCTACCTTTAATATAGTTCAAGAAATGGATGAAAAGGAAAACTATTATAGAAATGATATGAAATCAAAATAGTGGTTTGGGGTTTTAGTTAGGATATGATGTTCCACCAGGTACACAGGGTGGGGCCAAATATTCACAAACACTCATCACCAAGTTTTCTCCAAAAAAACATCATTCCCTACAAAACAATCATGGGATCATTAGTTGATGAAGAGTGATCAAAAACTAAATTACTATTATATCACTATAGAATAATAATAACTTTAAAGTACTTGGAAATTTGGATACTTTTAATGGAATGCCTTCATCATTGTTGACGATCAATATGACATCCTTCACCATTCTCGTACTAGGAACATAGGAACATCTAGGAAATGATGTTGCAGCTCCTATTGCAAAAAGTTTAATAAGTTTCATAAGTCTTTGTCATGAAGTATAAAAGAACAAATGATAATTGATGTTAAAAAGTTGTAAAAAAATACTGTTTGTTGCTATCATAAGAGAGAAAAAGAGGGATTTGTGTACCAATAGATGGTGCAACACTTGATGCCTGTAAGCTGCGTGTTGCTGACTCAGCAGTCGAAAAGAGATTTTTGGTTGTCCTGGATGGAGGCGGCGTCATCATAGGATTCAATTGATGTGAAGCTGAAGAATAAAATTGTTAGAGCATGCATAAATATAGAACACGTGGACTAGCATGGACAAGATTGTTAGAGCATAAAAAAAAAGGATTGTTCGAGCATGTATTGTCAATGATTATGATAATTCCTATATATATTTAGTGGAAAATAGAAGTGGGGAATGGAATATGCGATCTACCTGAACCACCTGCAGCACCCTCATCATGAGAATGGGGCTTGAAATCACGCAAAAAACTCTGTAAAGACAATGCATCCATATTTTAATTAATGCCATAAAAGAGCATAACATAAAAATCATTATTGAACTCTTGTTATAATTAAAAATTTCATTAATACTTACTTTTAAGGTTTCAAAGGTGTGCATCAATTTAGATCCCCTTTCTCTTATTTCTTGAGTAGTAGGCTTTATGGTTGCCAAACGTAAAATTTCTCTGCCAATTTTCTTTAGCAAATTTTTAGTCGAACCGATCAGGTCATCGGTGTCTGCTAAATCAATATAAAAAGGGTCCTCCTCAGGGGGGGGCTGCTGATTAGGGACTGCAGATTCCTTTCCCTCCCTCCGACCACTGGCCCTCTATGACAACAATAGTATTAGTATTATCAAAATTACTCCAAAACAATGAAGAAAACAACATTAAAAAATAACAATTTGCTTCTATCTAGTTTGCACAATTACAATGAGTTTTACCTGCTCGTGTGTAGATGAACCAAGAACATTGCCAGCATCCCCTCTGGGCGGTTGCTCCATATTGTGCCCCTATGTCAAAGATAAAGTATAAAAATATTAGCCAAAAATTTATTGACTAAATGGTATGTTGGAGTCATTGATTAGAAGTTGGTTTAATAGTATGTACCACCCCCATGATAGTAGCCTCATTTGTATCTATGCAATTCAAATTGTAATCAATAAGAAGCTCTTCCCCTGCACGTATTGATTTTATTGCATAGATGAATACATGATTTCCCTCACGCACCTCAAATATGCAATTGGGTTGCTTTATAGTTGACCCAGGTCGTCTACTATTTATAAAACCTGCAATATTCCCTGTTGCTTTTGGCCTTCCATCAATGTATATAGCCACACTTTTACTTTGATTATTGTCTTGCTGTTGTATATAATTTTCCGAGAGGGCATACCTACACATACTTTTTTTATATTGAACAATATGCATCCAAATTTTGTAATCATAACATGGTCCAACATACTCCATCAATTTAAATTTTTTTTTGTAAGACACCTTTATGCCGTCCATAGAAAATAGGCCCAAACCATGTAGTGATGATGGTGCTATGTGATATATCCTCTCGTTAACACAAAAATCAGTGTTTATTGGAGGAAGTTCCTTGGGTACCCAATGTTTCTGTAGATGTTGGTACCTCAAGGGCACCTCAATGTCGCCTTCCATCTCATCATCATAAGAACATGAACCCCCTTGAGCAAGGAAAAATTTCATGCATTTATTGAATTTCCTTCTAGTCCTTTGACCTCTAGTTAATCTCCCTGGTCTAGATAAACTGCATGTCTCACTTTCCTCTTCTATTCCTATATTTCCCTCACTCGAGGAAGACACTTCTGACAAATACCTATTCGCTGGTACCTACAAATGGGAGAGATCTTAGAAGACATCAATCTTACTATTGATAAGTGTATTAAATAGACTATCTATAAGGAGTATTGACTTATACCTGTCGATCCATGAGACTGTGCGGGATGCTCCTGAAAGGGGTTCAATTTCTTGCAAATTTTAATTCAATTATTGTGAGCATAATCACATCATAATAATAATCAAATCCATCATTAGCATCACATAAAAATTAAAAACATTAAAAGGTACACAATATAACACTTAAATCGGGCTCACATTATAAGCCTACTAGGGAAGTAGGCCTAGTGAAGGCCTAAAACTGGCTTTTTGTATTAGTTGATGAGTTGAGGGCTTAGTCACCTTGGGGACATGCTATTTGAAGTTGTTTGATGTGTGTGGAGGTGGAGGAAACACCTAGTTAAGGTGAAGTCAAGTTTGGCACCTATTGAGGCATTATGAGCATTTGATAGTTTGTTGATTAGATTGCTTGGATGAATCCATTGGATGGATTGAGGGACATTCGTGGGATTATTTCAAATATGTAGAACCTAAGGTGGCATAAGGATTTGGTGTGGACTCTAATAGGTTATGGAGTTGGCTTGGATCAAGGAGAGGGATATTCTGAAGATGCTTGGTTGGTGTTGTGAGAACACTATGGAAGTCCCTCTTGTTATGAATGATTGCAAGTCCACCTAGGGTCTCTGCATCACCTATAGAGGCAAAATTATTAACCAAAAAATTGGGTAAGAACTTATATTATGTTTTCCCTATGAATTTTATTCTAGGTACAACTCCCTTTTATAGATATTTAATGAATTCCCTTTTCTAAACTAAACACTTACAAATGCTTTTGACCTAAAATAAAATAAGGCTCAATAAATTCACGCATCAATATGTGTTTTAAATAGTTTTATTTAATTAATTTAGATTAATAGTTAATTTAGATTAGCAGTATTTTATTTGTAGTTGAAACTTGTAGCTTTTAAATAGATAATGAATAAACTATGTAACCATATATATAAGACAAATATATTTCTATCAAGAAATGAATATTAAATAGATTAAGGATTGATGGCATACCTCTAAATTTCATCATCATCATCCTCATCATCGTCATCGTCATCATCATCGTCATTGTCATCGTCGTCGTCATCATCATCATCATCATCATCAACATCAACATCAACATCATCTTCATCATCATCAACAGCAGCATCATTGTCATCATCATCTTCTTCTTCTTCATGAAAATTTGCATCAGGAACATCATCCAATAACTGTCGATCGTGATCACCATCTACATCATCTTCTACTTCTTCAGTATCTTCTTCTTCCATTGCATTATACTTTGTTGGCCTTCCTCTCAGTTCATGTCTAATAAAAAATGAACAACCTAGTTTATGTGGAACCTCTGAGTAAAATACCTACTCACATTCGCTTGGAAGAACATAGGGCTCATCCCCAACTGGCTCAAACGACCTTGTATTAACCATTGTAAATCCATTATCATGTTCAATAACAGTTCTATTAGGATCATTTGGATTAAGTCGTAGCCTGTACCATTTGACAACGAAGAGTACTAATTTGAAAGAACTAAAGTCACACTCAAGTATATCATCCAAAATTCCATAGTATCAATTTTTAGACTCTCGAGGATGTAAGTCATTTCTAGATGAAATATTAGTCACTTGAAAGACTACAGTTATTCCTGAATCACAAGTTTTCTTCGTGTCATCCAACACTTTGACACAAAATTTTTGACCATTATAGAACATAGCCTTGTGGTGTTTAAACCTGTAATAATATGTGAAACATGTCAAAATTATTGTATCATGAGTTGATAAACATATGGGTGATTAATAAATTTGTACGTACCTAGAAATCTTTTAAACCACATGCTAAATCTATTTCCCTTTGCATAACATTGGAATCTCCATTACGATGGGCTTCTTTAACCAATGAAGATACACCTTCCCATGTTAATGTCCAACCAGAATGTTGACATCGTTTAATCCATACCGTCATCCAATCAAGATTTTTTGCAATATAAAAATGTAGTGCATCCCACTCTCGAGCACTTGTACAAAAAACAAAAAAGACAACTTACAACTGATTTACTTTGAAGATTAAGAAATAATTTATTACAATAACATCTTATAATTTATTACCTCTCACTTTCCTCAATGTACCTTTCCCCATCAAGTACTCCCCTTCTAATTTTTTAAAAGGCTCGAGATCCCAAATGCGATCTACATGGATATTTGATGCAAACTTAGGAAGATATTTAGTAATGTACACCATAGTCTAGTACACCATATATCCCTCTACCATAGAACCCTCAGGATGTGCTCTTTGTCAAACCAAAGCCTTCAAAGATTTCAAGTGCCTCTCAACCATCCACATTGAACTATTGTGTATAGGTCCACACAATTCAATCTCGTCAACTAGGTGTATGAGGTAGTGTTCCTATGCATTGAAAAAAGTTGGAGGTAGACACTTTTGCATTTGACACAGTAAATGAGGAATTATTCTCTTCCAATAGTTTATATCTTCTTTATGGATTTCTTTAGATGACAACCACCTACATTAAGAGATTCAAGTCACAAAAAATATATAGATACGAGACTTTACAAAATAATATACAATATATTACATAGCGAGAAAAAAAAATCACGAATATAATTAATATATACAACAAATTGAACAGATATTACTACTTACCACATGCATTTTCCAAGATCGTATATCACTTGTTTGATGTTATTATTGAAGGGCTCTAGGAGAGATAGAGGAAGCACGTACAGCAGTAATTATAAACCAATCATTTCATTGTTTTCTAACATAACATAACGAACAATACACGTAGTTTATGAATATATTGTAAATACAGAAGAACATAACTTACCTTGATGAAAGTATGCCAATCATGCGTTTTGAGCCCTGGCCCAAATTCACTTTTTTTTTTATATGAGATTGTTTATTTTCGCAGCAAATCCTGTGGGAAATCAAATTTTTCATATGACTTCTTTTATGGCATCACTTTGCTGCTCCGTTAATAACCAAGGAAGGGCACTTATATTAATCTAATCTTTGTTTCTATTTGAGTGAATGAAATTCTTCAATGCACGATTGGATTCATGAATGTCATTACAAATTTTGACAATTTTTTCTTTGTCACGCCTTCCATCCAATATTTTCCACAATGTCTTTGTTATATTCTTTCCAATATGCATAGTATCAAACAAATGCACAATTTGTAAGTGCTCATAGTAGGGAAACCTACTAAATTCTCGGTGATTGCTTTTTAGTCCCTTTGGAAGGTTGTCAGCACTACCTTGACGACCTTCACAATCACCAATTACACAATTAGTAAAAAAAAATCACAATAGAAATATATAAATTACAAACATAAACCATTAGGTGGAATGATATTACCTCGATGATTAATTCTATTATATTCCAACTTCCATAGGCGAGGTGTCATTCTTCTTGGCTTTGATGTAGTCTCTTCTTTCCCATTGAAAAGATGTTTTTTCGTACTTCGATACTTATGATTCCTGTGGAGGAAGTGTCTACACTCATCAAACACTTGCTTTCCTAAACTTTTTGAATGATGAGATTTCATCTTTGGACCACAAACTAGACATGCAAATTTTCCCTTTGTTTGAAGAGCTACAAGATAATGATATAATTGGATTATTAAATATGTTGATTTTTATAATTAGAATTATCATGCACAACTTGAATTCACTATAACATACCACAAAAATGTGTTAGCCCTGGGGCATCATGTATTGTCCATGCAAGTATTGCATGGAATTGAAATTGTCTTTGTCCTATTGGTCGAGACACGTCATACATAATGACACCATTCCATAACTCCACCAACTCGTTGATAAGAGGCTCAATATATACATTCATATCTTTAACTTGATATTTACCTACTTGAATGAACAGTAACATTACATAATTATTGTGACTGTTTTCCTGCAAGATTTGTAAGTACATGTAAATTAATAACTATCAAATGATAAGATACTTGGAACAATCATTGCCAACATAATGTGCTCCCTCTTTATTGACATCCACGGAGGAATATTATTGTTGATAAAAAACACAGGCCACATCGAGTAAACAGATCTCATCTCTCCAAATGGATTAACACTGTCTACTGCCAATGAAAGCCTGAGATTATGAGGTTCTTCTTTGAAGTGTTGCCACTTTTCCTCTATGTGCATAAATGTTGAACCATCCACAGGGATTCGAATAATGTCATCTCAACTTCTATTGCATGCATGATAATCCATAAATTGAGCCAAGCTACTACACCTAAATAATTGTCACATCCGTGGAATAATGAGGATGTAACGAAGAACCTTTTGAGGCACCTTTTTTGTTAGTCGATCTGTTCGATATCTAGTCGTATGACATACAGGGCATTGTGTTGCAAATTCATGTTCTTTATAATATATAATATGATCATTGGGACAAGTATGTATTGCTTCATACTCCATTCCAATATCTTTCATAACAGGAGATAATTCTTGATATGAGCGAGGTAGAATATTTGATGGTGGTAACAGTAACTTGCCTATCAATCTTCAGCAAAAAATATAAGTTGTTAATATAAACAATATTAGTGGTACATTATTCGCCCTTTGTTAACTATAAAGACATATATGACATACCTTAACATACGTGACATTGTTATGTTGGATAAACCATTCATAACCTTCAAGTTCAACAACAACAATACAATAGAGAGAAGAGTTGTTTGGGAGTCTTTGTATAGGGGCTTGTATGCCTTCTCAAGTAGAGGTACGTCGAGGCTATCATCATCATCATGATCAAATATTCTTGGACTAAATGTGTCATGGATCAATGTATTTATACCATCATCTTCAATTGTGTTTTCTGGCGCATGATCGTCATCTTCCATGGGATCATTATCTTCACTTTGGATATTCGCACCTCCATGTTCCTCCACTTTGAAAACCATATTCTTTGGATTGTTGTGGTTTATATCATGTACTTACCTGGAGAGATCAACCTATATAAAATTGATCAACATAAATTAACCATGATCATCAACTAATCATCAAGTGATTTCATATGTATATAAATTGTTAAAATGATATAATGAACAACTTACCAGTGGATGATAGTCATGCCCCCTTCAATGTGACCATTCTCCCTACAATGTCTCTTAACTGTTTTGATTAGCAGTCTTCTACGGTTTAAGCCCTTACAAATTTTGCAAGGCCAATAACATTTTCCATCACCTTTTCTTTTCAAGTTAGACCACAATCTATTGATTGTCTCCCTATTTTGTTCTTCACTTATATTATTTGAAATGATCGTTCTTCATAGGAAGCAAAAATTGGGCTATGAAAACTTCGGTCTACAACTTTCACAAACTAAGCAAAACTGTTGAAAGTACACAAATCTTCTTAGACCTGGCTAAATACTTTAATATTTAAAAAATAATTTCTTAATTGACTTTATTCCTAAGACATTTAACTCAATCACCTTTTATAACATTCAGTCAATTGCTCTAGGCAAATTTGTGGATAAGATTATTTGTAAAACTTTGACCAACCGCTTGAAGGTCTTATTTCAAGAGACCTTACGACATTAAGCCACTAAAAAAATATGTCAAAACATATAAGCTAAAAGTCTAGTTAAAATATACATTAGATTAAATAATATATAATTTTCATACCCGAGCACGCGGTTATAACTCATGCAACGACCTTCTTTCTTAGCTGTAGAAGCTCTCCAGAAATCAAATTATAGAAGCTACAAGGCCTAACAACAATTTCAAAACATATAAGCTACAAGGCAAGACATATTACATGACATGGCAAAAGGAACAAAATTTAAAAGCTTTACCAAGACATATTAAACGACATCATAGTGCTAGAGAGATCACAATTATATGAGTCAAACATAGTCATGAAAAAGCACATAAATTATTTGGTTATTGATTTGTTGACATATTGTTGTTGATAATGCTTTGTTATTATCTGGTTTGGAGATTTGATAAATACTCATTGTTTCTATTTAAATGCATATATTTAATTACATTATTATTATGATGGTTTAAATGGTGATCAGATATGAAAGGGTCAATGTCCTAACATTTGAATATATAAGAATGATTACGCCATCCAAATGCCACTTTATTGTTATGTAAAGGGTGATGCTGATATCTTGGAATGGTGTCAATGATCTTTGCAATAATATCTAAAAAAATAGGAGACTGTATTTTTAAATTTTAATTATGAGAATTTGGCATTATTAATTTTAGGAAGATTTTTCAATTATTAATTCCATTCTTCAACATGCTTCTGAATTGTCATGTTGAAAGGCAATGGGTAGTGTGAAGCTGTTTTTCCATTCGTTATGTCTTAGTTCAGAATCTGGAGTTCTTAGAATTATTGCCTCCATTTCAAATTCTTAAGACGGATCTAACCAAATTCTGATTGGATAATAATGAGTATTTAAATGTCATCTCTTATGTTCTAGACTATTTAGTGCTACAGCTTGCATTTGCTGGAAGACAAATTATAAATTTACATTGCTTAGTTTACTTATAAAGCATGCAAGATCTTGGTTTTTTAGCAATGAATTTCTTGCAAGATCTTTACTGGTCCAAGAATATTTTCCTTTGATAGGAGGGATTTAACCATGTTTAGATGAATCTATAATATCTGGCACTGATTCACCATTTAGATTCTTCACTTGACAACTTCCTTTTTTCCAAAAAAATTTAGAACTATTTAGGCATGTGACAATTTTAGCATACTTGAAGAGATTCCAACAATGTTCTTTTCATAGTTGGTGGCATAAATGTTAACAATGGTAAAGGGGATGTTGACTTCTTAGAGTTTGAGACTGTTCAATGTGTTGAGCATGCTCCTTAGGGTAGGGAGTGAAAAGACTTTTAGAAGCTCTTTCCCTTCAATGATATGTATGAAACTGATTTTCCATGGAACTCAGAATACAAGAGACAAGAGACGGTAGAAGGGTCCATTATTAGATTTTTCTGCATGGGGCAAGGAATTAAGGTGTGATCTGTTATATTGTCTCCATACTTCTAATGTTCGACATTTATGCAAGTTGATAACTTTAGTAGCCTAAAATTATATTCAATGTCTGACAACATTGGAGATACTATTATTTGGAGAAACATTTCAGTCACATTTTATCGAAGGTAGACTTTTGGAGGCATGATATATTTTTTAAAATGCATTGATGTGAATGGCCATTTGTGAAGAATCAAACCTTAAATGCTGAACACTATAGTGGGTGGCAATAAATTAGGTCCAACAATTATTAGGGCTATTTGGATGGTTTAGAACTTCAGCATCTGCATTATTCATCGATTGCATTTGAGTTTCATTTGATTATATTGACTGGTGTTGATGTCTGTATTATGTTCACCCACAAAGGTCTGAATGCACTCCAAAATCGTTCAAGTCTTCATTTTAGCATGTAGAAAGTTCCCAAATGCACCAATGTACCCATAATTGTGACATTTTTCACCACAGGTCCCACCTATCCTCTTAAACAACTTAGAGCTTCATTGATAGTTTGATTTGACCCTAAAACTACTAGATTCAATTTGAAGGCTCCAAGAAAATTGTCCTTTATGTGGTTGGCATGAAGTTGGAGAAAAATTGATGCTCATCCATGCCACATTTATTATTGCATGACCCAAAGATTTACATATCATCTCTAGGCCACTGTTTCAGCTTCTTTTTTCCAGTGATTTCATCATCATTGCACAAAATTTAACACATCATCAAGGGTATGGTGAATGTATAGGAGGCTCTTCTAACAGGAAACAAGTGATATCATATATTTTCACATGTAGATGCTAGTGTTTACAACTTTTTGTGCACAAGCACAAAGTGATAGTGATTTTTTGTTCATTTTTGTTCATGTTGTTAGCATTGTTGTCCTAATTTAAGTGTGTAATGATGCAATTGTTTTAACAAAATCCCTTGCATGTTTTACGCTTAGTTCCAAGGGTTCCTTGGTGGGGCACTACATAGCCAGTACAACCAAAATACTTTCAAATAGAAACTATTTAGTAACCAGGACAGAAAATTCTTCTAATAGAGAACACTACATAGAACCAGATCTAAGACACTATCATGCATAGAACTGAATGTTATGATTGTGATCTTCTTTTCAAATCTATGCAGCATAGAACATTATACTTATGTGTATAGACACACTTCCTGTATGCGATCCAAAGCTCGTATGTTATCAATTGTGTCCAATGATGGGGAGAGACCTCCATGCAAGCAAAAGATCTGCAATGAAAGAAAAGAAAATTTTCTTATAGTAAGAACAAGTTTGTTGTGCTACACAGGGTACCAACAAAATAGTGTATAATATATTTTTCTTTACCTGGCTTTCAATGAGGGCTGTCAGTGGAAAGTAATCAAAGAGATATATAAAATACTTCCATACATTTGCATTTCCATATTTTCTCAGACATTCATCGTAAAATCCATACTTGAAATTGCAAGAAAACAAAATAATTCTTGAACACAGTCAAAAAATTAAGATAAATTACAAATAGATTGACAAATTTTGGTCAACTTTCTAATCTCCCCATTCAGATACTAATATTTTGCCTCCCATAATTTAGATATAGCCTCAAATGGAAAATAATGTACGTGTCTGCTTTAAGCATGATGATACGAAGAAATACTATAGTTAGTGCCCCTCATCAAACAAGCCAAGCAACAATTTTTTTTGGTAATTTGAAGTTCCTAAACCGAATTATGTTCCCCTACGTAATTTGAGATTTATATAACAAATCCTCTTCTACCTTTCAATGAAGTCAAGGATGGTGGAGGAGTTAATTTAATATTTACTAAATTGTAGGACAATTTATCTTGGGAAATATAGGAGTTGTACGTGTGTTATGACAATGATTTTTGAACTCTAACTAGCTGCATTTCATAAATGTTGACTTGGGTGAGAAAATGGTTGTATTTAAATTGAGAAATGATGTTAATTCATTTGAATTTAAGAGATTATTGTTTATTGAGCTCACCATTTGTTACAATTCAGCATGAGAGCCTTTAATAGAAAAGTCAAGTTGATAACATATTTAAAAATAATGCATTTGATGCAATCATGCATTTTTCTGTTGTTGCTTATGTTGGAGATAGTAGTCTTGACCCATTAAGCTATATTATGATTATGTGAATTTATATTCTATCAATTTGCAAGTTATGGATTGGAATTATTTGCAAAAAGTTTTTTTAATATCAATTTCTTCTAGAGAGTGAATTAGGAGTGTGCAGTGGTACCAGTGGATTTGGAAGAGAGCGGTGGATGACCCATGTTTTTTTTAGCTCTAGTATAGTCGTTCATCACAAAGCTTACATGTCACGTGTGGGAGTAACTCTAGAATGTCACAAATTAGTATATTATTATAGTTCAAATCTTGTTTATTTTAGTTTTAGTTTTATTTTGTAAAAGTCAATCTAGATTTAAATAATTATGCCTTTAGTTTCAAATTTAATGGGGGGTTGAATTGAACTAACTATTTCCTCTTATTAACTAGTATACCAAATTACAACATTCATTTATTTATGAATAAAATAGAGATGCTTAGTAAAAGAAATTTGCTCAAAAATAGGTATGGAGGTTTGTGTTTACTGGAGGGTAGCATGACCAATCTTAAAAATAATAAGAATGGAAATACATGTGATCAATGGATTTGTACATGTGAACAATGTGGCAAGCTCAATTTGTAGGGGTAAGCCATATGGATGCCTAATTTTCAAGGACGCACCTTCATGCCTGCCTTCAACTTGGGACCTCATTGCTCCATTTGACAACATAACAACTCAGTGTCCATTTTTGGCTACTCAAAGTCATGTCTATTTATCTCCAATATTTGGTGCATTGAGATTTTGGTGAAACTGTTGTTATTTATTTCCCTTATTTACTAGGTTGAATATGTTGAAACATATGAACTGTAGTTGTTTGCATTAATATGGTTATGGTTTAAATGTAAAATGATTGTCTGATTTTCATTGTAGATATTATCATAATATTTGGTTAGACACTTTGACTCTATCAAAGGCAATACTTTCCAATAAAGATTCATCTTAGACCACACCCAATATAGAATCATATACTTCTGAATCATATTCCAGGATTCTCAATTTTGTATTCAAATGTCTTGTACCATTATTGTAGGAATAGTAGATTGAGGAATAGTGTTGGTAGATCTTGAATTTAGCATGCAACTCATCCATATCTATTCATAAAAATTTACTACACATTCTATTACAATTAAGGAGGGTGTCCCCTATTCACAAATGAATTAGTTGAGAATGAACATAGAGACCTATTTCCCAGTTTCCTTGAGTAGTGGAACTACTTTGACCACTTATGAAGTACTTTATGCTTATGGTAATGTATTTGTGTCTATTAGATAAGTTGGGATAGATTTAACCCACAAGGTCAAATGCCCACTATTGGAAGGGATAATGGGTTACAAATGGAATAAGCTCCTTAACTTAATGTGTGTTGTAGTGATGGTAGGTACCTAACATCAACTCCAACTAACTTCATAGGTTATTATATTATGTGATCATCTTGGGACCTACACTCTTGGTGAAGATCAATCAAGTCTTTTGAGTTTATATTGTTACCTTCTCTGAAAAGTTTAAGCCATAGGATTAGGTGCTTTGACTAGGTATGGAAAATAAAATAATAGAATCCATGAGCACGTTAGCACTTTCACAAGGCTATGATGACTTGTGAGGGTAGCTGTATGATTGAATCTATGAGCATGTCGTGGGCAGTTTCTCTAGGCTGTGGGTGACTTGTGAGGACAGTACACATAATAGAATCCCCAAGCACGCCATATGTGCTTTTACAAGGCTATGGGTGACTTTTGAGGGCAATATGCATAATAGAATCCTCGAGCACACTATAAGCAGTTTCTCAAGGCTATGGTTGAATTGTGAGGGTAGTTTCATAATTAAATCCCCAAGAATACCAAGAGTGCTACCTCAAGGCAATGGGTGACTTGTCAGAGTAGTTTCACAATTAAGTCCACAAGCATAATACCATGAGAACTTGCTCAAGGAAATGGATGACTTGTGAGGATATTTGACACATGTATGGGCATGTGATGACATTCCCTATGCACTGTACTCAACCACCAAAGTCCTAGTAGTATGAATAACACCTCTTGGGTATTGATTGATTGAGTGTGTTTAGATATTGCATTGTGGCCATTGCTTCATGTTTTCTCTTAAATAAGCCTATGATTTATTTGCACTCTATATACATTTATTGGTGTGAATATGCTTATACCTCCTTGTATGCCTTGTGTTCTTTTTTGGGCTATGTGACTATCGCCACAAGCATAGTGAGGCAGACCTGTGAGTACCACATGATTGAGTGGTGTGACAAGGCACTATTGGGGACCGATGTACAAGTATTAAATTAGATTTAGTGGCACCTACATGAGTTCCTTCTACACCTCTCTCTCTCTCTCTCTTCCAATTTTAGTAAGAGTCATGCATGTATTCATGGATATTGTAATGTAGCAAATTGATGCATATGTATGTTGTTATACTCAAGTGATTTGGCCTTGACAATCATGTTATTGGACCCTAACTAAAGAGGATGTTATGTATTCAGCCATATGTTGGAGTTAGCACAATCTTGGGTGAATATTAACTCAGCTTGTGGGAAAGTTTGCTAGATTAATGTCTCCACCAATATTTCAACACATACATTAATCAGTGCCTCCAACTGGTAATTGGCACCTTCATCCCTACTGGTATGATAACAGGCCATTTGTGTCAGGAAAAACAATAGAATGTGGGAATTTCATTACAATTGTTTAGTAGAGTGTCAGGTGATCCTTGGAAGTGTGTCAAGACTTCTACTTGTGCACAAGCACAAAGTGATAGTGATTTTTTGTTCATTTTTGTTCATGTTTTTAGCATTGTTGTCCTAATTTAAGTGTGTAATGATGCAATTGCTTTAACAAAATCCCCTGCATGTTTTACGCTTAGTTCCAAGGGTTCCTTGGTGGGGCACTACATAGCCAGTACAACCAAAATACTTTCAAAAGAAACTATTTAGTAACTAGAACAGAAAATTCTTCTAATAGAGAACACTACATAGAACCAGATCTAAGACACTATCATGCATAGAAATGAATGTTATGGTTGTGATCTTCTTTTCAAATCTATGCAGCACAAAACATTATACTTATGTGTATAGACGCACTTCTTGTATGCGATCCAAAGCTTGTATGTTATCAAGTGTGTCCAATGATGGGGAGAGACCTCTGTGCAAGTAGAAGATTTGCAATGAAACAAAACAAAAGAAAATTTTCTTATAGTAAGAACAAGTTTGTTGTGCTACACAAGGTACCAACAAAATAGTGTATAATATATTTTTCTTTACTTGGCTTTCAATAAGGGTTTTCAGTGGCAAGTAATCAAAGAGATTTGTAAAATACTTCCATACATTTGCATTTCCATATTTTCTCATAAATTCATCGTAAAATCCATACCTAAAATTGAAAGAAAACAAAATAATTCTTGAACACAGTCAAAAAATTAAGATAAATTACAAATAGATTGACAAATTTTGGTCAGCTTTCTAATCTCCCCATTCAGATACTAATATTTTGCCTCCCATAATTTAGATATAGCCTCAAATGGCAAACAATGTATGTGTCTACTTTAAGCATGGTACTTGAAAATTGATAAATACATCATAGATCAAGGTTTTCAAAGGACTTATGACTCAAATTTTTATGTCAAGGCTACTAGCAATGATATCATCCTTCTAGTTATATATGTCGATGATTTAATAATCATTGGCAGTTTGGCATCTTAATTCATGGAATCAAACAGAATTTATGCCAATCTTTTGACATGACCAACCTTGGGCTTCTCCACTACTGCATATTAAGAAATATAGATTAGATATAATACCTTTTGAATTTTGTGTATGTATTTACTCTATGAATTATTGTCACTTTTCTAAACTCTTCTATTGTGTAGATATATTTGTACATACTTCCTCACTATTGTGATTTAATGATACCCTGAATTGTTCCTTCAATAAATCTAGATTATTACTGTAGATACACTGCAGATGCAATAATATCATGGTGACTAAATATACTTTCCATCCACAGAAATATATATATTACCATGATAAGTCGTGTCCCATATATCATTCTCAAAATCATCACTTTATCCTAGTTATTGACTGTATCAAATTAATACCAACAATAGTTTCTGTCTTGGATTCTTTTGTGCCAGATAACGCCAAGGGACCAATGCCCAAGCATCATTTTTTAGTATTATCTAACAATATCACGAGGATGGAGAAGTTTATAATAGCTCCTTGATTCACAATGTTAGAAGACAAAAGATCAATTTCCAAAAAAATGGAAGAAAATTGGTTGGTAATCCAGTTTTTGACTCTTTGACTACTTAGTTATATCTTTCCCACTTTACCAGTTGCAAATAACCTATGGTGAATGCAAATTTTCCATGGGGTAAATGTAGGTTAGCCACTTCTGCTAATCATTTAATATTATTCTTTTGGTGGCCATCACTGTTGCATATGGATTCATAATGTGATCCAAGGGATAAAAAATTACTGAAAAGTAAAATGTCCTCAATGCTCCAAGAATCAACATCATTACAAAGTGTTCACAATTTTGACTCCAACATAACTCGAACGAGCAAAATTGGAGTTCAAGTGCAAAAGTATGACTGGTCAAAGTTTGGTCAAACTGGGACTAGAGGCCATAAAAGGGTGAAAAAATAATCATCTCAAAAGTATTTGACAATGGATTCCAAATGAAAGAGCTCGTCAAAAGCTTTCCAATGGCATTCGTTTCAGCAAGAACAAAGATCAGATATAAAAGTTATGATGGTTTCAAATTCAAGCAAAAGTATGGATTGTGATGATGTCAGCATGACATCACAAAATCATAAAGAGAGGGAAAACATTTAAATTCGAATTAAAATAGCTATTTAATTCGAATTAAAGGAATGAGATAATGGGAGTTGAACTCCTAACCATTGGCCTCCTAAAATTAAGGCCAACCAATGGGCTATTTATGGCATAAGCAATATTAAGGGAAGAGTTGTTATGTATTCATAACAAATCCGCCCAAGCTTATTTAATTAAGGGTATTTATTGAAAACAAACCCTTAATTTTGGTGTCAAATCATAAAAAAATAATGGTAAAAGGGGTAAATTTGAAATATGTAACCAGAATGGGGGATTATGTTGGTTAATTGTTTTAGCCCATTTTTGGCTAAATTTGATGTATAAAATGGGGGTAGTAGGCTTTGGAAAGGCATCCAGGTGGTGAGAAGGAGATTATGATCTTGGAGACTTGATGATTATTCCTGCACATTGGAGAGTAATGCTGCAATTGTGATTAAAGGGAAGATCTTGAACACTTGTAATTGATTTTGGAGCAAATTGGATCGGTCCCCCTATTGGAGTTGGACCCAGAGACGTAGTCCTTCTTGGATGAACTCCGTTATCAATCGTGTTTTGTCTTATGTCTCTCTACTCTCTTTCTTTCAGTCATTACCTTTTTATGCTTTGTTCATTTAAGCATTTAAGTTGTGTTAATTTGCTAATTAACGCTTTGAAATTTTACTTTATGAAATAATGTTAAGCATTCCTCTGTAATATTCCTAGATCCTAATCAGATCATAATGAGGTGCCTTTTGTATTGAAATGGCACTATTTTTTGAAAGCATATCTCAATATGCAATCAACTTTAACTTTTGATTCAATCTTCATATTCATCTTTCCCTTGATATAATCGTATTTGCTAGGTTTGGTTGAACAAATATGTCTTCTTTATATATATGGATTAAATAAATAAATTTTTTTATGTGATGGTCATAAAGTAGCTTGGGCTCACTGAAGTCTCAGCTCCTTGAGGTTTTGTTAACCGTTATAAATTGCAAGTTTTCTAAGCAGCATCAATAGTAACTGTAACAGAGAACGATTTCTTATCGAAATATCCTCTATTTATTTATTCTCTGTTGTTCAGTTCTTTTGTTGCTCGACTATTTAGAATGTTAGGTACTATTGAAAATCCCTACATTTTTCTATTCTTTCCATCTTATAATTCAATTATTGTGGCTAGTGCGAATGAGAAAGTCGTTGAAACCCTCTGTGCAAAAATTCTTCAATTGATTTTTAATGAATAAAGCCCTAATTCAATAAGTGTCTTTTTTTGATGGGGATCATTTCAGACATGGATGAAATGGATTATGGATTCGAGTATTCTAATGAGGATTCACATGAAGAAGATGTCACCATTGAAAACCAGTATTACAACTCTAAAGGTGCCAAATAAATTGAATCTTTTCTGTTTTTGATTTTTTAAAATGGCAATGATTTTTTATTTATTTCTAAATAAAAATTGGGTATTTGTAGAAGTAATCACATGCCCTAAAAGTCAGGGTGACGATTACTATTGTTTGTCAAGCATTATGTTGTTCTTGTAATGCCAAATCATTTGTTATTGATGTTGAATTTTTCAAGTTTTGGGAATGTTTCAGTTAATGGCTATTATTTTGATGACAATGAGTGAGCCTTGCTTCACTATCTCTAGAAGGATCCACTTACTTCATTACTATTGAGAGTGCAATTGGTATGGAGAGACTATAAAGATGCATTGTGATGTGTAGGTTCTTATGAGAGGGGGCTTTAAACTTATCGATACTGTGTATTAGGGTACAATTTGTTGTAAAAACTTGTGACTGACTGTGGTAATCCTTTTTGCGACAACTGGAATCCATTGTGATATAATAATAATAATGATTGGAGAAAAAAGGATTCCAAGAGTAATGGGTTTGTTTGTTTTGCACCTTGCCATCCTCCTCCTCTGAATGTTGCCCTTGGCCCATTCACCACAGAGATCCCCATAGAATATAGTAGGTCAAGCAAGCAGTTAGCAGATGCGGGTCTCTGCCCCTCTCAATGCTGTTGAAGTCTCTTGCCTTTCCTTTTCGAAGAACCTTGTGTCAATTTCTTTCAAATGAGCAACATTTTTTGGTTTTTTTTTCTCTTATATCCTGTTAGCATCGTAATTGCAACATTTTTGAGTTATAGTTGAAAAAGAAGGGCCAAAAATATCACATAACATTTTTTGTCATCGCAATTCCACTCCACATGTATTGGTGATAGTGTTGCAATTGCGATGGCATCGGGCTAAAATTGAAAAAAAAAAAGCCAAAAACACATTACATTTTCTTGCCATCGCAAATTGACCCCTAATCTATTAGTGAATGTTGTGATGTGATTGTTGATGGTGAAAGCACTAACAACTTGGTTTCAGAAGAGCTGGTCTCAAAGCTAAAGCTCAAGAGGGAAAAACACCCCCAACCCTATCAAGTTGCTTGGGTGTAGGATGATCATAAGGTCCTAGTTAGTGAGAAATGTTTGGTAAAGTTCAAGATTGGGAGTTACCATGACAAGGCTCTCTATGACACCATTCCAATGGATGTCTTCCATTTATTGTTGGGATGGCCATGGTAGTTTGATAGGTATGCTATACATGATGGTCATGCAAATACATACTCTCTGAAAAAGGATGGTGTTTGCCACAAATTGAAGCCCTTGATAAAGGAGGGTGAAAAGGTATGCAGTAGTGCTTGGGTATGTCTGGTTGATGGAAGAAATTTTCTTGATGGCATGAAACACTAGCATATGTGTGTTCAAAATTTGATTGAAAAGATCACTATTGAAGAAGGTAGATTGTTTGCAAAGAGGGAGAATTTTGATAAAGAATGCTTTCAATCATTGTTTTTTCACTAATGTCAAACTTTCTATTTGCTAGAATGACAATTTCTTATAAAATCCAAGTACTATCACTTAGTTGATTGATGAAGAGTATTTAATCAACAAGATGTAACAAAAGTACCTAAGGGAAAGGCTGAGTTATGGTTTTGTAATGAAGTATAAGGATCAGTTAAGATAATGATAAAATAATGTATTGATAATATACTTGAAGATACAAAGGTTGGCCACACTTAGAAACTTTAGAAGAATAAGTTGTAACAAGGTTATCTGCAAAGCTTGACTAAGTTCATTAGTGAGTGCTGAGCAAGCTAGTTCATGCCAAGTAGATTTTTAGTTAGTGTTGAGCAAAAGAAAAAACCTAGTGTGTGCCAAGTAATATAGGAAGAGGCGAGCAAGTTTAGGTACTGAGCAAGTAATAGATGTCAAGCATCAAAAAAACTTAGTGGATGTTGAGTGAATCCATAGTAGGTGCTAAGCTTTAGTAAAACATAGTTGGTGCCAAGTAACATAGTAGGTGCCGAGCACTAGAATTTCAATAGTGTCAAGCTGCTGCATTATTTGAAAAGTCAAAGATTCGCCAAATCTAAGCCAACAAGTTTGTTACCTTGAATTTTGTGAATCAGATGGAGGATAAGGATGATGAGCACAAAATTTTATGTAAACCATTTTTGAGTGAATTTAGGAGGATTCTTCATGATGTTTCTAGAAGGAACAAGATATGGGG
The DNA here is from genome assembly GCA_028749045.1 of Cupressus sempervirens. Lineage (NCBI taxonomy): Eukaryota > Viridiplantae > Streptophyta > Pinopsida > Cupressales > Cupressaceae > Cupressus > Cupressus sempervirens. Next base: position 872,501,230 of record CM053789.1, read on the forward strand.
TAGATTTATTGAATCCTACCTAATCCATTCAATCTAAAATTAAAAGTGGGAAGATTTGAGTGGGAAAAGTATTCCAGACTTCTATTTAAGGAATCACAGGCCAAGAAGCTAGAGTTGCTGGGTCAAAGTTGTTGAAGGGTGTCAAGGAGAAGGCACCAAGAAGAAGGAAGAATAGAGCACAGAGACTTTTCTTTGATAAGTGGCCATATAGGAGATTGCACTGGTACATCAAGAATAGAGACTCAAGGAAACAAAGCTTGAAAGGAGTACAAGTTGTCAGAGCTGAAAAGACTGAAAGCTAGGCAATGTTGCGAGCTAAACAAAAATCTGAAATCTGCAAGTTAAGTTGTGAGTTTTATCAGGTCAAAAACCCTTGTTGTTACTCTCTAACAATTGTATTAGTTAGGGTAAAATCCTATGGACTTAGGTTGGTTTAATAGCCATTTGTAAATCTCTTAACAGGGAAGCATTCCAAGTGAATGTTCTAAATTCCTCTAACCAGGCCCACTTCTAACAAGGTGGTTAAATCCTTTAACTAGGTCACATTTAATAGTGTGTTGTAGCCTTTAATAGGCTAGGCCTTTCAGAGGGCATAACTTTAGAAGAGTGAGAATTGAGTAGCATGTTACTGGTGGTTTTTTCCAAATTGGGTTTCCACGTAAATCATTGTGTTATCTATTTATTCTTCATGTGTTATTCTTGCATGTTGATTTTTAGTAACTTGCTAAGTAGGAAATTTTAAGCTTAGATGTATAAATAGTTCAATGGGCTCACTTTACTTGATAAAAAAATTTATTTGGACATTTGGACCTTGAATAATTGATTCACCCACCTTCTTAGTTATTCTAAAGCATTTCTAACAATTGGTATCAAAGCCATCTGCTGACTTACTTTAAAGATATTAGAAGTAGGAAGATCAAAGATGTCCAAGAGAGAGGTTCCCAAGCTCAATAGAGATAACTTCACTACATGGAAAAATTTGATGAAGCTATACCTTGGATCAATAAGTGATCATGCACAAATCTCAATTGAAGTAGAACATGTTGATCTAGCTATACCCACTGTAGAAGATATGAAGAAAAAGGAGCACAATCAGGCAATGCTGGAGATTGCCTTTGCCCCCAGTTATGTTGAATTTGATGACATCAAGGGATGTGACTCTGCATTCAAGATGTAGAAATTCTTGATGGATATCTATGGAGGAGATCAGAATGTTCAAAGAGCAAAAAGAGAAAGCCTCAGAGGAAAGTTTGATGACTTGAAAATGGAGGAAGGTGAGAATGTTGCTCAATATGCCTCTAGAATGAAAGAAGTAGTAAGGGAAATAAGAAGTTTGGGTGGTCATTTAGAAGATGACACTGTTTATAGAAAATACTTAAGAACCTTGTTCCCTATCTATGTTATTAGAGTTTCAACCATACAAGAATTAAGGTGTGTACTAGGAAATCAACTAATTTTTGAAGGTATAGTGGGAAAACTCATTGCATTTGAGTTGTCTAACTTTGACAATTACAGACATAAGAATCTTGAATCTACTTTCAAGGTGAAGCTATTATTAAAAGACACCGAGGAGGTGAAACCAAAGAAGAAGAAGAAAAAGTTAAAGTATGCATCCAGTGATAGCAGTATAGATGAAGAAGATGTGGAACAATTGGAAGCACTACTAGCCAGAAGATTTCATTTAGGGAAAGGTAAATTCAAAGGTAAGCTTCCTATCATTTGTTTTAATTTTAATGAAGTAGGAAATATTGTAGCAAGATGCATACAGAAGAAGAATTATAGAGAATCCAACAAGAACAAGAACATAAGAGAAGATAATAGCAGAGATTACAAACACAAAGGCAAAAAGTGTTACATTGTTGAAGAAGAGGATTCTAATGAAAATGATGATAAGGTAGTCTATGTAGCCATGAATGATGAATTAGAAGAAGATGAGGCAACAACAGTGGTAACTTGGGTGAACAAAAATGACAAATGGATCATAGATAGTGGATGCTCACATCACATGATAGGAGACAAAAGTAAGTTTGTTACCTTTACTCAATATGATGGAAATAGTGTTAGATTTGGAAATGATACTCCATGTCAAATCAAAGGAAAATGTTCTATTAAAATTACAAAGAAAATTTCACGTGACAATGCATATTATGTTGAAGGATTGAACTACAATCTACTGAGTGTGTCACAATTAGGCAATATTAGTTACAAAGTAGAATTTGGAATCAACTTTTTCAAAATCTATGACATTGATGGAAATCTAATAGGAAATGGTGAACAAACTAAGAGTAATTTTTTTTACCTAGATATGGAAGATGCATTTGGTTTTGTTGTTAGATTTGATGATGTGTGGTTATGGCATAAAAGGCTATGTCATGTCAACTTTGATAATCTGATTAGCATTAGCAAAATGAAGAAAGTCAAAGGATTACCTAAACTAAAGAAGCCTGAAAATATAATGTGCAAACAATGTCAACTAGGAAAGATGACCAAATCAAGTTTCAAAAGTAAAACCTACACTTCCAAAGAAGTACTAGAGTTAGTGCATACTGATTTATGTGGCCTAATAGAAGTGCAAAGCTACTAAGGAGATAGATACACAATGTTTTTTGTGAATAACTACTCTAGGATGATGATTGCCATGTTCTTAATTTTTTTTTGATGCATTTCAAATGTTTAAGTGGTATTTGGCCAAGGTTGAGAAAGAAACAAGAAAGAGTCTGAAGTGCCTAAGATTAGACAGAGGAGAGTTCACATCAAAAGATTTTGAGACATTCTGCAATGACAAAGGAATTAAAAGACAAACATTAGCACCTATAACTCCCCCAAAAAATGTCATTTTAGAAAGAAGGAATAGATCAATGATAGACTGTGCTAGAACATTAATAATGGAGAAAAATGTTTCTCTAAAGCACTAGAGAGAAGGTCTAAGTACATTTGTCTACACCCTGAATCAAGTACAAGTCAAGAAAGGTACAAATGCAACACCTTTTGAATTATGGTATGGTCACTCACCCAATGTGAAACATTTCAAAGTATTTGGTTGTAAATGTTATATTCTTAAAGATTTTAGAAATGGCAAGTTTGATTCAAAGAGTGATGAAGGCATATTCTTTGGATACTCCACTAGAAGTAAAGCATATGAGTGTTTGAATACTAACACTAACAAGATTATGGAGAGTGCAAATGTAAATTTTGATGAGCATGCAAAAGCTCAGGTTGATGAAATCAAGAAACTAGAAGAATAGAAATCCTTTGTATACTTCTATGAATGAATGCCTACTGAAGATGAAGCTACCAAACAAGTTGGGAATCAGCAACAAATTTTAGTATCAGATGAATTACAACTAGTGAATGCCAAGCTACATTCAGAAGTTGAGTTGCAGAATGAAGATAATGTACATTTTGATTCTAAAATTAGTACACATGAAAGAGATGACGGAATATCAGATAGAGATGTGCACAGTGACTCTGAAGCTGAAAGATCAAACATGGAAAGAAGGACAAAATCAAGGTTATCCAAGTATGTGAAAATACATCACCCTACTAAACAAATCATTGGAGACAAGGAAAACAGACCAATGAAAAGGAATAGACTAAGGAATGAATCATGTCTATTGAGCAAGATTGAGCCCAAAATAGTTAAAGATGCGCTGCAAGATGATAATTGGCATAAAGCTATGGACGAAGAGATAGACCAAATAGAGAAGAACAAAACCTGGACCTTAGTTTGAAGACCAACTGATAATAATGTAATTGGTACCAAATGGGTGTTTAGGAACAAGCTAGATGAGAATGGTGAGATCACAAGAAATAAGGCCAGACTAGTCTGCAAAGGCTATGCACAAGAAGAAGGACTGGACTATGGGGAAACATTTTCCCCTATTGCAAGGATGGAAGGAGTGAGAACACTACTTGCATATAATTCCTACAAAGGTTTCAAAGTTTATCAAATGGATGTAAAATATGCCTTTCTAAATGGTATACTAAAAGAGGAAGTCTACATAGAACAACCAGAGGGATTTGTTGATGACAACAACAAGGATATGGTTTGCAAACTGGATAAAACACTCTATGGCTTGAAACAAGTGCCTAGAGCTTGGTATGAGAGACTTCACAAATATCTTGTGAATATAGGATTTGAGAGAATGGATGACAACATCGACCTGTATATCAAGGTAGAAAAATGTAAAGACATTCTGATATCTAAAATATTTGTTGATGATACAATATTTTGAGGAAAATATGCACTATGCAAAGATTTTCCTGATAAGATGAAACATGAGTTTGAGATGTCAATGTTTGGAGAAATCAAATTCTTTGTTGGATTGCGAGTACATCAACTAAAACATTGCATATTTGTGACTCAATCAAAATATATCAAGGAGATACTCAAGAGATTTGGCTTAGAAGATTCAAAACCAGTTAGTACACCAATGGTAATAGGACATAAGTTATCCAAGAATGATGAATCAACTAAAGTAAATCAGACAATGTATAAATCAATGATTGAAAAATTGTAGTATGTTGTGCATAGTAGACCAAATATTACATTAGCTATTGGAATAGTGGCAAGATTTTTTGCAAACCCAAGAGAAAATCATCTAATGGTAGTAAAAAGAATATTGAGTTACCTAAAAAGAACATATGAATTTAGATTATACTACAGAAGAGTGAAAAGTTTAAGTTAAAAGTCTACACTAATGCAGACTAGGGAGGTAATGTTGATGACAAAAAGAGCACCAGTGGAGGAGTACTTTTCTTAGGAAAAAGGTTAGTCACTTAGACTAGCAAAAAGAAAAGTTGTACTTCACAGTCCATAGTAGAAGTTGAGTATGTTGTTTCTACTATCAATTGCACCAATATTGTATGGATCAAATGTCTACTAAAAGGTATGAAGGAAGAGCTAATTGAACCTATGATACTATATTGTGATAACACAAGTGCCATCAACATATCAAAGAATCCTATGATGCATGCCAAAACAAAGCACATTGTAATTAAGTATCACTATGTAAGAGAATTGGTAGAAGACAAGCAAGGATGGAATATGTCAGCTCAAAGGAACAATTTATTGACATCTTCAAAAAAGCACTACCTAAAGATGCATTTGAGTGTTTTAGAGGTAATTTAAGGGTGATACCCCTATCCAAGGTTGTTTGAGCAACTACAAGATTGCCTTGCATCAAATGAGTTGAATGATGAAATACTACAAATTGATGTAGAGGATACTTACTTTAGGAATTTTCCTAAAGTAACTAAAGTGATGAAGTTCCAAATCAGTCACAAGCAAGGTGACAAAGTGAGAAATTGGAGTACCTACAAATGCTACAATTGTATGTTAAGATGTTGAAATAGTATGTCTTTGGCATTGTTATCAAAGAGAGAGAAATAGCCAAAAATGGTCAAATCTATAGAATCAAATGGACAAAGGGAGAAGTAGCTGATGCCAAAATAGAAGAAGTTAACCAATTTATATAGAGGAAGAAAATTTGTGCAGAGGGAGAAATGACATGGCACATTTTAAGAAACAAAATGTAAGAGGGAGAAATAGTAGTTAAGAAGAGAAAAGTTGATCAAAGTAGTAAGAAAAGAGGGAGTCATACAAGAACTGATTAGACATGTAGAAGGAGAAGTAATAGAAAAAAGGAAACAATAGCTATGAGGGAGAAGAAGAAGCAAATAAGTGGAGATAGAAAATCAGAGAGGGCAATTTGAAAGCTGATGAAAATAGAAAAGTCAAAAAAATTTATTTTTGGCATTTCATTTGCTATTTTAACTTACCTAGAATTTTGATAACTTGGTTGATCAATTTGGTTTTCCATCAATGCCAAAGAGGGAGATTGTTGGAAATCTAATTGAAAATATCACTATTGAAGAAGGTAGATTGTTTGCACAGAGGGAGATTATTTTTGATTAGATAAATAGGTTTTACAGGGACCCTGAAACCCAAGAGTTAAAACAATAACAAGGCTGAAAATAAGTGTGAAAAGCCCAGCCAAAAGAGTTCAAGTTCAAAAGCTGATAATAAGCCCAAGGCCCAACCTAGAAACAAAGAACAAAGAAAAGACCAGGAATAGAAACTACATAGAAACAACAAAGGCAAAAGCCCTAACAAAAAGCCAAAAAATAGATTGAAACAAAAGAACAGGCAGTGGATTAGTCCTCATTCTTTCTCTTTAGGTCTTGCATGGCTTGAGTAGCCTCATAGGCCATCTAGTTCTCCTCAGCATCTTGCTAGAGCTCCCTTTGATCCTCCTAGTCCTGCCCATTGTTGATGTTTTCCTTTGCAGTGTCAACCACCAGTCTAGCTTTTTCCTTGTATTTTCCATCCTCTTCTTCCTTCATAACTCTATCTTTGATCTAGCCAATTAAAGAAATAATGTTGTTGTTAATGGAGCTTAGTAGCGATATCATCTAGTTCAAGAGATTATGATTGTAGATTTTGAGGTTGTTAATCCTTCTCTCTGCCAGACTAAGCCTCTCACCATTTTCATCTCTGTTATTAGAATCCACTCCATTCCTGTTATCCTCCCTCCTCCAGCTCATGGAAAAGCCACTTGATTGATCTGAAGTTATCAATCATACTATTGTAGGCATTGTTCAAAAGGTTTAGCCTAGATTCCCTAACATTATCCAAAATAGCCACAATCGCTAAGTCTATGAGTTGTTCAAGCCACTCCTCTTCTTGGTTATCCACAAGGACCTGTGGGTTCATGGCCTCTCTAAAAATCCCATTTTTGAGGTCCTAACATTAAAGATTTTCCAAGCTTTCCTCCTGTCTTTAACCTGCACCTCCCCACCCTCAATCTCAGAATCCATTTTTTGCTCCTCAGGTTGGGCTTGAGTATGGACAGGAGAAAGAGGCAACAAAGACATATCCCATTCTTCCTACATATTCTCATCCTCTAGACCCTTCCTCATGCATTTCTTCCCTCCTCGATCTTCCTTATTTACCTCCTACATCTCCTTTTCCTCCTCTTTCATCTCCACACCCTCCTCATCATCACTGTCAACCCTCACATCCTTCACATGATGCTTCTGTCCATGAGCCCTAGGGCTTTCCCTACTTGGGGGAATGGAAGAAGGCAAATTCTTGACCTGAAGGGTGACAATTTTATCTACGGAAGAAATCCTGTCATTCTCAGAGCTAAAGCTCTGTATATCATCCGAGTGCTCATAAATGAGCAGAAAAAGCCCCTCATGTAGAGTAGGGTTATCAGTGGGCTTCTTTTTGAAGCTAACCATCGCCTTGCTCATGGAAGTTAACAAGTAAAAAGAAAAAGAAATTTTACTACTATGCTGAAAATGATTCAAAAGAAAAAAGTGGTGGGTACGAGCCTAATCAAACCTAGGGTCTAGAGTAATGTACTTGATAATAGCTCTCAGAACATACCTCCATAGTTTCTTCATGGTATCAAGAACATAGTATGTGTCAATCTTCTTCAGGGCTTTCAATTCCTCCGTATCCTTCACAAAATCTCACACATTTTTAGCCGAGAGCTTCTTGTCCCTAAAAAATTGAAAACCCTCAATCGGGATTTCAAAGATGGTCGATATCACCTCCTTTGTGATCATGAATGCTACTTCATTCACCTTGACTCTGTCATCCTTCCATGAACCAATCATACTATTAGTTACCTCTTGATCAAAACCATGCAGTTTCACAATGTATCTAGTAATCCTGCCCTGATCCAGTTGCTCCCAAACTTTTTCCCTACTTCATTTCTCTATTTCACCAACCGACTCCTTTCCACACCTTTTTCCTACCATATCTGCACTTTTTGCACCCTCAATTCTCATATGCACCTTGCACTGTGACTGATAGGAACCTCTTTGGTTGAGCAGAATACAAAGAGAAATGACCTTTCTGTAGCACCTATTGCAAATGCAAAAAATGACCCAGAAAGCATGTTGAAAAGTCTATAATAAATTACAGCAATTACAATTTCCCATGCTTCCTTTTTGGGAAGTACCCTTTCCCCTTGATCCATTCATACTCATAATTGCACATTGATATTCTATGTACTTCCTTATATCTTGTCTAGTTTGATCATGCTTTTGACGTCTGTCGGTAAAATATTTTCGGGATGCCAAGTCATAATTTGGTTTGTGCCAACCCCTATATTAGCTTCCCAAAAAATATGAGTGATGTGGACTCTACCAAATTTGGCAAGTGTCTCACGAGTCTCATCAATAAGATTTGCAATCGACCATTATAGCTGAGAGTTATCGTTAATACATTTTATAATATTGTTCGAATCCCCTTCAAGCCAAAGGTTAGTAACTCCAATTTCAAATGCTAGTTTGACAACATTACAAGCAGCATTTTCTTCCACAAAGTGGTTGGTTTGAAATCCCAGTGGGAGGGAAAAAGCCACAATACCATCGCCATTTTCATTCCTTATTATGCCTCCACTTCTTGAGGAGCCAGGATTTCCCTTGGATGCTCCATCAAAGTTGGCTTTATGCCATCCTTCCAGGGGGAGAAGCCATTTGGCTTCCTGTCTTTTTGTCTTTTGCCTTCTCCTTTTTTCTACTGCCTAACTCTATATCTCCCCCTTTCCTTACTAAATATTTTTCCTTAATGTTTGCAAATATTTTCTTTCCTATTACTATAGCCGGCTCCTCTTTATCTCTGAAGATTCTATTATTTCTCTCCTTCCAGATGCTCCAACAAAAATGAGGTAGAATCTAGGAACTTAATTCCTACAAATCAGACCTATTGAACATGTATTTTCGTTGACAAAAGAAGTCCAAAAGGTTAAAAGGCACACACCAGTTGAAGCCCAAGTCCTAGGTAAGGAAAACCCAAACCTCCCTAGAGAAAGAGCAATGAATGAAAAAATGATTGCCAGTCTCTGTCTGAACTTTGCATAACACACATCTGCTGGGCATAATATGACCTCTTTTAATGAGGTTATCTTGGGTGAGGATTTTTTCCTAAAGAGCCAACCAATAAAACATATTAATTCTTGGAATGAGGCCAAGAAGCCCAGCCCTCAACCAAGGAGGAATCTCATTTAATCTCCAAAGGGCTAAATACCCAGAGGCAATAGTATATAGCCCATTGGCATTATCTCCCTAGACCAATTTATCCATGTTGTTATTTAGGGCCATAGAGTTTAGCATTATCATAATAAGATTAAGATCTTCAGAGATGATGGATAGGTCTATCCATCCCTGGTCATTCCTATACTCACTAACTTTCTACCCAAAATGGTTGATGTAGTCATTCACCCAGACCTCATAGCTGGGGTTGTTCATAAGAGGGCCCTGAATTAGCTAGCTATCAGGCCATAAATGGATATCCTCCCCATTTCCAAATTTCCAAGAGACTCTAGAATTAGCTAGGTCCTTGGCTTTTAAAAAACCATTCCAAATAGTGGAACCTCTTGGGATATCTTTGCTGAAGAGGGTAAACTATTTAGAAGGCCTCTTTATATACTTGTTTTCCATGATATCTCTCCATTCCCCTATGCTACTGAAGATATGTCATATTTTCTTAGCCAAAAGAACCTTGTTGAGGTGAATTAGCTTCTTGATGCCTAGACCACCATATTTCTTGGGAAGGAAAACTTTTTCCCAAGTAACAAGAGGGTGCCTTTTATTCTTTTCAGCCCCCGTCCATAAGAAATCTCTCTAAATTTTTTCCATCCTCTTAGAAAATTTCCCAGGGATCACAAAAAATCTCAAAGCATAAACAACCAAGTTCTAAAGGGTGGATTTAACTAGTTAGCATTTTCCAGCTTGTCTAAGAGAGGCCCCTTTCCAACCAACTAGCTTCTTACTGAATTTGTCCATTATTCTATTCCAGAAAGAATCTGGAGGATTCATGCCCAAAGGAAGCCCAAGACAGGTAGAGGGGAGCTTCCCCACCCTACATCCCAGAATTCTAGAGATTTTCTTTTGTCTATGCTCAGGAGTGTTGATAAAGAAAATAGAACTCTATTCCTAGTTGATGGACTATCCTAATCCTCTGGAGTAGATATCCAAGATGTCCTTCATTTCCTTTGCTTCCTTAACAAAATCCTCCCCTCCCATTATAGTATCATCAACAAATTGCTAATGCATAAAAGGGGCACTTTTAGAAGAAGGCTTAAAACCTTTGATTCTCCCTTCCTTCTTATTCTTCTCTATAAGTCTGCCTATGCATTCTGCCAAGATTATGAATAGAATAGGTGAGAGAGGATCCCCCTGATGAAGACCATGAGAAGGTTTGAAAAAATTGGAGGGGGATCCATTGACTAAGACAACAAGAGAGGAAGTAGTAACTAGCTAAGAGATTAACTTACAAGATTTGACATCAAACCCAAAAGCCTTAAGCACCATATCTAGGAAAGACTAGTCAACCCTATCATAGGCTTTTGAGAGGTCCAGTTTAAGTAACATCCCTTCCCTTTTTCCAGCTTCCATAGAGTGAATCACTTCATGCACCATCATTATGGAGTCTAAAATTTTTCTACTTGGGAGAAAACTAGTTTGGTGTTGAAAAATAATCAAAGGGAGGAGTTTGAGCAACCTAGAAGTAAGAACCTTTGAAATGATCTTGTAAAAAGAATTGCAAAGACTAATTGGTCTGAACTTGTCCAAGGAATTGGCTCTAGGAACTTTAGAAATGAGAACTAAAAAAGTAGAGTTAATCTCCTTGAGAATGCTTCTAGCCCCAAAGAATTTTTGGACAGCCTTCACCACATCCTTCATCAATATAGGCCAAAACAATTGGAAAAAGAAAGAGGGGAAACCATCAAGGCTAGGAGATTTATCTGCCGACAGAGAGAAGAGAGCATCTTTAACTTCTAAATCAAAGGGAATGGCTTGAAGCAATTTATTATGGTGGGGAAGGATTATCTGAGGGATGCAAGAAATGATGTCATCCTGATCCACTTTGGATAGCATAGGATCCCAAGACAACAGGGTGGAGAAGAAAGAAACAACCTTAGCTGAGATTTCCTCATCCTTGGTCAACATTCCTTGACCACTCTTTAAACCTGTGATTTTGTTATTAGCATGATGTTTTAGATTAGTAAGATGAAAAAACTTCATATTCTGGTCACCCTCTTTGAGCCAGTTTACCCTTGATCTTTGTCTCTAGAACTTCTCCTCTTTACTAATAATATTGTGTAAGTCTGAAAGGATAGACAGCTCAGCCTCCTTGTTTAAATCATCATACCCATCCCCCTAAATTGAGACTTGGATAGAAGAAAGATTAATGATGATGTTGCTTCTGGATTCGATTGTGTAAGTTTTTTTATCATCAACGTTTCGGATCACACTCTGTGATCCATCATCAGGATGAGAGAAGGAAGTAAAAAGTATGCAGACTAGCCAAGCCAACCAGAATAAAAATAAAGAAGAGAGGGGGAGGAGGAGCACACAACACGAGGCAGAGGAAGAAGGAAATGAAAAGAAAGAAAAAAAAATTAAAAAAGGGGACAAGAGAAGAAAAAACTAGATAGAAGAAACAAAAGAAAGAGGGAAGAGTAAAGAAATAACTGAGAAAAAGAGAGAGTATATATATATATATATATATATATATATATATATATATATATATATATATATATATAGATATATAAAAGACGACCTGTGCAAATATATCCTAATATAATAGTATATGTATGCATAAAATATATATGCACAATGAATATATATAAATTATATATATATATATGAAATAATAAAAATAAAAGAAAAATAGAGAATGAAAATAAAAATAAAAATATATATAAACAGGAACAAATGCAAAAGGTCTCCCAAAAACAAGACCCACCCGACACAAGAGAAAATTATAAATAAACATAAATAATTGAAAATAAATAAATTAAATCAATCTAAAAATAAAAATAAAAGAACCAAATGTATATATATATAAAGGAGAGATCGCAAAAGAATACAAGACCAACTCGAAACACGAGACAAAATAAATGAAAGCAAAAAATAAGAAAATAAAAACAATAAAAATACTAAATATTAAAAAATAATTAATGAATAAATTAATAAAATTAAAAAACTTAGAAAAAATAATAAAATTAGAAGACCAAAAACATAAAGAAAAGCAAGCCGCACGAGAAAAGAAACAACCAAGAGATAGAAAAGAAGAGGACAGAAAGGAAGAAGAAAAAACAAAGAAAAAACAAGACAAAGAAGAGCCAACGAACAAGGACACCAAACCACAGACAGGGGAGGGGGCTATCCATGCTGTTGCTGGCAATCGAGTGAGCGAAGCAAAGGTTGCCACGAGGGGTTCAAGGACCACCCATCATCTCGATTAAGGTTGAGGGGGTGGTGGCTAATTTCAATGGCTTCTTTGAGCTTTCTCTTGAAATAATTGCTCTCTTTGCAAAGGATTTGCGCTTGCTCTCATTTATTTTGTCTCGTGTTTCGAGTTGGTCTTGTATTCTTTTGCGATCTCTCCTTTATATATATATATATATATATATATATATATATATACACATTTGGTTCTTTTATTTTTATTTTTAGATTGATTTAATTTATTTATTTTCAATTATTTATGTTTATTTTTAATTTTCTCTTGTGTCGGGTGGGTCTTATTTTTGGGAGACCTTTTGCATTTGTTCCTGTTTATATATATTTTTATTTTTATTTTCATTCTCTATTTTTCTTTTATTTTTATTATTTCATATATATATATATATATATATAATTTATATATATTCATTATGCATATATATTTTATGCATACATATACTATTATATTAGGATATATTTGCACAGGTCGTCTTATATATATATATACAATTTCTTAATTCATATATATAGTTATATATTATATACATTCGTTATCTTATATTAAAAATGTCTTTTATATATATATATATATATATATATATATATATATATATATATATATATATATATATATATATATATATATACTCTCTCTTTTTCTCAGTTATTTCTTTACTCTTCCCTCTTTCTTTTGTTTCTTCTATCTTGTTTTTTCTTCTCTTGTCCCCTTTTTAAATTTTTTTTCTTTCTTTTCATTTCCTTCTTCCTCTGCCTCGTGTTGTGTGCTCCTCCTCCCCCTCTCTTCTTTCTTTTTATTCTGCTTGGCTTGGCTAGTCTACATACTTTTTACTTCCTTCTCTCATCCTGATGATGGATCACAGAGTGTGATCCGAAACGTTGATGATAAAAAAACTTACACAATCGAATCCAGAAGCAACATCATCATTAACAATGGATTGTGGAAACTTGATATTATTAATAGAAGAAAGATTGTTAGATAGGACTTCTCAAAAAATGTGGCCAAAATTAGACTTGTTCCAAGCTTGAACCATCCTTTTAACGTTGCTAAGTTTTCTGGCTACCCTGTACATAGTTGTGGCTTCCACATCAATACTCCACCGGAGCTTAATCTTATCTAAAAGATTAGGGTGGGAGGTCCACATTTTTTCAAAACAAAAAGGGGGGGCCTTTTGGGGCCTAAAGGAACAACCAAAAGGGAAATAGGGGAGTGGTCAGAACCCACTCTAGGCAAAAGAGCTAATTTGCAAGAGGATGACTATAGCCAGTTGGGAGCAATAAGAGCTCTGTCCAATTTGACCTGAATACAATCCTAACCAATGCATTTATTTGACCAAGTAAAGGCACCTCCCATGAGGTCCATATCCACAAAAGCTAGTCCATTAATGAAGTTTGAAAGGTCATTTTTACTTTCCCAGTCCAGAGGTAGACCACCCTTCTTCTCCTCATCCAACAGTGGATTATTAAAGTCACCCATTATCATTCCTTTCTTTAAATTACAACTCTTCACCAAACTCTGAGCTCTAGACTAGTAATTCTTTCTTTCTCTCTTATTGTTGGGAGCATATAAATTCAGCAAGAACCAGCTATCATTGGAGGGGATATGAAAAAATTTACACAAAAGAATATTACCTTCATTGTAAGAAGATTTCATTCTAAACTTTTTGGTGTTAAAAAGGGTCAATAGTCCCCCAGAGGCACCATCAGAGTCTGAAGCCTCCGCACTCATCAAGTTGCTAAACTTAATCTTCCCCAAAAAATCCTTTTTCATCTTAGTTTCCTAGATAATCAAAATGTCTAGTCTCTAATCTTTGATCAGGTTCCTAATAATTTCATGCTTATGGGCTCCATTAAGGATCCTAATATTCCATGATATGATCTTCATGATTAATTCTTGGAACACTCCTGAAGAGTTCTCTAGCGCCCATTTGCCAAGCTTCTTCTGGTCTCCTCCTCTCTAGCTTCCTTCTTTGACTTTTTGCCTCTTTTGGTCGCTAAGCCCACATCTGATTTGTAGCTGCTTCTTGTCTCCACCAGAGAAGCCAAAGAAGGTACTCTCACATTTTTCTTCTTGGGCTTGGGGGAAAGTAGAACTTTAGTCTCCATGCCAAAATTCAATGACCTAGAAGCCTTAAGAGCAGTCTTTGGAATGGTAGGAAGATCCTCTAATTGGTCCAATTCCTTCACCAAAACATCCAACTTTCCTATGTTGGTCCCTCCAACTATAGAGGAAACAAGATTTTCCTCTGGGTCTTGATAGATGATAATATCCCTATTAACTCTATCCTTCTCCACCTCACTAGAAGCTAGGTCAAGCCTACCCACAGAAAGTGGTGAGCTTAACATCACAGCCTCCTGATCAGCCTACTGAGGGGCAACCTTGCCTACCTCAACTTCTGAAGTCACAAGAGGTTCCAACCTTCCCTTGACTAGAGCACCCTCAGATAGATGGGGTTGGACATTAATCATTTACCACTCCCTAATGACTAGAGGGGAGATCAGGGCTGACTCCAACATCTCAACCTGAGGAACAGTCTTTCCATCCGTGCCCAGAGGCAGAGTGGAATCAGAGGGTTGTAATTGATTTGCCTTCTTTGAAGCTTCTGTTGCCTTCTGATTCGCTGAAAGGGGACTCTTCTGGCCTTGGTTAGTAGTCTTTATTTTCCATACTTTCTTGAACCTGAAGTGACAAACAACAGAGGGATTCTTCTTCTTCTAAACTGACAATGCTTTTGAGCATTGAAAAGCCTTATTTCTAGTCTTATAACAATGAAAACATCCAAAAGGGACACTCTCATAATCCAACTAGTGAATATGCTCACCAAGTTTTGACTAAAAGCACACCACTTCAAGCATATCATCCCCTTCCCTTCCACCTATATAGATCCTTGCATAGGTCAACCTGCTCTTAGAAGTAGTAGTCGGGTCAATGGAGAGAAGCTCTCCAAAAGAACTGGCCACACCCATAAAACCATCCTCACTCCAGAATTCTAAGGGAAGCTCAGGGAGTCTTACCCATACTAGAGCTTGCTGATAGAAGGATTCATTTAAAAGCAATTTAGAAGACCATTTCTACAGCATCAGGGTAGCCCTTCCAATGATCTAGGGTCCTTTACATAGGATTTTGGCCATATTCTCTTTACAGGTGAAATCAAAAGAAAGAAAACCCTTTGCCATAGTAGTAACACTGACTTGCCCTTTCAGACTCCATTTCTTCGATGTGAAGGTTCAGAAAACATTGATATTTAGTCTCTGACCCATGAACTTCCCCACAAGTGTGGAAGCCATTGTAGCAATACTATGGTCCATAATTTCATCTGGAATGGCAATCGTGCACGATCCCTTTTCTAGACCTAACACAACCTTAATCAGAGGGAAAGAAGACTTACCTGAAGGCTTAACATGAAAGAGTGAGGCCCATTTCACTAAGAGATTCCCTGGTCTGTCCACCTTGGATTGTGTTTCTGGCATTTTTTGGGTTCCATCTACACATGGGTCCCCATCCCCAGACTCTGCCTCTCCACAGTCAGCCTGGATCCCATCCTGCGTACCTAGTTTCCAAGATCCACCCCCCTGAGATTGTTAATAAAGAATGTTTTAAATCATTATTTTGTCATTGATGTCAAACCTACTATTTTCTAGAATGACAATTTCTTATAAGATCCAAGTACTATCACTTAGTTGATTGATGAAGAGGATTTAATCAATAAGATGTAACAAAAGTACCTAAGGGGAAGGTTGAGTTATGGTTTTGTAATAAAGTATAAGGATTAGTTAAGATAATGATAAAATGATGTAATATTGATAATATAATTGAAGATACAAAAGTTGGCCACACTTAGAAACTTTAGAAGAATAAGTTGTAACAAGGTTGTCTACAAAGCTTGACTAAGTTCATTAGTGAGCGCCAAGCAAGCTAGTTCGTGCTAATTATATTTTTAGTTAGTGTCGAGCAAAAGAAAAAATGTGGTGTGTGCCAAGTGATATAGGAGGAGCTGAGAAAGTTTAGGTGTCAAGCAAGTAGTAGATTCCAAGCATCAAAAAAACTTAGTGGTTATCGAGTGAATCCATAGTAGGTGTCGAGCATCAATAAAACATAGTTGGTGCTGAGTAACACAGTAGGTGTCGAGCACTAGAATTTTAATAGTACCGAGCTGCTACATTATTTGAAAAGTCAAAGATTCACCAAATTTGAGCTAACAAGTTTGTTACCTTGAATTTTGTGAACCAGATGGAGGATAAGGATGATGAGCTGGTGGCACAGAATTTTAGGTAAACAATTTTTATGAGAATTCAGGAGGATTCTTCATGATGTTTCTAGAAGGAACAAGATATGGGGTAGATTCATTGAATCCTCCCTAATAAATTCAATATAAAATTAAAAGTGGGAAGATTCAAGTGGGAAAATTATTCCAAACTACTATTTAAGGAGTCACAAGCCAAGAAGCTAGAGTTGATTAGTTGAAGTTGTTGAAGGGCACCAAGGAGAAGGAATTGAGAAGAAGGAAGAACAAAGCACAGAGACTCTGCTTCATTAAGTGGCCATATAGGAGATTGCATTGTCACATCAATCATAGAGACTCAAGGAGACAAAGCTTGAAAGGAGGACAAGTTGTCAAAGCTGAAAAGATTGAAAGCCAGACAATGTTGGGAGTTGAATAGAGATCTAAAATTTGCAACTTAAGTTGTGAGTTGTATTAGGTCAAAAGCCCTTGTTGTTACTCTCTAACAATTGTATCAATTAGGGTAAAATCCTATGGACTTAAGTTGGTTTAATAACCATTTATAAATCCTTTAATAGGGTGGCATTCTAGGTGAATGTTCTAAAGTCCTCTAAATAGGCCCACTTCTAAGAAGGTGGTTAAATCCTTTAACTAGATCACATTTAACAATGTGTTGTAGCCTTTAGTAGGGCAAGCCTTTCATAGGGAATCACTTTAGAAGAGTGAGAATTGAGTAGCATGTTACTAGTGGTTTTTTTCAAATTAGGTTTCCATGTTAATCATTGTGTTATGTGTTGATTCTTCATATGTTATTCTTACATGTTGATTTTCAATAACTTGCTAAGTAGAAAAGTTTAAGCTTGGATGCATAAAAAGTTTAATGGGCTCACTTTACTTGATGAAAAAATTTATTTGGACATTTGGACCTTGAATAACTGATTCATCCCCACCTCTTAGTTATTCTAAAGCATTTCTAACAATGTGTTATGCTTTAATTTCTAGAAAGGATAAGGAAGGTGGTAGTGAATTTTGACGTGAAGCTTTGAGTCTATTAAGTGAGTATGGAGATGTCATCTCTAATAATGTTCCACAAGGGTTGCCGCTAGTAAGGAAAATCAGTCATCAAATAGATTTAGTCCCTGAATCTAGTTTTCCTAACAAGGCTGCTCATAGGATGACTCCTACTGAGACTGAGGAGCTAAATAAACAAGTTTAGGAGCTATTGAGGAAAGGTTTAATTCGAGAGAGCCTGAGTCCATGTGCAGTACTTGTAGCATTGGCACCAAAGAAGGATGGAGAATAGAAAATGTGTATAGACTCTTGGGCTATAAATAGAATAACATTGAGTGTCGATTTCCTTTGCCAAGAATGGATGATCTTATGGATTGTTTGAGTGGAGCACAGTACTTCACAAAGATAAATCTCAAGAACGTTTATCACCAGATATGGATATAAGAGGGAGATGAGTGGAAGACTACATTCAAGATCAAGAATGGTCTATATGAGTGGTTAGTCATGCCCTTTGGACTAACCAATGTGCCAAGCACCTTCATGCAGCTTATGAATGAGGTACTAAAGAAATTTTTGGGGAAAATTGTTATTGTCTATCTGGATGATATTTTGATTTTTAGTAAATTTTTGGATGAACATTTATTACACATTCATAGTGTCCTTGAAAGGTTGAGGGAAGAGAAATTATTGATTAATTTGAAGAAGTGTAGCTTTGTCAAAGTGAGTTAGTCTATTTGGGGTTTGTTGCATTAGCTAAGGGTATGAAAATGGACCCAGAGAAGGTGAAGGTCATCTTGGAATGGCCTACTCAAAGGTTTGGTACTGAGTTGAGGTCATTCCATGGTCTAGCCAGTTTTTATAGGAAGTTCATTAGGAATTTTAGTAGTATATGTGCACCCCTAACTGAAACAATGAGGGGGGATAGAAAAGAGTTCAAGTGGATTACAGGGGCTGCAAGGAGTTTTGAACTACTGAAGAAGAAGGTGACAAAGCAACCTATGTTGGTACTTCCTAATTTCAAGAAAGTGTTCTAGGTGGATTGTGATGCTAGTGGCAGTGCTATTGGGACTTTGTTGAACCAAGAAGGTAAACCTATTGCCTACTTTAGTGAAAAATTGAATGATGCAAAGAAGAAGTATTTTGTTTATGATTAGAAGTTCTAGGAAATAGTTTAGGCCTTAAAGAAATGGAGGCATTATTTGTTGCCAAAAGAATTTGTCTTGTATATTGATCACTAGGTATTGCAGTACATAAATAGCCAAGGTAAATTGAATCAGAGACATTTGAAATGGGTAGAGTTCATGCAAAGCTATACATTTTTATTGAAACATAGAAGCGTAAGGTCTAATAGGGTTGCAAATGCATTAAGTAGGAGACTGTTGTTGTTGATAGTAATGTAGGTAAAAGTGGTTGGGTTTGATGAACTCAAGAATCTATACCCTAAGGATCTTGACTTTGCAAAGGCTTGGAAGGCTTGTAAAGAACTTGTTACTCTAGACAAGACCAAGTGGCTAGATTACATGATTCAGAATGGTATGTTTTTCAAGGGAGGTCCATTGTCTATTCCAAGGAGTTCCATGAGGGAGAACTTGATCAAGGAGAAGCATAGTGGAGGGATGACATGGAATTTTGGTTGAGATAAGACCATTTCCATTATTAGAGAGCATTATTTTTTGCCTCAATTATCATAAGATGTGAACAAGTTTGTGTAGAGTTGTCAAGTATGTCAAACAACCAAAGGATTTAGTCAAAATACTAGACTCTATCAACCATTGCATTTTCCATTGAATCCTTGGGAGAACATAAGTATTGATTTTGTTCTTGGATTACCAAGGACACAAAGGGGTAATGACTCAATATTTGTGGTGGTTGATATGTTCTCTACGATGACACATTTCATTCCATGCCACAAGACTCATGATGTAGTGCATATTACAAATTTGTTTTTCAAAGAGGTGGTGAGGCTACATGGTCTCCCAAAAAATATTGTTTCTAATAGAGATACTAATTTTTTTGGGTATTTCTAGAGGACTTTGTGGAAGAAGTTGAAGATAGAATTGAAGTTTAGTTCTGCACATCATCCGCAGATTGATGGATAAATAGTTGTAGTGAATAGAAGTTTGGGAAATTCGTTGAGGTGTTTAGTAGGAGATAAGCCCAAGGGATGGAATTTGATTCTACCATAAGTAGATTTTTCTTACAATAATTCTATAAATAGGAGTACTAGTAGATCACCATTCCAAATTATGTATGGGAGTAGTCCAAGGACTGCACTAGAGCTAAGGAAAATGGAGGAAGGAGAGAGGACAAGTGCTGAGGCAAAAGAATTTGTTGAACATGTCAAGAACCTACATAAGGAGGTGCAAAAACATATTACCAAGATGAACCTACTATATAAGGCTAGGGAAAATCAAAAGAGGAGACATAAGGAGTTCCAAGTTGGAGATCAAGTTATAGTATATTTGAGGAAGGAATGATTTCCAATGGGTACCTACAACAAGCTAAAGATGAAGAAATTTGGCCCCTACAAAATTTTAAAGAAACATGACTCAAGAAATGCATATGAGGTGGAGTTGCCAAATGGGATTCATATTTCTCCTATTTTTAATATTGCAGACTTAATAGAATATCATGACAATGGTGCAGTTGAGAAATTGATGTTGGAGCCATGTCCAAATCCTACTTCTGTGAAGGAAGAAATTGAAGAAATTTTGGATAGTCGTGTGGGCTAGAGTACCAAAAACAAGCAGTATGGAGAATACTTGGTGAAGTGGAAAGGATGACCAATAGAAGACTCGACTTGGATATTCGCAATAAAGGTTGCCCATTTGGGTTTTCCTCTACCAATTATAAAGTGACAAGGTCACTTTTCAATCTACCCTAGGTGTCTGATGCAGGAGCATCTAGTGGTGTAAGGGCAATCCTATATCACCCAAAAATATGCTATGTTAGTTTCTATTCAATGTATTTTCATTTCTAGATACCCATTTGGGCCAAATAGAGCTTCCATCTCTCATAGTTCCACTATTGGTTTTTTGGGTTAGAGTTTTTGAGTACCTTGGGATATGTGCCAATGTAGAAAATAGGTTATTTTGTAATTGAGCCATAATTATGATGATTTGGAGGGTGTAAGTTTAAGAGAAGATTATAATTGTAATTTAAAGCACTACACAAAAAGAATTAGGTCTTATTATAGTTTTAAGTTGCCTGGAGACCTCCTAAGAGCACTTCAAAGTCAGATTTGAGGAATTAAATGGCCTCATATGGGCCTAAAAATGGGGGAGAAGAAAATATGGTCCATAGGGATATAGAGAACTTGGAGAGCTTTCCAAAAATGTAAACAGTTTGACAATTGGAGTCTTAGATCAAAAGTTATGCCTCCCAAAAGTTGCACTACCATTTTTGGATTCTTCTAATTCTACACAGAAATATAACATGTTTTATAAAACCTTATATTTTTCCGATGAATTCCAAATAGAATATTTTAAAGTTTATTCCTAACCCTAAACCTAATTTGCAGTACTTAAGGACATTTCTGGCATTGTAAATATATTTTTTTGGTGGAGTTTGGGAGAGGGTACTTTGAGAAGGGTTTTCTCCAAAATTTGATAACATTGTAAGCCCATAGGGAATGTTGTGGAGTCTTTTTTTTTTTTTTTTTTACTTAATGTAGTGGCATATCATTTCTAATAATAATATTTCCCCTTTCCTGTTGCGTTCATTTTTGTCTTGGATTGGCCCTCATCACAAATTAGTGAAGATTGTTTAATATGGTATTATAGCCAACTCCAAAAGGTAATTATTTGGATTGGTATATATGAAAGATATCTTGTCATATCCAAATGAGTATGGTACATGGAGAACATGCAAGTTTAAAGGCTACAATAAGTATAAGGAAAAGAAGAGTCCCATTCATCACATTAAGATGATCTTTCTACATCAAAGAAGTCCCATTCAAAAAACTAAGTTGCAAAGTAGAGATCAGCTATTGGTTCATCCTAATAGATGCATCAATCAAATCCTCTAACAAGGTGGACTTAACAGTCTTATGCAGAAGTGATCATTTAGTAGGCCAACTTTATAATGCAGTACTAAAGCTTGTGGGTATCGTCCCCACCCCTAGTTTACTTTCTATTTGGAAGGTTTTTGGGTTACCAATTATTGTATCAAGTGTTATGTATGTTTTATTACTTTCAATATTTCATGCATGTAATTAGATCAAAATATTTTATGAAGGATTAATTGGTGAATTAAAGTTAAAGTTTTATTGGTTCTTGATTCACCCCCCCACTAGTTACCTAGCCTTCTCTACATTTCCAACAATTGGTATCAGATTTGTTGGTTCTCATATCAAAAGTTTAGTAGCTCGAGAATAGATTAGAGGTAATGGAAGTGTAAAAATTAGAGAAAGCCCTTAAAAATGAAAAGTTAGATCTATAGATGGCCATGGACTAGTTCAAGAAACTATAGGAGAAATTCCCTAAATCCCTATATAGAAGGAAAGAAGTAGTAGCATGGATAAATGACAATATCTACATAGAAGAAAGAATTGAAGACATTTTTCAAGATAGGAATTTAGATGAACCTGATGCAACAATTAAAAATCTACTTGAAAAGAATGTCATTCTACATGAAGAAGTTAGAAAATTGAAAAGAGAACAAGAAATTTAGTCACTTAGAATGTGTGAAGATATGGAACAAAAGTATATAGCAAAAGAAGAGAAAATATTTCTAACTAAAAATATTGAAAAAAAGGATAATGAAATTCAACACTTGTCTCTTCAACAAGAAGATTTGATAAGTCAACTCAATTGTGAAATAATGAGCTTATCAACTTGAGGACACATAATGCAAGATTATAGAATGATCTCGACATAGAAAGGCAAACCAATGAAAGGATGATGAAATATCAAGAAAGCATGAATCAATTGGACAAGAAAAGTCAATTTAGACACAAAGGTAAAGTTGGATTAGGCTATACAAATGAAGGTGAATCATCACAGCAAGGAGCTCAGAAGAACAAAAGGCCTACATGTAATCATTATGGAAAGATAGAGCATACATCAAATAAGTGTTGGAGTAATGGAAAATCAAAATTCAGTGGAAAATTTTATAGTTGTAACAAACAAGGTCATAAAGCAAGTGAATGCACAGAGAAAATCAAGTTTGAAGGAAAATGTTTCAATTGCAACAAACAAGAGCACAGATCCTTAGAATGTAAAACCAAGAAATGGAACCCAAAAGAAAAAATTGTGAAATCTATCTTTGGTTAGGATTACAGCACATGCATTAGATGTCACTTATGTGGTGAGCATGGACACATTGGAGAAAATTTCATAAGAACTCACATGAGGAAAAGAAACCCTACAAAGAGATATTTTGTATGTAAAGAACTTGGTCATCTAGCCAAGAACTATATGAATCAAGCTACAATTGAAGATGAAAAGAAATAAAAGACTAACAATATTAGAAGTCAAATGAGGTAGAAATGGGTAAAGAAATCTCTAGAGAATGCAAGTCAAAGTCATGAGAATGTTGACAGCCAAGTCAATAAATTGGGTGATTCAACTCTTTCAAGCTAATTATACATGGAGATCACTAGAACTATGATTTAAAGAAACATATTATATCAATTCTAGTCAGCAAGAAAGAAGATCCTAAACAACATTTTAGATGCATTGGGAATCACCCAGTTGCTATCAGTATCTTACATTTTACTGAGCAAAGTCAAGCAAAGTTAGTCCTAACCAAGCTTCACTGAGTTCAAAGACCTAACCAAGTGTGGATATAGTTGGAGTCTACCAAGTTGAAGATCTAAGTTGAAGATCCAAGTTGAAGACAAAGATAATAGCCAAGCTTCTCACAAATGTTGAGTTAATAGGTTGTCATTGAGTTGTCTATAGTACAAAACATCTATGGTGCCTTAAAGACAAATTTTGATCAAGGATTAATTTAACATTTGATTTTTCACCATGATTTCCAAAATGAATAGTGCAAAGAAATCTTGAGCCCTTGAGTGATTCAGAGAAATTTGGAGAAATTTAGAGAGAATTTTTCAAAGATTTTTTATTCATCACTGAGCATGATGGCATCCTCATCAAGAAAAAAATTCAAGAAGAGATCTAAGATATTAGTAAGGAATGTTGTGCTTGTAGAGTTGAAGTTCAAGCTCAGTCCTGCGATTGTGGAGGAACTGGACCCAGTCGGTGTGCACTCATAGATTCCACCAAAGGTACTATTAATACATGACATTAGATCCTTCTATCATTGTTCAATTCAAGAATTGGGAACTTTAGAGATGAATCGAGCATGTGAAGCATTGTGTGTGGATGGAAACCTGAAACATGAGTACAAACACCTGGAAGTGAAGATTTGAACCATATATTACACATGTCAAGGAACTTTTGAATCAAGTGGATTAGGTTTATCTTGTGCCATGTTCATGATATGCAATTCTATCTTGATCAACCCATCAAGATCATGAAGAAAATAATTCATAGGGTTACTAGGTTTCCCATTCTTGATAAAGCCAAGACAACTAAAACCCTAGGTTCAGTTGAGATGGCAAAGAAGACTCTCACCAAGTGGGATGAAAGAGGAATGAAGTTGAATGATGTCACAAACTTGGAAATAAATTTTGGTATTCATGTGATTACACATAAGATCTAAAGTTCTAACTAGCCAAACAATGTTGCATGTGAAATTGTGGACTTGGCACTGAAGGTAGTGAAGAACAATCTTTCTTTTGACCTTGTCGAGTTGCAGCTGAACTAGTTGGGCAAGAACATGGAAAGCATCTGGGCATCAAAGACGAATCCTTGTAATTTTGGTTCACTTTTAATCTACTTATTCTTTTATGTTCAAAATTTTTTTTTTCCAAGGGTAATATAGTATGGAAGAAGGACAGACCCATTGTATATCAGATAAATGAATTCATAACTAAAATGGGAGACAATTTTGACATCATCATGGATGCATATTTTGAAACCTTCAAGGAAAGAATGCAAAGTAGATTTAGAATCCCTAAGAAAATAGTCGATGACTATGAACAAGACATATGTTTCCTTGTAGACTGTGACAAGGTATATAATTAGGTAGTCAGATGTAGAGTTGCATGGGTAAGACCTCTTCAATATGAGGTGAAAATTGATGATACTAAGGACATCATAGAGGCTCTTGTTAATGAGCCTATGGACCCCAAAGCACCTTATTTTGGAACATATGAAGAAGAAAAAACTAGGATCTCACTTGAGATCAAGATTCCTCAAATTATCAAGAGAGGAAGGAAGAAGGTAGAAAAGATGAAGGAGAATGTGAAATCCAGTTCCCCTCTTCTACTCATAGAAGGTAAGGGTGATGAAATTGCAGAAGAAGAAGAGGATTATGAGGAAGAAGAACCACCTAAGAAGAAGGGAAAACCTATAGCAAGGAGAGTTACAAGATCAACTCCTACCTTTACCACCATAAAACCCACTATATCAAGGAAGAAGCTCACACTTGTAGATGAAGATGAAGATGAAGGATAAGAGAAGAAAATCATTCAAATGTTCTACTCCAATCATTGAATAAAGAATAGAATAGAAGAAAATAGAAGAAGCCTTAGTGGCAAAGTTGGAAAAGTGGAAATACTCTCTGAGTGAACTAATTAGTCAAGTTCCTGATATTCCACTTAAGGTAGTATCACATAATTGGGATAATGTAGTAATGGTTGGCAAGGATATTTGTGATCAAACCTTGAGAAAGGTAATGCCAAATGTGTTAGACAAAGAAGTGAAGGAGGCATTGAAAAAGCATGAACAAGTACTAACCCCTAAATTCAATGCACTCCTAATTTTGTCAAATGATATTGAATCTATTATGCAATATAATACAAATGCATGGAAGAAAATTTATGGATTGAATGTTCTAAATCCCACTGAATAAGTTGTTTAGATAGATGATTTAAATGACGAGGAGGAGGATGGGGAAGATGAAACAATCAGTGAGGATCTACCTAAGATTTAGAATATTGAAGATTTAGATCCAGAAAAGATTGTACCAGAGGTTATGGTCTCCCTCTGCAACTCTCTAAGAAAAGCATTGGTAACATCAATCTTAGAGGAGATAACATCTAAGTCATAGGCCATTAGGTTAAACATTGTTCAACCAAGCACTTAATTGGTTTTTGGATCTATCTTACTGAGTTTAGAGATGAGTACTGCTATCACTATTTCATCTACTAAGCTACAAGCTCCACTCATTATAGAATCAAGCTAGACCAAGTTACAACAAATAATTGCTGTTACTTCTCTAATATATCATATTACTACTATTTTAAATGTTTCCATAGAAAGTGCAACTACAATTGAAGTCAAGCCTCAATTGAGCACTGAAGATATAAGTAAAGGTAAGGAAACCATTCCTCCACCTATTCCAAATTGAAAAGGAAAAGAGACAAAAGTTTCCATTGATGAAGTTCATCTAGAGGAAGAGATAGTAATTCTAGATTTGGATCTCTCCAATCTTACTCCTAATCAAATGGAAACTCTTGGAGGACTTTGGAAGAAGAGGGTCAGACAACAGAAGCTAAGAGTAGAGAAGAAGAAAAGAAATCAAGTGCTTGAAGATATCAAAGGTATATTTATTGATGCATTAAGTATTGAAGTTGATGAGAAGAAATCTATCTCAGACCAACTTGTTGACATAGTTCACAAGTTTAATGAAGATTTGAATGGTCAAGAGAAACTACTGCAGAGGATAGAGATAAAATTTGAGAATAAAGTTTTAGATAATGTGGCACAAAAGATTTCCATAGACCAAGTGGAATTGTCCACTATTCTTAATTCTTTTCAGAGCACTCTAAATAATGTTGTTTCCTTATTTGTAAAGTGAAGTGATACCACAAATTTTAGCAAGGAAATCTAAGACAAGTTGTCAAAGACTAATACTAATATGAAGGAAAGTGCAAACCAATTATCACTTGACCCTAGTACTAGCTCAACATATTTTGTCAAGATCAGCTATTTGACTAACTTGCAAGTAGAGTTATTGAGAGAAGAAGAAAGAATCAAGTATACACTATTAGAAATTTAGAATATGATAATTCTTGACATGGATGTAATGCAGAAACACATTATTCATGAAAAGACATTAATCCATGATAACAACTTTTCTTTTGTTGATCATTTGATGGAATTTTCATCTGAAGTTCATATAGCTTTGCATGCTTCAAAATTTATGCAAGAAAATTGGGACAAAACTATGTCCCTAATTTTGAAGGTACATAGTGATTTCCTCTCACATTTTGGTATTACCTTGTAAATATGCATTTTTGGCATTTGTGTCAAAACTAGGGGGAAATATAGAATGTGAATTCAAGGGGGGGATATATATGAATCTAAGGGGGAAATATAGTTATATAGAAGTTAAGAAGTCTTTTGAAGAAATCTATGTATATAGAGAAGCTACAAAAACCAATTTTGAAAAATAAAAAATAGAGTCAGTGTTAGTCGAGTATCAACACAGTAGTCAAAATTGAGCTACAAACCTAGGTACATCGATAGGGGGAGTTTTGACTCATCATTTTGGGTATTCATATTTTTGTTATGAGAAGTGTTTTTTTCACTAATTTCAAATGGGGAGATTTTTTACCTTATGGCTAGACTATTTGTCAATTAGTGCCAAAACACTTAATCATTTGGTTGGTTGCATTATTATCAAGCACCATAGAGTTAACCTTATAGATAGTGTCAAACGAGCTAGCATGAAGCATTAAATAAGCAAGAGTAGAAGATAGTGTCAACTGAGCTAGCCATGTCAACAAAGCAGAGGGAATAGTAGTGTTGACTGAGCTTTAGTTCTAACCAAGTTGTTGCAATGTCAACCAAGATCTACAATGTTTGTCAAGTCATCAATGTTAACCAAGTTCACACCTAATCCTGAGTGATCAATGCAGACTGTGCACTAGTGTCAACCAAGTGCCAGAATTTTCTAAGTTCACTATGCTATCAAGTATCAAAATATCACCCGGGTGGACTTTTGAACCTGAGTGTCAACACTGATCTAGCTTAGTGAAGATTGTTTAATATGGTGTTATGGCCGACTCCACAAGGTAATTATTTGGATTGGTATGTATAAGAGATATCTTGTCATATTAAAATGAGTATTGTATATGGAGAACATGTAAATTTAAAGTCTACAAGTATTATAAGGAAAATTAGAGTCTCATCCATCACATTAAGATGATCTTTCTACATCAAAGCAATCTCATTTAGCAAACTAAGTTGCAAAGCAGAGATCAGCTATTGGATCATCCTTATAGGTGCATCAGTAAAATCCTCTAACAAGGTGGACTTAATATTCTGATGCAAAATCTCCTAATTGAGTATATACTTCATTGTATTGTATAAAATCCTTTCACAAGGTGGATCTAATAGTCCTTATTGCTCCTAATAGTGCAGATCATCAAAAGTGATCATTTGTAAGCCTTAACAAACCAACTTTATATTATAGTACTAATGGGTATCATCCCCACCCCAGTTTTACTTTCTATTTGGAGGGTTAATGGGTTATCAATTATTGTGTCAAGTGTTATGTATGTTTTATTGCTTTTAGTCTTTCATGCATACAATTAGATCAGATTAGTTTATGAAGGATTAATTGATGAACTAAAGTTTAAGTTTTATTGGTTGCTGATTCACCCCCTCTCTTAGTCACCTAGCCTTCTACATCTCCAACAAAATATTCGCGTGTTCATTCCATGTACCTATTAATCCAATGTATCTATTCACTTCTTGTTCATTGATAAGCTTAGTTTTATTGATAAGACCTTGTTTACATGTTTAATTGTCTAGTTTACTTATTCACCTATTCCTGTTAGTATTACTTTCTGACCACTAAAATACCTTTATCTATGACCATTTTATGGTTATATCATAATCATATCATCTTGACATCATCATGAATCATTTTCAATGATCAATTTAACTAATTTATTTCATATTTGAAGAAACTTTCAAATCATTTATAGTGTATCATTGACTCCCTTAATAGTTACCTAGTTTGATTCCATCAATCATAACTTACTCAAATCTTCACATAAATGGGTGCTCTCATAAACTTATTATCAAGAAATATCACTTAACCTTCTTATATGATTGAAACACTTAATTCTCACTGAAATGCATCCTTTAATTCAATGAATATATGATAACATGTTAAAATGTTGAGTCAAAAGTTAACATCCATGACAACAATATAACTGATTTACTTATTCTCAAATCTTGTTCCAATCTTTACCAATTATTCATCAACACTCACCTTATGATATTTCCTCAATAGTTATACCAATAAACACATCATAATTTTTATAATAACAATCTCTTAATTACCAAATTAGTTATTCCAACACTTTATTCATTTCCAAATTATTTATGCCAATAATTTCCCCCTTTAGCATTGATGGTGATATCGTTTGATCTTGATAACACTATGTGATCATGATGTAGTACAAGGTAGAAAAATCCCCAAAGGAGATATCCTAGCCCCCAACAAATAACCACACATTGGAATATAAACAATAACCCATATATTTAGATTTAGAATAACACTAGTTCTCATAATAGAATCATAAGATTTACATCCAAAATACTCAGTTGTAAAGTCTTCTAGGTTTTGGCCAAATACATAAGAAATTACAATATTAATTCTACAAGACCCTGCAAGATCCAAACCCTAGCTAGCCCAAATTTGAAATCTAGTAGAAAACCCCAAGAAGAGTCTAAACTTGTGTTCACAAACCACCAAGAAACCTTCTTGTTCTCCAAGCCACACTTAGCTATTAGTGCTACTAAACTTCTCTCCTTCTTAGCTACCCCATCTTCTCTATGTTAATGAATTATGATTCAAGACTCCACAAGACCCTTTACTTATACCCAATTAATTTATAGGTCATCCTAGCAAGTTACAAATTAAATAATCCCTCATATTAAATACATATTTAAGCCACAAGTTGACTTGCAGCAAATATTAAACACAAAATGCCTTAGTCATCTTACAATACCCATTAAATACACCTAGGATAAATATCCAAGGCCCAAATAAGTCCACACACACATCCCTGTACTGATCCATGTCATGATCATGCTCCACATGCATTAAATGCACCAAGCCAACCAATCCAATCCGCAAGAACTCCATACGATGTGCCAGACTATCGAGCATTAGGAAATCACCAAACATCACAAAGAAATAATATGTGTCAAGTAATATAGCATAAGCAAATAAATATAGTGTATGTTGAGCTCCTTCAAGGACTAGGCACCTTCAACAATTGATTTCCTTCAGTGACCAAGCACCTCGGTCAATACTGCATCCAAGAACTACCCAATAGTGATTGAGCATTACCTCTTCTTTGACCAAATCCTCCAACTCCAAGGTCAAAGAAACTCGAGCATGCAAGTTTCCAAACTTTCCTAGGATGCTTCTGCATTAGATCATTGATCACTATAGATAAAAGTGGAAACATTTTCTTCCTCAATACTCCCCCTCTCTTCCTATCTTTTTTATATTACTCACCTTTGACTATGAGTCACTTTCTATTTCTATGAATGGACTTCTATCCATTTCTATGATCATTATCTCCTTTGTAGTATTTAGTTCTATTTATTCTTACTTGTATCCCCCACTTGGACATCAACCTTACTTTCTATCTATGTGTATTCTCTCCCCCTTTTATAGAAATGTAAAATGTAACTAATTATGTAACCTTCTTCATTTTCTTCTTCACTATTTGTATTATGATTACTCTTGACCTTCTCCATCTGCTCCTATTAAGACTACTCTCTCTATGGAGAAGTCTATCTATACATTAGTTCACGCATATGATATCTAGATTTGCACATATGAATTAATGCAATCTATACCATTTTTTAGTTGATTATGGATAGGAAAAAAACCTTAATCTTCCTTTGAGATATTCAAAACTCTCCTTTGGTACTGGTTTGGTAAATATGTATATAGTTTTTCTTTTTTAGGAATATACTCAAGTCTTACCTATTTTTCTTTTACTTTTTCTCTTAGAAAATGATACATTATTGCTAAATATTTTGTCTTTGAATGCATCACTCAATTCTTTGAAATGTTTATAGCACTTGTGCTATCACAATGTATTAAAACTAGTTTGGTTACCTTCTCATTAATTTCTTCAATAATTCACTTAATCCAGATTACTTTTTGACAATTAATAGTAGTAGTAACATATTCACCTTCAACAATAGACTATGAAATACAATTTTCTTTTATTCTTATCCATGACACCAATATTTCTCCAAAAAAGAAAGCTCCTCCACTAGTATTTTTTTTATCATCAACATTACCAGCCTAATCAACAGCTATATAAAAATTCAAACTGAAATATCCTTTTTTTGCATACCATAAACCATAGCCCTCTATCCCTTTAAGATATCTAAATATTATTGGACACCTAAAATTGTCCTAAAACACTATATTAATTAATTTAATATCTCCTTTGACATTATGATTAATTATTAATTAATTAATTGTATTTTTTCATATTCTTCTACTTGTTTAATTAATTTTACTTAATTAAATGAGTTCACTTCCCTAATGTATTTTGAAGTTAATTCAAATACTCCCCTGTAATGGGTTAAATTCATTTAATGCATAGTGGCATCATATGTTCCATTTTAAATAAATTCAATTTATTTAAATCCTCCAAATGCTTAAGTTTCTTAAACCTAATTAAGATTAATCTAAATTAATCTTGACCCAACCTTTCCTCCACCAAGTTTAATAAATGATTTCATAAAATCCTTTATTCCCCCTTTATCCATCTAGCCGTCAAAATCAAATTTTTATTCATTTATCCTCCATGTCTCCCACTCATCTCATTTTTCAATCCCCCACTCCTCCATGTCTCCCACTCACCTCATTCTTTATTCCTCTACTATGAAATGTCTTCCACCCTCCTCATTTCTTTATTCCTCCACTATGACATGTCTTCCTCTCTCCTCATTTCTTTATTCCTCCACTATGACATGTCTTCCAGTCTCCTCATTTCTTTATTCCTCCACTATGACATGTCTTCCACTCACCTATGACCTGTCTTCCACTCTCCTCATTCTTTATCCCTCCACTATGACATGTCTTACAATCACCTCATTCTTTATTCCTCCACTATGACATGTCTTCCACTCTTGTCATTTCTTTATTCCTCCACTATGATATGTCCCCCATTACCTTTAATTTTAAATTGATCCCACTATCCCCCTTTCTTTATTAATTTCCTTTGCCACCCTTGCATGGCTTATGTGTCTCCTATGTGGCTCCTATGTGGATTCCACATAGGTGCCACCTCCCCAAGGCCTCTCTCAAACCTATAAATAGAGCCCTTTTATCAAGCATTTACACATCTCCTCCATATGCATTGTTATCATCCTAGTATAGTTCTAGAGCTTTTTAGATATTTTATGCTTAGAACTAACCTTTAGTAGTTGTTTGCATTACTTATATTTCTAATTTTTGCATTAGTTTCATGGTAGTATGATGTTGTAGATTTTTTTCTTCATTACATTCCATTCACCTCCATATCCATGGAATCTTTTGAGGGTGGCTTACTCATAGTCATTGCTTGAAGGTATTTCACACACATTCTTAGCATAGATTCATTACATATTGTATTTTAATCATCAAGGGATTCAATAGTTGTGTTTGGGAGAGCACATCTACATCCCTCACACTTAAGCACACCAACAAGGCCTCTTATGGGTGCCCTTGTTTAGCTACTTTAAGGTTATGTGAGGAATTTAATTTGTGGTTGTATAAGTTATTAAACTCAAGTTTATTTTAGTTGTATTTCCATTTGTTTCTAATATTTCATTTGCACATGTTACAACTAATTTTTTCTTGTTTACATGTGCTCCTGACAATTTAGGTTTTCACATATACATTTTGGCATGCCCCGTGGTACCCACTTCACAGGTTCAAACTAATCATCTAATGTGTTTTTGAGTTTCTTTTGTGAGTTTAAGCTTGTAGGTTGAAGGTTTGCACTCGGAGATGAATTTTCATGACTAACTTCAAATCAAGTCAAAGAGTTCATTGTGTTTGAAGAAAATCATAAAGAAACACTTTTACTAAAATGTCTATAACTTTTTCATACGAGCTCCATTTGGGATGATTCAAAAAGTGTTGGAAAGATAATTCAATCCTCTATCAAGATCTATAGATCATTTGTCAAATTCAATTTCTAAAATAAGGTGCACACATGCAAAGTCACTCTTTCTATTCAACTTAAAATGCTCATAACTTGAGCAAACAAAATCATTTTTCATTGTTCTTTTTTTAAATTATTAGAAAAATGAGAGGAATATACTTTTTAATTCAATTTGATCCTTTTGAAATATTTTTAAAGTGTTTTCCACACATTTTCATGTTGAGGCTTCAAATTTACCTACACATTTGGGTTTGGATCTAAAATGAACAAGTGTCTTTTAAACCCCAAGACCACTTATGCATTCTCTCCTCTCGTGCCTTCGGGTGATCTTGAGTGCACAAGAAATAAGTAGTCTTGTTTATATTTTTTTGGAGGCCTATAGGATCTCTAATTTGGTTTTTATTGCAGGAGACAAGCTTTGGAAAAAATTTAGTGATTTTAATCACTTGGAAATTTGTAGTGATTTTAATCACTTGGATATTTGTAGTAATTTTAATCACTTGTAGGATTTAAAATGGTAAATGAACTTGTATGAATTAATCACTTTTCTTAGAATTCATGTTGCAATTAATATATAAAGGTCAAACACACTCTTGAATGTCCTAAGGTAAACCATTACACACTCTTGAGTGCCTTAAGGAAAATTACACACATTTCATTAGAATGGATGATGCCCAAACACTCTTGAATGTCATTAATGAATGAAAAAGTTTTTCATTGGAATGCATGTGTAGACTTGCCAAACCTAATCTTGAGTGCCTTAAGAAAATTGACATGCTTTCATTGGAATGAATGTTTAGATAGCAAATACACTCTTGAATGCTTAAGGTCAATGAAGCTTGCTATGAAATATTTGGATTTGGTGCTTAAAATGAATTCACTCAATCTTGAATGACTTAAGGGAATTGGTTTGTTTTCAGAATTTTGCTTATGTTGAATATGATCAATTTATGTTATGTTGACAAATCCTCACTTTTTATTATGTTGATGATGTTGTCAAGTTGGAAAAAACAATGCATGTTTAAACACAAGTGTCTTCAAGAGTAGATTACAAAACCTAAAGTTCCATTAGGAAAGAACAAGTGTCTTTTAACCTCGAGGCCACTTACATATTCTCTCCTCTTGTGCCTGCAAGTGATCTTGAGTGCACAAGAAATAAGTGGTCTTGTTTATATTTTTTAGGAGGCCTATCTGGGGATTTCATCACTCCTTGGGATGACCTCAACTGTAGTATTCTGGTAGAGTATAAGAATTAGGAGGTGAATTGAAAGCCACCTCTCTTGGAAGAAAAATTTTTTCACTCTTGGCTAAGCCCCAAAGAACTTTATACCTTTGGGAAGTCAAGGTGGAGATTTGGGTTACCATCTCCCCTCAGCTGTGTGGCACTATTTTCTTTCATCTATAGATTTGGACCTCATGTACCTTGCATTTATTGAGGACTCCCTTTAGATAATCTTTGTACATCCTAGTGGCAACCTTATTAGTATTATTGATGTGTTCAGCATGCTTGATTGTTTAAAAATCCAAAACCAATACCAAACATCAAACAAGTTAAAAAATGAGTGAAATGGTGAGCTAAAATTACAGTGAGTGAAATAGTTGTAAGTGAGTCCTCTTGACCTATGGTTATTTTTTAGGAGTTCTTATATTTGGTCCACCATTTGGAAATCATTGGGTCTTTTAGTCACAAGCTTATTTGTAATTTTTTTTGAAACTGGGTTTGTTTTGTTCCTGCCATGATTGACAAAGTCAAACCTAAGAAGGTGAAATTGTCCAAACCATTTTCCTACAAGGAAAGGAAAAATCTAGCACACAGTGATAAACAATTTTGATATGCTATCAAAGACATCAAGAAAGAAGAATTTGAATAGGACCATTATGATAGAATCAAATACAATGCTAAACTTCAAAATTGGTCTGCTTTCCCTAGAGTGAACCCAAGATTTTTGTTCCCAGTGAGAGAAGATTGGGTTAACCGCATAGTGACCATAACACCTTCATTTTCCACATCAACCCCATTTCCAAATTTCTAGTCTTCCATTTGCAAAATTTCCTCTACAAAGCTTGATCATTTGAACCTTAATCTTTTGGGAATAAGGACATCTTAGTTACAAAACTTCTAATATTACAACACTAGACTTTTATCCATAAGCAAACATTTTTCATAGTTACACTCACTCATTTGGGATCACAAGTCCATCTCCAAATAGCGGGTAATCAGTTTGGTGTCCTATCTTTCCTAAAGATCACTCGTCCATCTTTGGTAGGAGAAAGATAATTTTATCCTATATCACACTGGATTTATTAAATCAACAACGTCTTTTGTTTACATTTAGGTTGTTGGCCCTTTTATCACATAAGGTTCAGTTTCTCTCTCACACATTCTTCTCTTTCTTTCACAATCTTCCACCCATTGGTTTGG
Organism: Cupressus sempervirens; assembly: GCA_028749045.1. NCBI lineage: Eukaryota > Viridiplantae > Streptophyta > Pinopsida > Cupressales > Cupressaceae > Cupressus > Cupressus sempervirens. The sequence goes on from CM053789.1 coordinate 872,536,370, forward strand.
TCACTATTGTATGGTACATACACAATCTAGTAGATTCACATTTAATCCCATGTCTCATTTGTTGGAATCATTAAGGAAACACGAGATGGAGAATCCTTTTCCTCCATGATCAACCTCATTGGGGAGCACATTTCCCCCTAGTACGAACTTTGGCATGCCTAGCTCAACACCCACACCAAAACCAAAGGATCTTTTTTGTAACACAACTCTAGGAAGTAATTCACATGATGACAAAGAAGTATACCAAGATGAAGATCCTATTGACAAAAAAAATGTCCCTAATGATGTTTGAACATTTCTTGCATATCCATACAAATTGGAAATGATGGAAAAATCTATTAGGGAAAACAAGACTAAGATCTTCCTAGACTTGGTTAAAGATGGTGTTAATGTCCCTATGAGTTTTGATGAGAGAATTTTGTTTAGATAGATTACCAAGGGTGGTGCTCCCATATTACCAACTTCAAATATAGGCCAAACATCTGGTAAAGAGAAGAAACATGTGGTGAGAACTAGTTCCATACCTAAATCAAGTGTTTCAACACAACCAACATTCTAATTGAGTGCAGAACACATCCAACGAATTATTAATGCTATGCCCAACACTACTAATGCTAGTATTCCACAACCAACCTTCATAGCTCCAATTGTGGGATGCTTAAACATTGGGCAAGTACCTACACAACAGATAGAAATTCTAACACAACTAATATATTCCTCTTATTTGCAAATACCAACAATTATGGTGAAAACATTTGTGCCAATTCTAACGATTGCATATCAATACATTGGCCAAAGTGGAGTACTTCCACCACCTCACAATACATTTGGGACTCCATACAACTTGGGAGGGGGTTTTATCTATTCCCAAAAATCACAAATGCAACTAAACCAAGATCTAGCCCAACAGTTCCATGAACTTTGAAATTTGGTCCATACCATGAACAAAAAAAGGGGTGAAGGATTTCTCTTTTGAAGAAATTTGCCCCTTTCCATTTGATAGATCCATTAACATGATACCGTTTCCACCAAACTTTGAGATTCCTAAATTTGACAAATACACAGGAGAAACATGTATTGTCAAACATCTCAAGGAATTTTATGTTTTGTGTCAAGAAGTAGCCTATAGTGAGGATTATCTTAAGATGCTCTTCATACAAAGTCTTGGAGGCCTTGCACTAGAGTGGCTAATGAACTTACCCAAGGGTTCCAAAACTTCCTTCAATGATTTAATGGGAAAGTTTGTAGCACAATACTCTTACAACTTTGAACATCATGCCTCAATAAGTGATTTGTGCAACATGAAACAATGAAATGGTGAAACATTTGCCAACTTTCTACAATGGTGGAGGCATCTTGCTAATCGCATGCCATACAAAATTGAGGATTCCCACCTTGTGGATATATTTATCAAAAACTTGATACCAGAGATGTCTTTTCACATGAAGATGGCTAGTCTTGAAGACTTTGCCACCTTAGTCAAGAAAGGCAAGAACATTAAAAATGGACTCCTAGACAAGGGTTTCATTAAACACTATAGCTCTTCATCCTCAAACAATGACATGAACAACAAAAAAAAACCCAAATTTTGGTCCCAAAAAAAAGGTTTTACCCATGATGGTGTCACTAATGTTAAAAGTGTACAAAACCTCCAAGGTGGGAACAAAAACAACAATTATCATAATCGAAACAACAATAATTCAAACTATGACAATCATAATCAAAACAATCAACAATCTCATAATCAAGCAAAAAAATTTCCTCACAACAACAACAACAATACCAATAGCAATTACAACCCTGACTATGATTGAAATAGGAAGTTCACTAACTTCATGAACCCTTGGATGCTGTATTCCAAAAACTAGTGGATCACAATTTGATGGTGTTTCCCAACGCACGACCCTTTGATGAAAATCAACCCAAATCAAAAGGGTATAGGGAAAATGAATATTGCAAATACATCGCATCAAAAGACATGACACAAACAAGTGTATAAAACTCAAGGCCTTCATTCAAAATCTTGTTGACGATAGAGAAATTGAGGTAGAATGGGGACCACCCTCTAAAAATGCTAAACTGAAGATATTTCAAAAGCCATTTCTTGACCACAACAATGAAAATAAAAACAATGGAAACAACAATATGAATAATGTAAATCAAGCTTCCACATCAAATGCATTACACTATGATTATTCTACTAACCACATATCAAGATTTGACTCCTTGTGTGGTAAAATACAAAAAAATGATACATGTGGTTTTGATTCCATGTGTGGTCACATTGAAGAGGTATACACTCATGTGAATACCCTTGTCCAACAAGTAGCTGATTGTGATGCAACCACTCAATGAGGAAGAATCACTTTGCAATTTGTCACTCCCAACCCCACTAATCCATCAGTTCCACATGCACCTATTGTGCCATCCACTTCACAAAGACCCACTTCTCGCTATGATCTATTATCCTAGTTAGGGAAGACTCCTACACAAATATCCATTCTAGAGCTCCTCACCACCTCACCCATCCACAAAGAGATTTTGGAGACAACTCTTTTAAAGTCTTGTGTTCCTAAAAACATGAATGCATCCCAATTCACTAATACTATTGGAAATATTGCCGCACAATGCCTCATCTTCATAGACAAAGATTTCTAAGGTCCTAACCAAATCCATAATTTGTCACTCCACATTGAAGTCCTTATATATTGACATAAAATAAAAAGAGTCCTTATAGATAATGGATCTGGTTTGAACCTTTGTGCATTGAAGATGATCTATTTCTTGGGGCTTCTAGAAGACCTCCTAGATATAAATAAAAGGATAACAATCAAAACATATTATGAAAGAGAAAGAGAATCAAAAGGAGTTATCATGTTGCTGCTAAAGGTTGGGCTGACTATCATAAACACTAAATGCCATGTCCTAGATTTGGATTTTCCATTAAATATCTTACGTGTCAACCTTGGATACACACACTCAAGGTAGTCCCATCTACATATCATCAATACTTGAAATTTCCCTACCAAGGAAGAGAGGTCACAATTGCAGGTGATCCTTTGCCTTTTGCTTTTTGTAAAAGATTGGAAGGTGCACCAACAAATTTTTGTCCAATCAGTGAGTTTGCTAAGGTTATACTTAAATCTCTCACCATAATGAAATCACCTTCCACAACAATGCCACAATTATCCAATAATGATTCTAGTTCTCGTAAAGGAAAAGAGAAGGTCAAAGATATTAAGGTCAATACTACAAGGAAGAAGGTTACTTTTGTTGACCTAGGAATGGGAGAGTATAAGTTTGAAAATTCCTTGTGTGTTGGAAAACTACCACTCTCCCCTCGCTCCCTTGGAAAACCTTCAAAAATACACCTTCTAAAAATAAGGATACTATGCATGTTAATCAAACAACATTTGAACATTGGGGTTCACTTAGTGATGAACACATGGTATCTAATATCCTAGATTGGCTATATTTTGATGGAAAATATGAACCTGTGGAATTCCCTAAAGATAAATATGTGAAGGCTCCTCCCATCATTAAAACCATGGGATATCATGGTACCAGCCTTGGTCATAAAGAATATGGAATCATATAACCCCTTGAGGCTAATAGTTATCCTAAAGGATGTGGTTTGGGCACCATTAAACCCAAGGTGTCCTTTACTGACAACTATTGTACTATTGAACTTGATTTTGAGACTGAAGAGGAGGAATTCTTCAAATTACCCCTCCAATACATTGAGGATGACCTAGATATCCATGTTCATGTCATTACCATAGTTGACCTTTCATCCACCAACCTACCTCTCACCAACTCTGACATGATAGATTGGGACCTTCAAGACACACCACTAGCTCTTGATATCTGTAACTTTGATGAAGTAGTGATGGCACTCTTTGGCCTTAAGAATCTCCAAGATTATGAACATGAGATCCAATACAATGAGGAAGCCTACTTTGGTAGCCAAGTCAACTCTCTTAGTCACAAAAATGAAAAAGAAAAGAAAAATAAAAAAATAGAAGAAACATCCTCTAGTGAAAACTCTTTTGGAGCACTTTTGGATGAACAAAAGGATAAAATAAAGGATGCATATTCTAGTGAAAACCTTCTAGAGGCACTAAAAGAGAAAGAGGTTGACTTATCATTCAAATCTTTACCACCAGAAAAGTCATCTATACTGAATGAGGACACAATTCCAGTTAATTTGGGGATGGTAGATAATCCACAAATCACCTACATTGTTGTCACCTTAAGTCCTAAAGAACAAAAAGTGATGATTGAGTTCCTACAAAAAGGTAAAATAAATTTTGCATGGACATGCAAAGATGTGTCTAGTTTAGACACAGATTTGGTTGTGCATCACTTAGCAGTAGATCCAAAGATTAAACTTGTGAAACAAAAGTTGTGCAAGATGCATCCTAAGGTAGCACTTTTAGTCAAAGTAGAACTACAAAAAATGCTAGAGGCAAAGTTTATCCACCCTATTGATTATCTTGAGTAGGTTTCTAACATTTTTCTTGTAGGAAAAGCATCTAGGGGCATTCACATCTATTCAAATTTTCAAGATTTAAATCTTGGATGTCCTAAGGATGATTTTCCACTTCCTAACATAGACATCATAGTGGATTTGACTGTTGGACATGAAATGTTGTCTTTAATGGATGGTTTCTCTAGTTACAATTAAATCAAAATTGCAGAAGAAGATCAACACAAAATGGCATTTACTACCACATGGGGGATCTTTTGTTACCAAGTCATACCTTTTGGCTTGAAGAATTCTGGCACCACCTATCAATTCAAAATGACTACAATCTTCCATGATCTTCTACATGTCATAATGGAGGACTATGTTGATGAAATTCTAGGAAAATCTAAGACATGTGATTCCCACATTGATGTGCTCACCACCATTTTTTGAAAGGTTGGAAAAATATAAAGTGCACCTTAATCCAAAGAAGTGTGTTTTTGGGGTCAAATCAGGAAAGTTGTTAGGCTACATAGTGTCAAGAAGAGACATTGAGGTAGATCCCACCAAAGTGAAAGCCATCATGGAAATACCTCCACCTACCACATTGAAACAACTCCATAGTTTTCAGCAGAAGTTATAGTCCATCAAATAGTTTGTGTCCCAATTAGTAGATAGGGTCCATCCACTTCAACATTTTCTTTGAAAAGACACTAAGTTTCAATGGGATTTCCTATGTCAAAAAGTGTTTGAACAAGTTAAGGTATACTTGGCTAATCCACCAGTTCTAGTCCCTCCAATTGTAGGATGACCATTGATTCTATACATTTCAGCCACTTCAGTTGCCTTAGGTGCCCTTTTGGCACAACTAGATGAAAATGGTAATGAGCAAGCCATATACTATCTTAGTCAAAAATTAGTTGGCTATGAGTTGAACTACACTACTATTGAGTGAGCTTATTTGGCAGTAGTCTTTTGCACTCAAAAACTACACCATTATATGCTTAATCACACTACATATCTCATTTCCTAGATAGATCCACTCAAATATTTTCTATCAAAAGCCTCCCTCACTGGTTGAGCTACAAAATGAGTCTTGATTTTAAGTGAATTTGACATTGTCTACAAAGATCACAAGGCCATTAAGGGACAAGTAATTGCATATGATCTTGTTGAAGCTCCTCTTTAAGGAGACCATCCCATTATAGCCAATTTTCCAGATGACACAATTATGACTATTACCCCTAGTACAAAATGGAAGCTATTTTTGATGGTTCCTTCACACAAAAGGGATTAGGGGCAGGAATTTTGTTTGTTACACTACAAGGAGACCTCATTCCTAAGTCATATAAAATTTCATTCGCATGCACAAAAAATATAGCTAAGTATGAAGGATTAGTCACAAGGCTTTGTCAAGCTATTAGATGGAATATCAAAAGCCTTCTTGTCTTTGGAGACTCTCAATTGGTCATTAAACAAGTCATAGATGAATACCAAACAAAGGATGAAAAGTCATTGCCATATCACCAGATAGTTGAAGATCTTAAGCAACACTTTACTAAGCTTGTTTTTTAGCAGATACCAAGGACTAAGAAAAAATTAGTAGATGTCATGGCCACCATTGCCTCCATGATCATCATGCCTGAGTACAGTCTTAAGTGTGAGTTTCTTATTGAGAATCTTTTTCTTCCTACTTATGAGTAACCTGATTCAAAGCTGGTGTGTGAGATTGTCAGTCCTAAGTCTCCGTGGTACGCTAACATTTTTGCCTGTCTTTGTCACAAAATAATCCCCATCAACCTCTCCCTAAATCAAAGAAAAACCTTCATCTATCACACTATCTAACATACTATCCTTGATGAAACACTTTTTAGAAAACACTTTGATGGAACCCTCCTCCGATGTCTCAATTCAGACAAAGCTAGAATGGTGTTAGAAGAGGTCCACCAAGAAATTTTTGGTGCTCGTTCCAATGGCCTTACATTAGCGAAAAATCTCCTTAGAATGGGTTAATATTAGCCTACTATGGAAGTGGATGCCTATCATTTTGTGAAAAGATGTGTCCCTTTTCAATAGCATGGTGATTTGATACACGCTCCTGCCCAAGACCTTCATCCCACCATCACACCATGGCCCTTTTCCCGTTGGGCATTCGATCTTGTTGGTCAAGTATATGAAAATTCCACAAATAGCCACAAGTATATTATTTCTACCACTGAGTACTTCAAAAAGTCGATCGAGGCTATCCCATTAACCTACACCATCAAAAAATAGGTTTCAAAGTTCATCTTGAGCTACATTATCTATCATTTTGGTATACCTCAAGACATCATGACTGATAATGGAACTCCTTTTTAAAATTATGAATTTTCCACATTGTGTAGGAAATTCAGAATCACCCAGCATTTTTCCACCAAATACTACCTCCAAGACAAGGGCCAAGCTGAAGCTACCAATAAAACCATTTTGAAAATCCTAAAGAAAATTGTTGATGTAGTTGGCCATGATTGACACCTCCAAATTGCTCCTACCCTTTGGGCCTACCACAGCTCCATCCGTACCCCCACAAAAGCCACTCCATTCTTCCTTTTTTATGGTTCTAAAGTTGTCTTACCCATCAAAATTGAGCTCCCTTCCCTCAGAATCTCTCTCAAGAATCTAATATCCAAAGAAGAATATTGAGTTGCCCCCTTGCAAGAACTACAACTCCTTGATGAGAGACACCTTAATGCCCTGAACCACCTTCATTTGTATCAAAATTTCCTTCACCTTTAGTTTCACAAAAAAGTCAAGCCTTGGGAATTTGAGGTGGGTGACTTAGTTTTGCAGCATAACATGAAGAACCTCTAGAACCGTGAGAAGAAAGGAAAATTTGAACCTAATTTGCTTGGTCTGTTTATCATTACAGCCAAATATGGTTTTGGGGCATATTAGATTGCCACTTCAGAGGGAGATCCACTCCTTGAACCTATAAATATCCAATACCTCAAGTGGTTCTATGCTTGAGTCTTGTAGTTCTTATATAGTATTGTTATAGTTCCACAAAATACAATAAAAAGAAAATTAGGAAAACTCCAAAAATATTCTGTATATGCAAAAACCTAACCTATCAGGAGCATGTGTAAACAAGCAAACATTAGTTGTAACATGTGCATATGAGAGATTAGAAATCAATGGAAATGCAACTAAAATCTACTTGAGTTTAACAACTTATACAACTACAAATTAAAGTCCTCACATAACCTCAAAGTAGCTCAACAAGGGTGCCCATTAGAGGCCTTGTTGGTGTGCTCAAGTGTGAGGGATGTAGATGTGCTCTTGCAAACACAACTATTGAATCCCTTGTCAATGAAAATGCAACATGAAATGAGTCTATCCTAAGATGAATGGATAATACCTTCAAGAAATGGCTATGAGTGAGCTAATCCTCAAAGGATTCTAGAAGTGAGATGGAAATGTCAATGCAAGAAAGAGACCTACAACATCATACTACCATGAAAACTAATGCAAGAACTAGAAATCTAAGTAATGTAAACAACTACCAAAGGTTAGTTCTAAGCATAAAATCTCTAAAAAGCTCTAGCATAATACTAGCATGATAACAATGCATATGAAGGAGATGTCAAATGCTTGAGACAAGGGCTCTATTTAACTAATAGGCTTTTCCTATGAGGTTGCTTGCAACTTGAAGTTGTCTCACATCAATAAACCAGCTTGTTTCCTGATTATGGTTTCCCGGTTGGATTAAAGTGATGTGATGGGGACTTGATTTAAAATTTATGATATGATTACAATGTTAAAACATCTATCGATCATTTTCATTTTAGCTTCTCTTCTTCCATCAAGTCAATCTATGTGAATAATATCTCTATCATGGCATGTAGAAGACATTGCTTTCCTCCTGTCATTTTCCTTTATCCAATCTTATTCAAGAAAGAGATGATTTTGTGTTTCTTGAATGATGTTTATTACAACAATGGGAAGGAAATTAAAGGAAATTGAAATGGGGTGTGTAATAATATCCTTCCATGAATCTCCATCATCCACTTGAAGTTGTAGCTAATAAGTAGCTAAAATTTTGGGAAATTTTTGCTCTTACACTATTTTTGTCCACTCTAGTGGTCCTAGGCTACCTAGCATTTAGAGAAGAAACCAGAAAGATCATTACTCTAAATCTAGGGAAAATTTTGATGAGAGATCTGGTTCAACTAGTGCTCTTTCTCAAAATTTTCTTCACTTTTCCCTTGGTGAATCTTGTGCATGAGGTGGTGGAGAGAAATTCAATAGAGCTTAATACTCTTTAATGTTGAGATCTCTTTTTATTCATCTAACCACCATTGTGGTTATTTTTTTGAAAAAAATTGCATATTTGTTTGTCCCTGATGAGCAGCAATGTGTGTGGTGCTTTGGGTTTTGTATTGCCTACACTTTTCACTTGATTTCTTTTAGGAGGGAAGGCTCGTGGCTCTATGTGCTTGCTAATGTTGTGATTCTAATTATCTATGTTGGTGTTATATTTTTAGTCATGGGAATCTTCATCTACCAAAAAGATCTTTTTTTCCTCTTCTTCTCATCATTGATATTGTCATTATTCATTAGGATGGCTACCATGTATTCTCATGCAATCAACCCATGCTTACCCAAGATTGAAAGAAAATATGTGTAGAAATAGTATAAGAAACTCTTGAAACCACAAAATGTCTATGAAAAATACTTAACACTTATGCCATAAAAATATTGTAACCCTTGTTGCATTTGAGCAACACAATTAGTGGCACGAATTATAACTCTTTAAAGTTGCCATTTTCTATTGAGAAATGGGTGTGTTATTGTTACAAGGAGAAGTATTATCCAATGTGTGAGATATATAATGCAAGGCATATGAATATAAATTAGTTATCATACCAGACCATGTTGTATTTTCAAGAGAAGATTATCACTTGTAGGTCAAAATGGATGGACGATCATTGCTTAGTAGAAGTTGGATCTATTGTTAAGATTACACGAGGCCTCATCCAAGATCCACACAAGGGTCGTTTGAAGGAAATTTTACTAGGTAAATATAGACAATTGTTGAACAATTGAATGCTAAGAAAAGGCTTTGTAGACCAATGGATTTGGAGCATCTATAAAAATTTCATTCATAAAATATCCAATAGAAGAACCAATTGCAATCCATTCTCTTAGCATCATGTACAACAATTCACCAAAAAAGTAGAATTAAACTATTTTGATTGATAAGTCAGGATTTGGTTGCACAAGAATATAACTATTTCCTATAATTCCTTTCATCCACCTACAAAAACCAGAATTTTCACCGCCTAATATCCCCAATTTCACAAAAATGTATGCACATTTCATACACCTACCTAAGAGTTTATGGTACCAAACTTATTGATTGAAATAGCTTAAAATTGTAGTGAAATGGTTTAAAGGCAAACAAAAAGGTTTTTCACCCATAGTTACAGACTCATATATACCTACTATAGATGAGAGAATGATCATGGTGTGATTTTCTCTCCTCTTTGTCTATCGATAGTGCTCAAGTGAATATTTTAATGGAGGTTTGAACATTCATGTCATGTCCACTATATTTATATATTCACACATGAAAGGAACTATTCAACAAAATTAAATTTAAAAGTTCAAATTTTGGAGTTCTTTATAATCCATATGAATCTCACTTTTTCAAAAAGAGCTTTTGTGTTGTGTGGACTATGTATCAAATAGTTTATCTTCGATACATAGGAAAATAGTCTATCAATGTGATCAAAAACTTCAAAGATGGTCACTATAGATTGCTGATTTAAGGCCCTATGGTGATCACAAACTACAATGTTGAGAAGTCTTTTTGTGAACAGAGACTATAAACTTGTGTTTTTTCTCCTACTTACTATGTTTTTGTTGGTGAAAGAGTTAGATACTATTGTGTCATTTTAATTTACAAAGGCTTGCATTCAAATGTGGTTGATTTCCCTAATTTGGGTTCATATAGATCCACATACTTGAAGACTTTCACACCCATACAGTAGAATGCATTCTGTTTTGACACAACACTTATTTTCCAAACACTTTTTTTCTTGCAGAAGGTCTAGATTTGCATGTTTGTAACATGTGTAAAATGGAAGCACAAATAGGGTATGACTATTGCTTAAAAGTTGTTTTAACTTTTGGGCCTTTGCATATGACTCTGAAGGTGCAAAATTCTATTCTAGCTAACTTGACAAACTGCGTTACTGTTGAGCCACAAAATTGCCAAACAACAAGTCAACCCACATAATGGTGGTGACAAGGTGCTCTCCCATGTCAGCCTCGGCATTGGCAAAGTCTAAAGTAGAAATACACTGACCTGGCAACCAATAGCTATAAAGGCAATATTCAATATTTTGAGTAAAGTCAAGTATATTTTATAACCAATATAAAAGTAATAAATAAAAACTACTGAATATAAATATTTAATTTTCTATTAAAATATTATTGTCGTCTTATTTTTAAATATATTTTATGTTGCCAAAAATTCAAAGGATCTTGCAATGACATTTTAAAAATAATGTGATCAAACATTAATGTTATTGTCTATGCATAAATATAAAATTAATTTCTAGGTACATTTGATAAGGGTATACAATGGAAAATCTGAAACAATCACACACGATGGTGAGATAAGTGTTAAAAACTTAATGCATCTACAATGCTCTTAACATCACATTGTTGGCACAGCTAAATGTATTATACAATGGCCACAAGATCTAATGAGATTAATACAAACAAAAAACCACTCTTCCAATAAGCACAAGGTTTTATGAGATCAATGCAAGCAATCTTCAATGCACCAATTGTTGGAGTTAATGTTCTAATAGTAGTGAATAATAATTGTTACACATGTGGAAAACCTGGTTGACTTGCTAGCAACATAAATTTAGTTTAGGTGTGAATCAAAGAGTTTTAGTTTGAATCAAGTTCTTATTGTAGTTGTGCAATTCAAAGCAACTCTTGAATTGGGATGTCCTACATTAAATCAAATATTAAAGTTGTATATTGTTGAACCTCCAAAAATTAGTCAAGTGCATATACTTCTATTCTATATATATATATAAAATTATGTTATAAATTTTAAATCTTTCATTTAAATTTACATCTCTTTAATTTGTCTTTTCTAATAAAAACTATCAGCATACCCTTTGCACCTCTTTCTAGAGCAAGTGCTAGTTATAGGTTTGAGAGAGGCCTTGGGGAGGTGGTATCTATGTGGCATCCATATAGGTGCAAAAGTCAAAAGGAAAATGGTTGAGAGGCTCAAGGTGTGCTCACACATGTGTGAGCAACCTTGGGGGAAGGAGGTGGGGACAAATGTGTAAGAGATGTAAGAGGCATAAATGAAGTGGAAGGTTTATTGGATCAAGAGCTTCACACACATGTGTGAGCAAACACTTAAGGACTAAAAGGTGTTTAAGGTAAATAAGTGAGATTAAGTAATGGGTAGGCTTAGACGGATGAGAGTGATGGGTGTAGACTAGGTTTTAGGATAGGATTAGGATTAAATTAAATGAGATTTAACTTAATCATAGGATTATAGAATTTAATGAAATGGAGGGAATTAAATAAATTAAAATTTATTTAAAAGGGGATTTATGGAGCACTATTTATAAATAAATTTAATACATTAGAGGGGATGCATTTAAATTAAATTTAAAGACATTAGGGACATTAGGAAAATGAACCTATTTAATTAAATAAATTCAATCAAATAAGCAAAATAATATGAAAAATATAATTAATTAATAATAGTGTCAAGGGAGATATTAAATCAATTAATATAGTATTTAGGACAATTTTAAGTGTCTACACATTCATAAAATGTGCCTAAAGAACAGACTAAAAAAGAAGAAAGAGTTCTTGAAAAAAGTATTTTGGTCCATTATCTATAAGGCTCATCTCACTTCACCCCTTTCCATTGTTTCATCCCACCTTTGTGTAGCAGTCTTATTTGACTTGCACTTTTCATGTATCTAATAAAAGACCTCTTGTTTGCGAGGCATTTTTCCTATCGAGAGTTTGTCCTAAACACATTACACTAAGCTTTTTCCCACAACAATGACTATAATAGAGCCTAAACACAATCATCATTTAAGACTTGATGATTCGAGAAATTGTTGGATTCACAGCCCTTGCCAAAATTTTGCAACAATATTAGACAAACACATAGGATGAATCCTTCCCACACATGGTACAACAATTTTCACATTCTGAGACTTAACGTTCTTGACAAGAACTATGGACTAATTGACTACTTGGTCATGAGGTCTCTTTTGGTTGATTTCATTTTGTGTGTTAGTGGTAGCCTTTTATGGTGTGCCTTGATCTTCCATATTTTGGTATCACCTGAATGGCTTCAACTAACTACATGTGTTGTTTGCGGTATGATCTATTTTTGACGCTTTAGTACATGTATGTCAATTTTGAGTTATGATTATGCTTTACTCACTAAGGACAACAAGGTAGCACACTTACCACCAAATACCCCTAAAAAGGCTTTGGGTGTGCCTAAACCTCTCCAAATGCATATATGTCATTATTCCATCATAAATCTATAGACTACATCTATCATCCTAGAGTATCTATTGTGTTGAGAGTCTAGTCCACGCAAAGGAAACTTGTCATCTATGCTTCTATAGCATATGGTGCATCACTCCTTTTGCAAAACTAGGGTGTGCTCTCCCATATAATCACAACTGAATCCCATGCATTCATGTAGTTAGGTTTCATGTAGACTAGGGCTTCATTGTGATTTATTTTTTGAGACAAGGGTCCTATTTAAGCCGTTCCCTTTTCCTTCCTATGTCTATTTTTGAGAAAATGGGGCAAAATTTTTTTTCCTTTTTCACCCCATTTCCTTGAGGGGGTGCCCTCCTCCCTTGTCGTAGCTATGGCATGACTCTTCTAACTCCTTTTCTTGCTAGGGCAATTTGTACTTTTTTTTTCCTTTGATGCAATGTCATCCCAACAGTACATCAAAGAGGGGCAAAATGTAGACACCTAAAATTGTCCTAAAATACTATATTAATTAATTTAATATCTCCTTTGACATTATGATTAATTAGTTATATTTTGTCATATTCTTGTACTTATTTAATTGATTTTACTTAATTAAATAAGTTCACTTCCCTAGTATTTTGAAGTTAATTCAAATACTCCCCTCTAATGTGTTAAATTCATTTAATGTGTAGTGGCATCATATATTCACTTTTAAATAAATTCAATTTATTTAAATCCTACACATGCTTAAGTTTCTTAATTCTTTATTCCTCCACTATGACATGTCCCCCATTATCTTAAATTTTAAATTGATCCCACTATCCCCCTTTCTTTATTAATTTCCTTTGCCACTCTTGCATGGCTTATGTGTCTCCTATGTGGCTCCTATGTGGATGCCACATAGGTGCCACCTCCCCAAGGCCTCTCTCAAACCTATAAATAGAGCCCTTGTCTCAAGCATTTACACATCTCCTCCATATGCATTGTTATCATGCTAGTATGGTTCTAGAGATTTTTAGAGATTTTATGCTTAGAACTAACCTTTTGTAGTTGTTTGCATTACTTATATTTCTATCTTTTGCATTAGTTTCATGGTAGTATGATGTTGTAGGTTTCTTTCTTCATTGCATTCTATTCACCTCCATATCCATGGAATCCTTTGAGGGTGGCTTACTCATAGCCATTGCTTGAAGGTATTTTAGACACATTCTTAGCATAGATTCATTACATATTGCATTTTCTTCATCAAGGGATTCAATAGTTGTGTTTGGGAGAGCACATCTACATCCCTCACACTTAAGCATGTAGAACAAGATTTAGTATGCAAAGAACATTAACAATAAGAGAAACATTCACAAACTAAAAATAAATTCACATATATGTTTAGACAAAGAAAATTTAACAAAAAGTGCAAACCTCACAAGAGAAAACACTCCATGCTTTCTTGATTCTGTAGATGTGTCCTTTGATGTGGATGTATGCTCAAGATGCTCAAAGCTGCTTCAATGGAGATGGGTAATGGCAAATTGGTAGCTTTGTGAGCTCTCAATTTGGCATTATAAGGGTATGGGTATGGATTTTGGCTCTCAAAAGGGCATGATAACTTTAGCTCAAGGATTGTTGATGAAATGGCTTGGGAGGGGATTCAATTTATAGGCTAACGGCTTGAGAGATGGAGGGCTAAGATGCAAGGAGATATGAAGGCTTAAGGAGGGCTAGGATGCACTCAAAGGAGAGCACATGGATTTTTCTTGTTTAGAACCAATGGGAAGGTGACACTTGTCACAAGGAGGATGAGTGTGAGAGGGTAGGGTAAGGGGTTGGTTAATGGCATGATGAGTGGGGTTGAGTATGTAAGAGAGATGTAAGAGGAATGAGTGTGGAAGAGGGAAGAGTGTGGAAGATGGATGTAAGAGTCATGAGTGGGCTTGTAAGAGTCTTTTATGGTTTGTAAGAGCACTCATGACTTGGTGGTAGGGATTTTTGAGGGGAGACTTTGGTTTGGTTTAGGAAAGTCTTAAACTTGTTTAGGGAATGTGACATCATTAAGGGGTGGATTAGGCTTGGGTTTAGGATTAGATTAGGAATGTTAGAGATGTGCAAGTGGATGGCATTAATGAGGGTGGGTGAGTTAGTGGCTAAGCTTGGTTAGTATGGGTGGATGGGGTGGATTAGGCTAAATGGAGGATTAGGGATAAGTTAGGGGTTTTTGGATTTGAGGATTTTATTTATCAAATGGATTTATTTAATAAATGGGGATTTTTGGAATTAGATAGAAGAATAGGATTTAATTGATAAATAATAGGTTATTTGATTTATCAATTAGGACTATAGATGGTTAATTAAATTAATCAGCTAGGGGATGGCAAAGGATTAATTAAATAGGAATTTAATTAGTGATGCCTTTAGAGATAACTAAATAGGATTACCAAACTAGTGTAATCAAATTTAGGTGTCTACAAAGCACACCAACAAGGCCTCTTATGGGTGCCCTTGTTGAGTTGCTTTGAGGTTATGTGAGGACTTTAATTTGTGGTTGCATAAGTTGTTAAACTCAAGTTGATTTTAGTTGTATTTCCATTTTTTTCTAATCTTTCGTATGCACATGTTGCAACTAACATTTTCTTTTTTACGCATGCTCCTAACAGGTTAGGTTTTCGCATATACAATTATTTTCATTGTTGTCATATGAGAATCTTTTGTATTTGATGAAAATCTATCAACAATGTCAACTACATATGCTATATCAAGTCTATTGTGAACAAGATATCACAACTTACCTATCATTGATTCGTACAACTTTTCATTTACCTCTTTTGAATCATCCTTCTTGGACAATTTGTAGCCTATGATCATACATGTGCTAATTGGTTTTTAGTCTTCCATGCCAAAAAATTTTAGTATCTCCTTGATGTACTCTACTTGAATGTTATAGATACCTTTCTTCATCTGGTGTACTTGAATTCCAATAAAGAACTTGATCTCACCTTTCATATAAATCTCAAACTCTTTTGTCATTTCATCATAAAATATTCTACTCATTATTTCATTTCCATCAAATATTATATCACCATCAAATATTTCAGCAATTTAGTACCTTAGCCTCATTTTCAGTTTTACGATTCACATTATTGTTATCACCTATTCTTGTAAATTCTATTTAAATTAGATAGGCATGAATTATTTCATACTAGGCTTTTAGTGCTTGTTTCGATCCATACAATACTTTATGCAATTTTCAAACCATGTTCTTACCTCTTGTTTAAACAAATCCTTCAAGTTTTTCTATCCATACCTCTTTTTTAAGTATTCCATTCAAAAAAAACATATATCACATCCACTTGATAGAATTTGAATCTTTTGTATGTTTCATATGCCAAAAATATTCAAACTCCTTCCAATCTTGCAACAAGTACTAAAGTATCACCATAATCAAGACCTTCCTCTTGAGAATATCCTTTAAAAACTAGTATTATTTTGTTCCTTATTACCTCTCCTTTCTCATTTAGCTTATTCCTAAAAAATCCACTTAGTAGCTATGACATTTTTATCACTAGGTCTAGGTACCAATGTTTATTTATTTTTCTTCTCAATCTAGCCAAAATCTTCCTTCATTACTTTCTTCCAATCATCATTTTTAATGCATCTCTAAATATCATAGGCTTAATTTTGAATAACAAACATGTTATATCTCTAGCCTCTATTTGACTTCTATTCAACACTCCATCATTCCTATCACCAATCATTTTAGATAAATTATAATTAATCATTACATACCTTGGGGTTACTAGTTTGGGATTATGATTTCCTTCATCATCAGTTTCAGCTTGACCATCATAGTCATTCCCAAAAGGAATTTTTCACTTATTACTAATTTATGCTCATCCTTGATCCATGAAACTTGATAGGGTTTATGGTGTCTCATCCTCTGCAATTGCAACTTATTTATGAGCTCCTTTAATGCCAATTTTTTTGAACTATCACTATCAATGATCACCTTACAATATTTTTCTATAATCTTTGATGTAGTATTGGAGACTTCTCCTCAGGAGGGATCCTTCATTAGTTCTCTCATTACACAAAGTTCTTCTTACCATCAATTTTTCCCCCTTTTCAACTCCATTTGATGGACTCACATATTCTTCTTGGATTACAACATTTCTTCTAGTACCTTCAATTTTCTTACATTCAAAGGTTCTATGTCCTTCTTCACCACATTTGAAATAGGTTCCATGAAATCCTCCTATTTCATAACCACCTTAATAACAACTACCTCTTCCTCAGTAAGAACTACAACCTTGCCACTCAGTCTTTCCTTTTTCGTCATTTTTCCACTTAGTTTTGTCTTTCTCTTATGCAATATTCAAAGATCTAGTATTTTCTCCATAATATCTACCTCTGCCTCTTTAAAATCTTCCTCCTCTACTTATTTTCCTCTATTCATGCTTCTTTGTCATGATCTTCTCAACTTTCAAGGAATATTGATTCTTCCACACTATCTAATTTCACAAAACTGGTCTCATCTTGAATTGTGGTTCTCAAACAATTCAAATATCTAGCCACTTTCTCTACCTTATCATCAACATGTCTAGATTTTATGTCCAATGTATATAATTGTATACTCTTTCATAGTCATTTCCTTTCACATCAAATTTTGTATCTTCCTCAACAAATTAACTTAATAATTAGCTAGGAGAAACTTCTTCTTCAATTTTTTCACCATCTCTAGCCATGTTCTGATCTTCTCTTTTCCTTTCCTTTGTCTATCAATTTTCAAATGCTCACAACAAAGTGAAGCATGGCCCTTCAACTTGGAAATTTATATCTTTACCTTTCTATTAGTAGGGGTTCCCTCAAATTCAAAGAATTTATCCATCTTAGAGATCCAATCCAACAAAGTTTTGGTGTCTAATATTTCATCATAGCTTGTAACCTTAACATTGGGCTTAGAATGTTCCCTAAAAAAAACTCTTGAAAGTCTTTCCTCATCAGATTCCACCTCAGGTTTAGGGTTAGGGTTAGGTTCTTAAGATTCTCCTTCATTTTCACTCACATCATCAAGATGTACTCTTATCATCAAGGTATATTCCTTTCCTTTGGGATGTCTCAATAACATCTGATCTGGCTGCAATTTCTCTCAACATATCCATAATGGCATTATTATCATTTCCTCTACCATGAACCATTTTGACAATAGGTTCTTCTAAGATCATAACCCTCTATAAGTTATATGTCAAATCTCAAATCTCTCACCATATAACCAAATTCACTTAGGGTTCTACATGACCCAATCTCCATAAGGATGAACTTGTCTCTAATACCACTTGACACAAGGTGAGATAATGACTAGGGCCAAAAGGCATGCCTAAAAATCAACCAACCCTACAAAACTAACACAATGAAAGAAAATAACCAAGAGACAATGCTATAAAGGAGAGAGAACCAAAAATCATTCATCAATTCATCAAATTTTCATCATACATGTCTGGATGTGATGAATTTTGGGTTATGAACAATAGAAATATTCAAATACACATGAAAATAACCTCCAACATGTGAGATCTATGATCTCCTTTCACATATTCTAACTCCCATCTCTAATCACATAACCCCCTAATCCTAGACCAAGACCCTCTATTTATACTTCATCATCATAAGAAGAAGGTTGACCACATAATGGTCTAGATGTATCCTAATGATCGATCCATTGCATTAACTTATAGCCTCAAGTTAAATATATAAGTTGGCTCACAAATGATAAGAAAATAGAAAACTCGATAAAAGACATCACTAAAAAATAACAATAAAGGTTGCTGAGGCATTCATTGAATACAAAATAGAAACACTTGGTGAAAGAAGAACTCAAGCCACTTAGTAAATGAAGGAAAAATCACCTCTACCAAGCTAATCAACAACAAATTCATTGAGTAGGTCAACAATATAATTGAGCACACATGTACCAAGTAGGATGGAAAATGCAACCCATGATGCTCTTGCATCAATACATCATGAAAAGGTCTTAGATTTAGCATTGACATCCCTTATATCCTTTTTGGGTTGTGGTGATCAAGTTTGATTAATTTGAATAGTTGTGCTTAAGGGTACCTCTTTCACTTCCCCTTATATAACATATAAAATTAGGGTTAATCAATATACAAATCCTAATTCTTATCTCACTACATTTATTGATCCTTTTTTTTTATTGTACACCTTTCAAATTTGTTCATGCTTTCAGGTTTTAATGTTTTTGGTAGTGTTCTTTTGATTTGAATCATTTTTTGTCACATACCTTAAGATAGGTTTTAGGTATCATGCTTTGCTTATATATAGGTTTTAACCTCATTTGGATAATTTATAGAGGAGATACTCTAGATTCTTCTTTGTTTATGTGTGTCCTAACTATTCTAGCAAATGGAGCTTTTGATCTCTTGAAGAATTTTCCCAATAAGAAAATATTTTTAGCTCATATCACATTGTTCCTTGATCCTTGGTTGATGTCTCTCTTAGATCATATCTTATTTTCACTTTTCATTGAGATCCTTATGATTTGGTTCTTGACCTTATTTCAATATTATATTTTCTTATTCTTGGAGAATTTGATTGATTTGGTCTAACTTTTTTTTGTGAAGGATCTATATAGAGAAGTTGTAGGTATAATGAAATATTCACTAGTCAAACTTTACTTAAGTCTCCTTAGGATAATGAATTTATTTATTAGTTGTCATATAGACACATAGAAGTTTTTATTTCAATTTAGCACATGGTTTAGGTGAAATATACTTAAGGTAAAGTTAATTTTTATCGCATACTTCTTTATGTTTGAGATCCACCTTTTGTGTTCTTATCACATTTTCATCCTTTAGTTGTTGCACATACTACATTGTACAATGGAGGAAAATCCACCACTAGTGAACATGTGATTACACCTAGTGTGATTAATAAGTTATCAATTGTATATATCCTGGCTATCATGCATTACCTATATATTTAGGGACATGCACTTTATATTTTTCAATTGGATTGATTGGGCATCCATTATTATTTAATCAATTAATTGATCATATCTCTCTTGTGTAATTAATTGGCCTTATATACCTTGGCATTTTTTTTTCTTAGGAATTTTCTTACATGGTATTAGAGCCATATAAGTGGTCTTTTCATATCCATTTCAAAATCATTTTCTTCACACTTTGGAGGGTCATGACTCTAGTCTAGAGGTACAATAACTATTAGGGGTGTCAAGAGATATAGTTGACCTTTCTATTGCATCCAGCTAGCCATTTGGTAAATTTTGGTTATAAATTTTCCTATATTGGGTAAAATTAAAATTCAAGGAAGAAAAAAATTAATTGGGCTTAGGAAGCCTAATCTAGAAATTTGGTAATTTTTTTTAAAATCCATTCTCTGATCTAGTTTATTTTTAAATCCATTTCGGCTTTAAGAATATTATGTGAAAAACTTTAGGCCATATCAACCTCTATTAGTGATTTTAGAGGCATAGACATCACACAAGAAGATACCTCTAAGATGTCATAATTCATTTGGATTCTGCTTTCTTCTTCTCATCCATAATGGGAGGCCTTCTATCATATATACTTGGTGTATCTTCTTCTTAAGGGGATAAATTTTGTTTGTGGACATTGTATTATGTTTTGTCTTTAGGCACTCACCATTCATGCAAGAAATTATTCATTATGGGTTGGATATCATTGTATAGCATAAAATATGGATGATGAATAGGATTTAGAATGATGCACATGAAAGAGACCCTAAGCCACTATTTTACACATAAATATAGATTATTATGATATGGGATGTAAATATAGGAGACTAATATTGAAATGAAGAAATAAGAGGTACTTACGTTTGAAAAAGAATCGGCTAAAAACCCTATCAAGAAATCCCAAAAACTATTGATTTTTGCATGCTTGAACCAAAATTGTGAGATCTTCAAAATCCATAAATATTTTCCTTTTCTAAGGGTAGGTGGACCTTGACCTAGATAGAGGGGCACAATCTTACCCCAAGGGCACCATCTTACCCCAGGGGCACAATTGTGCCCCAAAAAGTTGACCTTGACTTGCACTACTCTGACAAAAATTTTGTTCATGGATCTCACAAGTTCGATGAAAAGGGTATCCAAATCTACACTTTAATTCACTATTCGACACTTGTAACTACAAGAAAAATGGTTTTTTGTTGGATGGGGGTTTTCCTTGGTTAAACCCTAGTTTGGAATAAACCTTGAAATGTATATGAAATTGTAATATGAATAAACAAAGTAAATGGAACTATTCACCTTGTTTATGTTGAAATCCTTCTGGAATATTTGAATCCTTGAATCCACAAGTATGGATGCTCAAAATGAATGTAGGATGTCTCAAATTAATGGAATTCAATAGTCAACACTAATCTTGAATGGATCTTGGATTAGGAAGAGGATTTAATGGAAATGGATGAATCTTCAACAAGAGGGCTCCATAGAGCTTGAATCCTTCAATGGCTACTAATGGATCTCCTTGATGAATTGAATTCTTGGAGATGGATGCTTTCTTAAACTTGATAATTCTTGAATTCTTGATCATGAAAGAGTATAACTTTGTATCATCTCCTTATGCTTTGTTCCTTCTTAAGTCTTCTTGAGCATTGGAGAAAATGAGAGGAGGAGGCTTCCTTATATAGAGATCTTGTGCACAAACCTTTAGAGAAGGCTAACATGGGAGCATTAAATTAAAATAAACCTTAACCCCTAGAAATGGACCTAGATTAAATGCAATTTAAGAGTTTACCATTTCGAAGACCAAAACAGTCATCTCGAAAGTGGGAAAATAATTCTTTCTAAAACCCAACATCTAGAAATCATGGAACCTTGAAATTTGAACCTTGGGTTAGGGTCAAGGTTGACTCTAACCTAGGTTAGGGTTAAGGTCATCCTTGACCTAAAAGATTTACCTTGGCCCTTAGGTCAAAAATCTCAAGATCTTAGTCCAGAATGCTAGAAAAATGTAGAAAGAAAGTGGAAAAGGGGGCAGAATTGGGGGGAAAAGCTAGATCTAAGTTGAGGACCCATTCAAGGTGCTTAACATGACCCCAAATCACCTACTAGGAGGGCTAAACACTCTTAACATGGAATTTCTTCCATTTTAAGATGATACATTTAGCCCTTACTTTAGCAAGAGTATGGAGTCGATGCAAACTCTTGGTATAGTAGATCGTAATGAAAAGATAATATTATTAAAATCAAAGAGACAAAGAGATCCTTAAGCCCCTAGGGATTCTGGTCTTTTTCAACTCCAAGATTACAATAAGAGAGATATCTCTAGAAAAAGAGAGAAGAAGAAGAGAGGAGCGGCTAGCTCGCCCAATAAGATGTGTGTATCTCACAATGAACCACAAAATGAATAGGATGGCCCACAAAGAAAGAACTTGATAGTCACCCCATAAAGTTATGCACCTTTTGGTAGATTTTTGAATGTATGCAATGTGTATTCTAATGGCTTTTATAAAGTACCCATGGATCCATATTCTCATATCACCATAGAATACATTTGTAAAATGTGTATCTCTTTAGGATTTAGCAACTTATGTGCATTCCCTTCTAAGGATTTAACATATTTGAAATTGGAAATGTGTGTATCTTCAAGACTTAGCAACTTATGTATGTTCCCTTCTAAGATTTAGTATGCTATAAAACAAAATGTTAGAACAAAAATGCATAATATAGAATGAGGAAGGCCATATATATGCCCCCTCCTTAATATGGAAAAAATATGTACTATTTGACATGTTAAGGAAAGAAAATAACAAGGATAAAACCTTCTTCAACATCAAGACAATATCCATAGATAATACCCAATCCAAGCCAAGAAGGTCACAGCTCCTATGAGGTCATGGAAGGGACGAATGCAAAAAGATATCATGCAAGAAGTGAAAAAGGAACCCTTGTGAGATATAGCACACTATTCAGCTTCCAAGGTGAGAGATTTATCAACCATGGAAACCCAATGTCAAACAATGACATAGGTTATGATCAAGGACAGAGATCCTCAATGCAGACCAAAATTTTCATGTATGATTGGATATCACATAGTAGATAGATACTACATAACCAACGAAAAGTGGATCTCAGAAAGACAAAAAATAAGGAGATGGCATCCTTGCCCCCCAAGCATGGGAAGAAGAATTAAAGGTGACCTATTATATCACTCACAACATTGTACAAGACAATGAGCCCCCAAATATTGGGCTAACATTGTTTACATAATGTGGAGCTCCATAATAGGAACATAAACATTATTTAGAGAAAACATGATTGAAATACAACTCATTGCCACATGACATATAAATAACCTTAATATCAATGAGTATCCTAATCCTATAGTGTAAAGCTTGACATTCATTAGTAGAGTGATCATTCTATCATATAAATAAAAAGGAAGAGTCTTCAAGTGTGGACTACCTTTCTTTTTGCATTTAGGTCTAGTAATCATCTTGGAATGAAGGAATCTAGTAAAAAGAACTTCTTGGTCAAAGTCCTTCATAGGTTTAGCATGTTTTGAAGTTTTATTTGAGTTTTTGTTAACATTGATTTGTTATTGAGGATTAAATCCGAATCCATATGAATACTCATGCCCCCCATTTTGTAAGGGCATATTCCCTATTTATGCTTATCAAATGCTTGACCATTGAATCCTTGTTTAACTAGGAAATGATAACTAGGACCATAATGAGAAGCCATATCAGAAGGATTCAATGGAACTTCAGTAGTTACTATGTCATCATTAGTAGGTTTGATAGTTTCATTATGAATAGAAGAAGCAAAAAAGTCAATATGAAGAGCTTTAGAAGTAAAAACTTATTGTTCAAACTCTCTTTGTGGCTTCATAAAATCAAGATTAGAAACATTATACTCTCCAACTAAGGTAGGAGTAAAATCCAAGGTTCCCCAATCATCACCAAGAAGAGCATTAGAGGAAGACAGGTTACTATTAGAAATAGGAGTAGCGTGGGTTTGAATATTTAGACAAGGATTTTGCACGTCATCTACGTGAAGTGTATACATCATATTGTTATGTATGAACTTGACTTTCCAATAAAGGGTGGAAAGAATAGCATGCATCTCATGCAACCAAGGTCTACCCATAAGAAGCTTATGATTGAGAGGTTAAGGCATAACATGAATAGGTTTATTTAGGATGACTAGACCTACTTTGATAGGTAAGGTAATGATTCCCAAAGTTCTCTTAGAAATATTATCAAAGCCATGCATAGGAACATTATCAGGTTGAATAGCTGAAAGATCAGTGTTAATTTCTTTAAGCATGTCTATGCTACAAAAATTAAGCCTAGATCCATTATCATTATCAATCAAGGTCCTATTAATGATACCTATATTTATAGTAACAACCACCATAAGAGAATCATATTGATTTTGAACTTATTTAGAAGGTAAATCCTTTTGAGTAAATACAATGTTAGGAACACTTAGGGTAGTATGCATGCATTGTGAGAATTTATTGATGTTCTCTCGATTAGGAGGTGGAGTAAGAATAATTTCTAAAGCTTTTTGCAAGGTTTCATAGTAGGTAGGTGAAGTTTTAAGAAGATCCCATAAAGAAATCCTATCAAGGGTATTCTACAATTGGTTTATCAAATCATACTCCTTCTGAGGAAGATAGGGTGGAGGAGGAAGAATGGGTTGAGAAGGTGGAAATGAAGTAGAAACCATAAGATTAGGTTGAAGGTTACTCCTTGTACAATATGTCTGAGCTATAGAATCTTGGTCATGGAAAGACTCTAAAGATTCCATAGGTTTACCTTTGATAGTAATGCAAGGACAACCTTTGATAGTCAACAAAGGTTTGGATAAATCATGTTAGTCATCTCAACACTACAAAAAATTCATAAGAAGGAAACAAAGAAGACATCCTAGGAGAAGATGAAGTAGAATCTTGATTCTCCATAAGATCATCACTAAAAGGGAGAGCATTAAGGGAAAACATAACATGCTCCATTAATGCCTCAACACTAGAAGGAATAAAAAATGGAGGTAAGGCATCTATAATTTCATATTTGATCACTAAAATGTCTACATAAGGGGAGTGTATTTTATAAAAAGAGTTATTATCATGTATAATATTTCATACATTAATAAATCACCCTCTTGTATCAAAGATTCTTCATGAGGAGGGGATAAATCAATTTCTTTATCCATGGGATCATCCACAATGGTTTCATGAGGAAGAGAGTAATCAACATCCAAATCCAAAGGTTCATCCCAAATAGGAGGATTGTCATCTCTATCAATAAAGCACATTGTAGGATTATATTCTAAAGAAGGCTCGTAGAAAGGAGACATTTTAGGAGAAGAATTAACATCAATCCTTAAATCATCTTCACAAAGAGAAATATGATGGAGATATAGATTAAGGTCATCTTCGTGCTCTAATACATCCATACAAGGTAATTCAAAAGAGGACAAAGCATCATCACACACACTAAACAAAGTCTTTCTATGTGTAAAACCATGAGATGGTAAGGTAACAGGAGGATGATGTGTAATCCCAAGAGAAGAACATTTGGAAAACATTTGAAACAACTTCTACAACATGATAACAAATAAAGAAATGTATAAATAGGAAAAAAAAGATCTAGATGCATTCAAATGAAATTTATACACATGAAAAGGAAATCAAACACCATAAATATAATAGGGCATCTAATTCCACAAAGCATGTAAATTTTTTTGTATTTTTTAAGATATTTTGTAATTTTTTTTGTATTTTTGAAAAATACAAGAGAAATAAAGAAATCTACTTTTATATGCATGTAGGATCTAACATAAAATGAAAATCTAACACCAAAAAGAAATAGGTGTTTATCACGGGTTCACCAAAATGTAAGATGAAGGTGAAGACACAAGATAATATGAAGGGAAATATAACACCAAAAAAACAATAGGGAATCTAATTCCACAATAGAAAAGAGGGTAATTAAGTGTGTCAGGTTCACCAAAATGTATAGGATAAAATATGAATGATGACTAGGGTTTAGAATAATGCGCATGAAAGAGACCCTAAGCCCCTATTTTTTATATGCATATAGATTATTATGAAATGGGATTTAAATATAGTAGACTAATATTGAAATGAAGAAATAAAAGGTACTTACCTCCAAAAAAGAATCAGTTGAAAACCTTGTCAAATGATCTCAAAAACTATTGATTGTCACATTCTTGAACCAAAACTATGAGATCTTCAAAACCCATAAATATTTTCCTTTTCTTAGGGTAGGTCGACGTTGACCCAAATAAAGGGGCACAATCTTACCCTGAGGCACAATTTTGCCCCAAAAATTTGACCTTGACCTGCACTACTCTGACAAAATTTATGTTCAAGGATCCCACAAGTTTGACAAAAAGGGTATCCAAATCTGCATTTTAATTTGTTGTTCTACACTTGTACCTACAAGAAAAATGGTTCCTTGGTCAAACCCCAGTTTGGAATCAACCTTGAAATGTAATTGAAATTTTAATATGAATAAACAAAGTAAATGTAAATATTCACCTTGCTTATGTTGAAATCCTTGTGGAGGATTTGAATCCTTGAATCTACAAGTATGGATGCTCCAAATGAATGTAGAAATGAATGTAGGATGTCTCAAATCAATGGAATTAGATCTTCAACACCACTCTTGAATGGGAATGGATGAATCTTCAACAAGTGGGCTACATAAAGCTTAAATCATTCAATGGCTACTAATGGATCTCCTTGATGAATTAAATGCTTGAAGATGGATTCTTGATTGAACTTGATAATGCTTGAATGCTTGATCATGAAAGAGTATAACTTCATCTCATCTCCTTATGCCTTGTTTGTTCTTAAGTCTTCTTGAGCGTTAGAGAAAATAAGAGGAGGAGGCTTCCTTACATGGAGATATAGGGCACAAGTTTCTAGAGAAGGCTAACATGGGAGCACTAAATCCCAATTAACCTTAACCCCTATAAATGGACCTAGATTAAATCAAACTTAAGAGTTTACCATTTTGGAGACCAAAATAGCTAATTGGGAAGCGAAGAAACAATTATTTCCAAAACTCGACATCTAAAAATCATGGAACCTTGGGTCAAGGTCGAGATTGACTCTGACCTAGGTCAAGATTGAGGTTATCCTTGACCTAGGTCAAGGTTGAGGTCAACCTTGACCCTGAGGTCAAAATTCTTAAAATCTTAGTCCAGAATGCTAGAAAAATGTAGAAAGAAAGTGGAAAGGGGGGCAAGATCAGGGGAAAAAGCTAGATCTAAGTCAAGGACCCATTCAAGGTACTTGACATGACCCCAAATCACCTACTAGGAGGGGTAAACACTCTTAATAGGGAAGTTCTTCCATTTTAAGACAATACAATAATGTCTCCTTATTTCCCTCCTATGGAGATATTATTGTATATGCATGATGTATTTCATAATGCAAGAGTCTTAATTACTCCATCTATCAATGCATCTTATTTATTTTTCATCTCTCTTTTTGGAGGAGCATTTTTCCCATGATATTTTTCCTCTTTCTCCAATTTATGAGAGGTTACTGTTGGAATACTTTAGAAAAACTGAGAGTGGGGGGGGGGGGGGTGGTGGACAACTATTCAAGGTCCAAATGTACAAATAAAACTTTTTAGTAGAAACAACTTATCCTTATGCATCCATTGACAATTCAATATATCAAACATATGCATATCGATGTCATGTGTCAAAATAACTTTGCAAAAATGTAAACATGCAAAACCAAAAAATTAATCACACATTTTCACACAAGGATTTTACATGGAAACCCAATTTGGGAAAAACCACCAATAACATTCTACCAATTTTCACTCTTCTGAAGTGATCTTTGTGAGGAGCCAACCATATTAAAGGTTACAACACACATTGATAAATGTGACCTAGTTAAAGAATTTAAATCACCCTATTAGGAGTGAGCCTTGTTAGAGGACTTTAGAACATTCCATTATAATGTCACCCTGGTAAAGGATTTACAAATGACTATTAGGTCAACCTTGATCCAAATGATTTATCCAAACTGATACAATGATTAGAAAGTAGTAGTAGGACTTGATCTTATAATAAAATACAACTAACTCATAGATTATAGATCTCTAATTCAATCCTCCATTCTACTTGACATTCATACCCTTCATCTCTAATTGCTTGCTCACCCTTTAAGAATTCATCCTCTTAAGCCTTCTTTCTTTGTATTCCAATTATAGAAACTTCTATTCGAACACCATATGAAGCAACACCCTAGACTTCTTATCTTCCTTAGCTTTTTGCATGGGTATTATCTCAGCCTAATCGTAATAGCCTTTTAAATTGGGTATTTCATACTTTTCACAACACTTTCCCAAAATAATTTCCCAAAAAATAACACTTATATATACCCTTTTAAATTTATTCAACATATATCAAAACTATATATTATTATTTTAACTTAACACATAGGACCAATAATTTGCTACTCTCAAATTAGGCCAAATTGACCCAATATAGGCCAAACTTACAAAGGAACTATATAAAATATGTATTACCAAAACCCCAAACCATTGGGAAGAACTAAATTATTATCCCAAACTAAGGAATTTTTATGTTTTAATGGTTAACATTCTCTAATGTCCTCCCAACTCACGTACCTTCACATTTAGGCCTTAAAACCTAGGGCTTCCTCAAAAGACACCTTACCAACACTGCTTGAGTAAAAAAAAAGTTATTTCACCATGTTGTCAGTGTATATAAACACTTTCCATAGTAAAAATATACACTCCTTAAGGTAAAACTCTCTGACCTTCACCATGACATCACCTATGCACTCTCTTTCACCATCCAACTGGTACCCTTGGGAATCATCCATCAAATTCCCATTATCTTGTGCATAATGTATTGTTATTAATAACTATAATTAAACATTTGTGTCCTATTCTACAAAGTATAGTAGAAACATAAATTATAATTGTTCACTATTTCATAGTGACTCTCAAAACCTTATTCATTACCCAAATGTTTTTTTTGGACCGTTCAATATTTGATCAAGAAAATTGAATATATAAATCATTGAAATGAACCAATAAGATATGAAATACCTCAAAACATTATGGGTGACTCATAACTCATAAAATCAATACCATCAGATGTATGAATGAATAACTTGGAAACTTGAACAAAAAAATGCAAGAAATCATAATATGTTTTTTTGTTATCACAACTTAATCATTACTTCTCATAGCTATTCACGTATTCCACAACCTATTAAAGGCCTATGAAATTCCCAAAAAACTTAGTTCAGATACAATAACCAATCAAAATCACCAAATAACTGAAATTTCTCCTTGAACCTAGGTAGTCATTAGCATTCAAATTTAAATTTGCTAACTTTTAATATATTGTCCTATGAACCTCTCCACTAACTTAGAAGGCCTTCATTTTCCTTTGTTACATAAAATATACCTTTGAACACTTAATCCCCCACCTATATACCTCAAACACCCATTATTACATATTTTTCATTATGAGTACTATGACAAAATAGCAATATGGTTACCAATTGACAATTTGAATCTACGTATTACATCTTTTTAGCCTTAAATTCTTTGTTACATCAACTTTAGGCCACATAGACCATGCATTTAATTATTAATTCCTTGATATAATTATAAACCTTTTTTTAGGTTCTTGTGCACCATACCCACACCCCCCCACCCCCAAAAAAAAAAACATTTTGAAGTCTCTTGGAAGTAGGGTACAACCATCAATGTGTTGTTCCAAAATTGCTCATGTCTTCTATGTCTTCTTCATCAAGTCTTCCACCTGGCTCTCCTTTTCATAAGTACTTCAAAAGTGCACCATGTCTTGATCCCTTAACATCTTTATCCTTCATCTTTACACTTGGTTTGCAACTCCTCATGCCCAAGCATATGAGCATATGGAAGAAATTTGTACACCTTTTCCAGCTAATCTTCTTTGGTCCTACAACAAAATGATGAAGGTTAAAAAATTTATGAACAAATTATTATGGTTTAATACCAACAATATGCATAGGTGCAATGTCCTCTTCAAGATTTCTTGGAAAATCTTTCCATTTTTCTTTCATGTCTGCAAACATATGGTCATCCTCTTGTTCATCAATAACATGAACTCCATCAACACACACATGCACTTCTTCATCTAGTGCCATCAATTCTATTGGTTTCATTCCACCTTTACTTTTCTATTTTTAATCAAGGGTTTCATATGCCTTCCATAAATCAGATTCATCTTCATTTTTTTATGTTTCCTTGCACTCTTCATTGTCTTCTTTTGGCTACTTGTTACCCTCTCCCAAAAAGGGTTTGTGTGCCTCTAAGTGCAACCTTAACATTCTTCTTTTCACTAGCCTTTGTAGAGACCATATCATCTTCTTCTTAAATCATATGTTCAAACTTTATTTTTTGTGCACAATAATTTTCTCTAAGTCCTCTATCCTTTCCCTTACCTCTATCAACTCATTTTTCCTCATCTCTACCTATTTCCTTCTCCTTTCTTATTTCTCTATCACTATATCCTTTTCCTAAAAATAGGCCTTTAATGCATCCAAAAACTCTCTCTTCTATTAATATCTTCATATTTTCCTTTCCTAGGCTTCTCCTCAACCTATCTCAACCACACAACAATGTGAATTTCCTCTTTCAGTGCTCTACCCACATAGTACACTTCATATAGATTGCCTCTTTTGGTACTCTATCCACATACATTTGCACACCATAGACTCCATATACCCAAACCTTTTGTGCTCAAATACCAATATAATGAGTCAAATAGATCCCTGAATAATAATAAACAATGAACCAATTAATTGGATCAGTTACAATAACTTTAAACCCCAACACCTACTTGGCTTCTTCCTTCTCAAAACTATGCCAAATTACTCTTTATTGGTTCCCACATCAAATGACTCTTTCCAAAACCACCTAGAGTCTTATGACACCCATTTCATCATGTTCCAATTGACTACAATCATCCTTCAAATAGTTTATTAAAAAACCCTTAACCAAACACTATTCAAGCCTAATCCTAGTAGCCCTTCAAATAGGTTATTTCATACTTTCACAAAATTTTCCCAAAAACATTTCCAAACAGGTGTAGATGTTACCACAACTGATACTTCTACCCTAACTAATATTGATAATGAACAATGTCAAATAATAGAGAAATGAAAGGTATGTAGAACAATTTTATCAATTTTTATATTGTTGTTTATGTCAAGCCTATTGAATTATTTATTTATGTAAGTTGCCAAATCATCTTAAGGATGTGGTATTGAGTAAAGAAATTATTGGTAAAGATAGAAGATGAAATGAAGAAATGACGCTAATGTATGAGATTAATTGGACAACTAATGAATCTATCTTTGATAAGGTAGTATTGGTTTGATTGTTTTACATGATTTGATGAAGTATTAGAATAATGCACAAGTTAGTTATATTGGTCAGTAATAAAGGAATGAAGTTGTGAAGTGAAAAGACAAAGAATTAGTATGAGCTACCGAGATAGAAATGGTTGTTGATAAGAAAAGAATTTGTTCAGTTAAGTTAACCAAAAATGTGTTAGTAAATTGAGGATGTGTTGAAATGTAGTGTTAACCAAGTAAATAGTTTCAATTGAGGAGATGAAATTGTTTGGTGAAACAACAACGCAACTTAGTAAAGAATAGTTTTGGAAAAATTGATTGAAGGACAACATTGAGTGATGGTCTGGATTAATCTAGATGATTATATGGGAGGAACAAAGATAGTTATCAAAATCAATGGATGCAAAGGGTTAGGTACATATAAATGGAGAATATTTATTGATTGGTTCAAGATCCAAGAAAAGTTTAAGGTCCAAGGTGAGATCTACCTAGCAGGATTCATAAAATATTTTTATGAGTGGAAGATTCAATGTATGTGAGTTGATATTCGATCATATGGTTGAGAGAAATTCAAGGAAACCCAAGTGAATAAGATTAAGAGGGAAAACATTTTCTATATAAAGGATGAACAAAAAGGTTGATGTTACTGATATCCAAGAAGATGCAAAAGGGTCACAAAGCATAATGGAGTTGGAGAAAAGAGTTAATCAAGTGAAGGAAAGTGATAATCTGAAAAGTGTGTGTTGATCAACTAGCAAGGAAGAGTTTGAAGAAGAAAAAAGAGAAGAAAGGATATATGAAGAGGAAAAGGTAGTTGCACATTTTATCATATCATTTCACTATTTCTTTCTAACCATTGTATTAGAAAATCTCTAAACTAGGTGGATTTAACAATCCTATTTGTAAATACTTTGTAAGGTGGAATTCTAAGAAATGTCCTAAGTCCTCTAATCAAGATTCTCATTATAAGGTGGCAGATCTAGTTGATCTTTGGTTAAAATCCCCTAATTGGTTCACACCTAATAAATGTGTTTTCAACCTTTAATAGGGTTAGATCTTAATCAAGCTCACTTTAGAAGAGTGAACTTCTTTATCAGTGACAATTTCCACAGTGATTTTTACCCAAAATTGGGTTTCCACATTAAAAATCTAGCGTCAAATTATGATTGAATGTTTTACATGTTATTTTCTTATTTATGTATGCATAATTTCATTGATAATGTTGTGGTCGGTTGAATGTTGTTGAATAATTAGATCTGATTAATAATATTAATTACCAAAAGTATTAAAGGCAAAAATTGTTAAGGTACCTAAGATAATTTATTAACACCCCCGCCCTCTCATTTATCCAAAAATTAGTATCAAATCATTTGGTGCTTAGAGGTAAAAGTTTAAAATAATTAGCTAAAAATACGAAGATGTGTAAGAGAGAGGTACTCAAGTTGAATAAGGAGAACTTTTTAACATGGAAAACCAAGATGAGGTTGTATCTATCTAGAATTGGAGAATCTTCATTGAAATACCTAGATAATGACTGCATTCCACCACCACTTGAGCCTATGACAGTTGAGTATATTAGAGATAGGTAGGAACATAACATTGTAATGATTGAGATAGATTCTTCTCTAATTGATATTGAGTTTGATGATATCAAGAACTGTACTATGGCAAAGGAAATGTGGGATAATATTGCACTTGTTTATGGAGGTGATCAAAATAGAGGAAAATTTGATGAGATGAGAATTCAAGAAAGTAAAAATATTGCACAATATAATTTTGGAATCAAGGAAGTGGTAAGATCTATTAAAGGTGTTGGTGGAATCATGATTAAAGATGGTGTGGTAAGAAAAATTCTAAGAACTCTCTTACCTCAATATGTTATTAGAGTCTCTGATATTCAGGAATTGAGATACATACCTGGTAATGAAATTACACTTAATGGTTTGATTGGCAAGTTGATTGTATTTGAGCTTTGTAACTATGATAATAGTTTACCAAAGATAGAAACTACTTTAAGAACATCTCTAAACATTGGAAGTCCATGAAGAGAAAGATACATTCATTACAATATAGGTGGAAGTGATTATGACAATATACTATCCAAGGAGAAAGAACAAGAAGAATTGAAAGCATTATTGGTAAAGAGGCTACCAAGAGATAAAGGAAAGCATAAAGGTAAATTACCTCTATAAAAAATTAACTGTAACAATATTAGTCATATTGCATCTAAATGTCCTGACAATGACAAGAATGATAAGAAGGAAAAGAAGGAGAACCAATACCGAAAGTTTAGAGATGAGAAGAATGAAGGAAATAAGTTGTGTTGCCTAGTTGAGGAAGGCCAAAATGATAATGAACCTCATGACTTAGAAGAAAGTAAGGAAGTCACTTGTGTTTCTATAAAGAATGTGTTGGTGTTTTGAAATGTCATAGTTTCAAATTATCCCAATGAGAACAGAATACATCTAGGGGTAGCTACTTTCCATCTACAACATATCCTTCTAGACATTGGGCCAACAATAAGGCTAGACCCTTCTTCTACTTCAAGCTTTGAAAAACCTAGGTGGGTGGGGCCATTAGATTCTTCATATGCTACCAGTGTTCAAAAAAGCATACAACTAAATCTAAAACAAAGTAGATTAGAACCCTTATATCTTCTATACTTATGCAAAGATCATAGACATGAAATAACTAATAATATGACCTAAGAAATTGATAAGCTAAGTGAGGGCATCCTTTCAGCTCTTAAATGGAAAGGGAAATGGATGATTATAATGTTGATTTCAACAAATCCCCAAATATGCAATAGTAAGAACAAGTTGATCCTATAGCTGATCAGTACCTTATCTATTGGGAAATTCCATGAATCACACATATACATCTATGATACTAGTGACATATTCCATACATCAAGATATCAGATCTATCTTATCACTTTGTGAATCAAATATCAGTGTTCATAAAGACCTCATTCTCATGAGATATCCTTCTCAAATAACCAACAACCCTGTCAAATACATTAAGCATTTACTTGGCTCTTTGTTCCAACGGCAAAACATATCAGACATACAAACTTAAGGGGATGCAAATGGGTCTAAGTTCTTTGTCCAGCCTAAACCACACAACATTGCAGATTACAGAGATAGGAGATGAGAATTAGAATGAAACTAAGGAGATTCTTGCTCATTGTATTCATTTCTTTGAAACTATACATTCAAAATGTATGCAAATAACTCCTAAAATCACTAAATAGATCAAAACTATCTATATTAGCTTGAATATTGTTGTTCATACAAGAGAAATATGCTAAAGAGAATGATATCATAGCAATGAAGAATGTCCAAAACTAGAAAATATAAAAAACTAGAACCTATGGTCTCATAGTGAAAACTGCCAACACTTACAATGGATGAGAAAGAGAAAGTTATAGGAAAGGAATGTAATCCTAAATCTAATTTGGAAGCAACATGTGTCCACTTGAATCTTCATTCCCTGTTGTTGCAATGCATCTCTCATCTTTCTACAACTAAAATCTGATATGATTCTCATCATTATTCTGTAACAAACTTGAAATATCTCTTCCTTAATGATGAAAACCTTGTTTTTCCAAAATATATGAAATGTTGATAATACCTTTACTAAGCTGACTTGGAGGTGAGAAAATTGTTTCTAATTGCATTTTTACTGCCTCTAACATTCACCCAGTTCATCATTTCATCATACATCAAATCTGTACTACCCTAACTGAATGAAACTGCAAAATGGGTATCTAAGACAAAACCTTGTATAACTTGAACAGTGGCTTCTTGTGCAAAAACAAAATCCAAAAATAGAAATTTTGCTCTTTCCCAGTTCCAACAATATATAATAGTCCTATATCTGCATATCAAAGATGTCCAGGATCTTCATTTGAAAATCAGGTTCCTGGTAGACTCATAGGTCTGCACTTTATTGCAAGTATTTAATTGTATCCTAAAGTTTAAATTATAGGTTAAAACCAAACATTATTTAAAAGACCTACTATAGTGATTTCACAAAGAGAAAATATTAAATTTTGTACTTTTGAATTTTCTGGGTCAAACTAGGTTTGACCATGTTGTGACACTTGTCACATTTTGATTCACCCATTCCTACTCAGTCAATACGTCCACCACCCAGGTGCCCCATGGCACCACCAAATTGGTCCTTATTCTGCCACATTTCCCTGGACCTGCTGCCATGCAATGGCCTTTGATTAGGTCACCATCTCATTGTCCCCGTCAGCATGGTCACCACATCATCATGAGATAGCAAAGTTGTGATACGTGGCACCTCCATCCATGTCAGCATCCATTCATCTATCTCGTAATATATGCCACATCACCACTACCACATCACCGGCCCCACCATGTAGTGACCTATCACTTTATCACCATGAAATCCTGGGTCTACCACATCACTAGTGAAATAGCGTCATGACACCTATCCCTCCTTAACAGATCATTATCTCAGGAAGCATGCCAAGCTTGAGGGTCCTTGCCATATGTCACTATCAAATTCGGTGTTTATTTGCCACTTCTCAATGTTTGGTTGGTCTGGATTTCCATGTCAACATCTAGTCAACATATTAGTTCAAAATTTACTTATGGTTATACCTCCAACTTGGTCAAGTGGGCCCCTTACTCCTGAGCTTGTGCCTCAAAAGGCATTTCCTTTAAGACAATATATTATGGTGTAAAACTATATTTAAACAACATAAAGTTTATGCATATAGGAAATGTGGGATAATTACGCAACCTTTTCCATAGTCATCTTCTAATAGCAATCGTAATCTCAAATAATGTTAGTTGAAGGATTCCTCTGTACATTTTCCACATTCATCTTCTCCAACAATGCTTGACATACTTTGTTACAATTCTCTAGATTTGAAAAAATGTAGTATCTCATTTCAACCATAAATAAGGTGGGGGGTCGATGTATTCTAATGTTGATTCCTCATTTGTGATCACATTCATGGGTGCTAAACCCCTCAATGCAATAAAACTCATATGCTTGACCATCATCTTTATTTTGATCCCATTTTGAAAACTCATTAGGATGTCACTTGCCACTATTGTTGATATGGAACACAACCATCGATATTGCCTTTGTTTAATGCCTTGACTCTCCTTGATTGATCTCCTCTACACTTCTTACTGACATCCTTTGAATTTCTAAGAACCTCTCTTGTTGATTTCAAAATATAAATCTTCTCCCCTTTTGCTCCAAGTCCTCCCATTCAATATTTTTTAATTTAAAGAGAATGGTGTTGTACAAAACAGCGATCAAGAACATAATACAAAATGAAAAAGCTATTTCAAAAATGAAGGTATCTATGAGGGCGGTCCCACAAGAGTAGAGGAAGATCATGTAAATGCTTTTTTCAAGGTGTTGGGCATACTTTAGTGGCTCTAGTTCAAATTTAATTGGTTGTGGCATCTATCACATGCATATTACCTCTCACCTGAAGCCTTCCCACTCATGGCTTCAATGAAACACTCACATGCTCTTCCCTTTTTTTAATTTCTCCTAACTTTGGGCCAGTGCATCTATGGGTATACATATTCTCCTCAATCTACAGGTTCCTTAGACATGCTTGTGCATTTCAAAATCTGTATTCTAAAACCTTCTCCAAATTTTCTCACATTTCTATGAATTAGAAAGTCAATCTTTCAAAAATTTACATTAATGACAATATTTGATGCCGAAAGTTTATTCAGAGAAAAATATAATCCATGATAAAAAATTTGACTAAGTAGGTTTAGACTGCTCACTCTTCTACCACAAGAATGAAATATAAATGGATTTCAATAACCAACAACCATAGATAATAAAGGGAATAATCTATAAATTTATATTGATAATCCATGCTTCAATAATCATCAATCCCCTTTTCTATAGTTTCTTAGATATAAATGTTGACCCCCTTTTGGGAGGCAAGGACATGACTATTGAAACATGTTGATATTAACTACTTCCCAACCATTCATGGAATGATTCCTCCAATTCATCTCTATTGTTCCTTTTGTAGATCACAATGCTTTTTTATATTTCTAATCCATATTTTATGATCTCTATACAGATGGATTTTAGGATCAATATCTTGGTTCAAAGTTCAATAATAAAGTTGTGACATATCTAAATAAGTGTATCATTGTCTTGCTGAACATAGGCAATTTTTAGAAAAATGATGGGAGTTAATAATCAAGTGGAAAACTCTAATTTTGCCTAGATTAGGGATCCATCATATACTACCATCATTTATATTGTCTTTAGATTTTGATTCTTTCATAAATCAAATTTATTCTAATCCCTTTTGATTATCCTAAAAATCCCATGATGCAATTAGTCGAGCCCAAAAGTCAGTTTGACTAAAAAAAATAAGACTAAAACAACTAAATCCTTAATTTCGCCTACTGAACCTATCATACTAATTTAAATCAAATTCAACCTCTAAAAAATTATTTAAAACTCATTCTCCAACCCTTTGCAAATTGCCAATTTGGTGCCAAGGAGTCCTTTGCCTAGCCTTAAAAAACTAACTGAACCCGACACTAGGCCCTAAGATTTGACATACTACTTCTCTGTCCAATAATCTCTTAACCTATCAAATTTCATCTTGTGAGGACATCTAGATCAAAAGATATTGACCATCCAAGTTGCCTTCTCAGAATTTCTTGCAAGTAAACATGTTAGAAAATCATAAATCGCATTCAATTTTGGCTTCGCAAATAGGTCAAACTGACACTTGGGGAAATGAAAACTAGGGCATTAGTTCACTATCATGAGGAGAATATAAATTTGGAGTTAGGGTTCATGACAAATAACTAGGCACATTTGGCAAGTGGTCAAAGTGGGCTACTTAAATTTGTAGAACTGGAAACAATGACAAAAAAGTGATTTTCACAAATAGAATGGACCTAGAAAAGTGTGTAGATAGATTCATCAAGATTTACAAACTAGAAAACTTGAAGAATTTTCAAAGTAGAATATAGTGGTACAATCCATTTTATCTCACCTATCACGAATTTAGAGTCAATACATCCCAAATAGGGGTACTAATCGATCTGCACTTCTTGAAACAAGTAAAACCTTAGAAATTGCATTTGGAATTGTGTTTAGGAACTAATCAAATGGATTTTTCATAGTCTCAAATCTGAAACATAACAAGTCTTTGACCTCTAGAATGCAATGCAAAAGGAATTTTCTCATTTTAGTCAACTGGGTCAAAGTTATAATAGGTCAAATAGGGCCTCCCAAAATTTTGAACAATTTACATTAGCACAACAACAATAAACAACCAACTTTGAGGGAGTCAAAACCTAGTCAAAACATGTCAAAATGACTTAAATTTTGAAGAATAGGTTCTCTAATATGCATATTAAAAATTCCCAAAGTGGTGAGTCATGAAACATGACTGGGTGCAAGATATTCAATTGTAAACAAGGCCTCCTATCATTGTTTGACAGGCAAATGCAGATTTGAATATTGCTCAAATTGGAACTTTATAGAATGACTTCTTAGGCCTCAAAAGTATAGTCGGGTACACATTTCATTTAAATGCACTCATAGGGCTCAAAAGCTTGGAATGGTACTCAAATTAGGAAGGCAATTTTGAGTCCCAACAGGATGATTTAGAAGAAAAAAGGTATGAAGATGAAAAATCCCATATGTCTCAATTTACTAAGATTGAGACGTGGATTATTGATAGTGGTTTCTCACACATATGACTGGTGAAGTTGAAAAGTTTGAAATCATAGAAGAATGTGATGGAGGATGTGTTAGACATGGAAATGATGTACCATGTTTTGTAAAAGGAAAAGGATCCATTTTTCTAATGAAAATATTAGACCTTATAATGCTTATTGAGTTCAAGGTCTACCATAGCTAAATAACACAAGTCACCAACTAGAATTTCAAAATTGAAAGGTTAAGATCTATAATGCTACTTGAGATTTGATTAGTACTGGCAATCAATCCAAAGGTAATTATTTTATCTGAACTTCACTAAAAATAAATTTCTTATTGCAATAAGTGAAGATGTTTGGTTATGGCATAAAAGGTTATTTTATGTAAATTTTGACAGCTTGATCAAGGTTAGTAAGAAGAAGAGAGTTAGGGGTTTATTGAGATTAAGCAAGCTAGATAAAGTTATGTATAAGGAATGTCAAATCAGTAAGACAACTAAATCAATATTTTCAAGAAAGACATACTCATCTAATGATATATTAGAGTCAATTCATACTAATATATGTG
Source organism: Cupressus sempervirens (assembly GCA_028749045.1). Lineage (NCBI taxonomy): Eukaryota > Viridiplantae > Streptophyta > Pinopsida > Cupressales > Cupressaceae > Cupressus > Cupressus sempervirens. Next base: position 872,576,075 of record CM053789.1, read on the forward strand.
GTCCTATGACAGTACAAAGCTATTATGGTGATCAAGATTTCTTTTTTTTTTGTTGATGGCTACTCAAGAATGATGTCTACAATATTTCTAAAAGAATAGTCTAGTGAATTTCAAATTTTTAAATGGTGAAAAGAAATAGCTGAGAAGGAAATAGGTAATTTTTGTGGTTTCACAACACATGCCCCATTTTTAGTCCAAAATAGGGACCCCCTCTTTGCTTTTAGGGTTAGGGGTCTTATTCTCTAGAACAAGGCACCCAGTTGGGCACCTTGATGATTAAAAGTCTCTCTCTAAGTCTAGGTCAGCCTAGGATATCTATTCAGTTGATCCTGAACAAAGAAATAGGTCAAGAGGGCAATTTTTCCTATAAAGAGTCAAAAGTGTGTACATGCACACCCATGTAGGGTGTGCAATGAGCACTTTGAATACTTTGAGTCCCAAAAGCACACATGTGTGCATAATCACATATGTGTTGTTGAAAAAAATTATTCAATTATATATTTTCATTGATGTCACACAAATGTTACAATCTAATTGAGCACTGCCAGTAGTAATTGAGCTTAGAAGACTCCAGTATTAGCCAAGAAGAAGTTTAGAAGAAGCCAAGTTCAGTGATCAGGTGAAAATTGAGCTAGGTTAGTTATTGAAGGATTCAAGTGTTAATTGAGTTAGGTTGGTTACCAAAGGGGTTCAGTGTAAGTTGAGTTAGATTGGCTACCAAGGAACTGAGTGGTAATCGAGTGACCTAGATTCAGTTTCAGCCAACTTACAACAGAATAGTTTTGTTTATTATTTTGTTTATGTAAGCCAACTTAGTGGTTGTTAATTGTTTATTTGTAAAGGTATTCAAGTTGATTTGACATTGAGTATCATATATAGGAAAGTTCAAGTTGTGGATTGAAATATATGAGTTGTGGAAGAAGATAAGATGTGAATAAAGAAGGATATCTACTTAAGGGTAGAACATCCAAAGAGCTGCAAAGATTATTCTGATCAGGGAGGATCCAGAGGATAAGCCAAAAGAGTGATCTAAATTTGAAAATTAGCTGCTTCATAAATGAGTTGAATCATTTTTACTCTCTAACAATTATATAGTGAAGAAATCTCTTAACAGAGTTAACTTAACAGTCATTTTGTAAATCCTCTAACAAGGTGGCATTTCTAGATTGAAGTGTCTTAAGACCTCTAACAATGACACTCCTAATAGGGTGATTCAAATCCTTTAATAGGGTCACACCCAACAGTGTGTTTTGTAATCTTTAATAAGGTTGGCTCCTAGCAGGACTTACTTCAGAAGAGTGAAAAGTTGTAACTAGTTGCATTGGTGGTTTTCCCAAATTGGGTTTCCACATTAAATCTTGGTGTCTCATGTGTTCATGTTATTTTCTTACTACTTTATCTTTCTAAAACTAAGTTACTAAAGGTTAATACACATTAATATCTCAAGATTTCTTTGTTAAGTGAGTTACAATGAATATCTAGATCTAACCGAGTTATGCAAGGATTTGAGTTAATAAGTTTGTTCTAACATCTAAACGATTTAGAATTGTTTTAGTGGTAACTAATTTACCCCTCCCCCCTTAGTTACTTATTTATTAATTCACCTTTGGAGGTACGCTACATGCACCCAATGTCTCCTTATGCCTATAAAAGTGAGGCCCCCCCTCTAAACACTCACTAGTTTGCATCTTTGAGACTCTAGAGCCCACACCATTACTCCCCTATAGAATTTGCACATCCACATCTTCAAAATTCAAATCTTCTAAAGGTAAAACCCTAATGTGCATGATGGGACTCAAAATTACATTCTCATTTTGAGTACCATTCCAAAATTTTGAGTCAAATTAAGCCCTATAAATGCTTTTTATGCATGTGTACCTAGCTATCCTTTTAAGGCCTATGAGGTGTTTTCTATTTCCAGCACCTTAAATTTAGTATATCCATCCATCCTATAATGATAAATTGTCATTCTGATTCATTCTGTGAAGTTTCATATTGAGCAATGTTTAGTTATGTTTTGTTGCATAAGTGTCAAATGGTGACAAGAAGCCTAGTTTGCATTTGAATATTTTGCACCCAATAAAGTTTCATGACTCACCCCTTTGAGAGTTTTTTTTTTATGCATATCTAAGAACCTATGTTTCATATTTCAAGTCATTTCAATATGTTTTGACTAGGTTTTGAATCCCTCAAAGTTGGTTACTTATCTCTGTCATGCTGATGCAAATTGCCCTGAATTTCGACAGGCCCTGTTTGACCTATTATAACTTTAACCCAGTTCACCATACTAAAAAAAATACTTTTTCATTGTATTCTAGAGGTCACACACTTTTTATGTTCTAGCTTTGAGCCTATGATGAATCTGTTTGATCAGTTTTTGAATGTGATTCCAAATGCAACTTGTGAAGTTTTACTGATGTCTTAAAATACAAATTGATCAATACCCCTATTTGAAATGTCATAACTCTAAATCCATGAATGTCTAGACCAAATGGTTTTTACCACTATTTTCTACTCTAAAAATACTTCAAGTGTGTCAGTTTTCATGTCTTGACGAATCCTTCTGCACACTTTCCCAGGTTCATTCCATTTGCAAAAACCACAGTTTTGTTGATATTTCTAGTTCTATAATTCGGATTACCTCATTTTGCACACTTTCCTAATGCACCCTATTATTCATCATGAGCCCAAATCATATAACTATATTTTCCTCATGTCAGTGAACAAACGTCCCAGTTTTCAAGCCTTCAAGTATCTGTTTGACCTATTTTGAAGTTGAAACCAAATGCACTTTCCTATCTTCTAAAAATGTTTATTTGTAGGTAGTTTTGAGTGCAAAAATTTGATGGTCAATATCTTTTGACCCAAAAATTTTCATGAGGCAAAATCTAACAAAGTGCAAGAATGCAAAACAAAGTATCAGGATTTTAGTTTTCAAGACCCAGATATCTATTTTGGTCAGTTTTTAAAGCTAGCCTATAGGCCCTCTTATTAGAAAAATCATAGTTTGTGGAAATAGGGTAATTGATTTTTAAAGCTTTATTCAGTGCTCGAATTTAAATCCAGTCAGTGCCAAAATCTCAGTGGATCAATTCTAGGAATTAGGTATCTTAGTTCAAAAAAAAAATTAGCCAAAATCACTTTGGGGCCTAACTAATTCCATCATATCAACAACATGCTATGAAGATGAAATGTCTTAAATAGGGTAAAATAAGCTTTCAAGTGATCAACCAGCCATCAAACTTGATTCTAAGTAGTGAAAAAAATTCAATTGATTAGTTCAAGGAATCAAGTATTTTTTATAAGTTTCAAGGAAAATAGGCTAGTTTGGCAGAGCTCCAACACCTTTGGAATGAATCTGGGCTACAATAAGGTGCATGACTTCTTTGTGCTCATGACTAAAATATTTGAAAGGTTTGACAGGTGGCTAGTGAAGTTTGATCTTTTTGAATGAGTCATGTATTTTTGGGGCTCATTTATAATGAATTATTTTATCCATTTTATTAATTCATTGTTGGCTACTTTTCCAAAAGCATTGGTGCAAAAAATTCTACAACTAACTAGACTAAGTAAAAGTTTTTCAAATTTGTGTCCACTATGATTTTCTTATTCATGAATAGTAAGCATTTGGAAACTTAAAGGATAAATATGAGAGACAATAATTGATATTGCCACACCAACATGGATAATGAAGATTTAAATAAATGCTAAATAGTCTAAGGAGTGACCTCCCTAATGTAAGTGGCCATTGGACTCAGGATAGCTACACTTCATCAGTCAATTTGGCCAGTGTGTAATGTTTATATTCTTATCAGCTTGCCTTTATCTTTATCTTTGTGAGACTTAAGGTATGAATCTCTCAGCTACTCAACCATCCACCATATCTTCACATACTTTGTTCCTTTTTTACATGTTGAGCATTAGAGTTTGGAGGAGCCATTAGTGGTAATCCATATTCAAGACATCATTGTAAATTTAAAAGGAAGAATGCCTAGTGAAAGCTATAGATTACGGACAAAATTGTCTCCCTTGTTTTAGCACACATAAAAGCATAATGCATAAAGTGGTTTATATGTTGTATCAATTGAATTACCTTTTAAATTCCAAGCCAATGGAATATTTTTGCATTAAATGAAGTGGTTTCAAGTGGCTTGGAAATAATCTAGTGTGGAATTAAGGTTCAACGTGCTTTGGCATGTGTATCCCACCAGAAACACCTATGAGAGTGGTGACAAGGGTTCAATAGACCATGTGAGAAGGGGAATTGAAGATATGCCTTCTCAATTTATGCTTTGTGAATGTAAGGGAGGAAGTTCTCAAATGATGCATAAGGAGCTAGAGTGAAAGAAGGTGTATGGAGTTGCTCACAGTCAAGAGGAGGAGTAGAACGTCCATGGCAAGAATAGGAGATGGAAGGCACAGGATTCAAATGTACAATGAAAGAAAAGGGACAGTGTTGGGTCATCTAGAGGATGGGATTCTTCACCTAGTAGACAAAATCAATATGATTCCTTTTGGTGATGGAAATGACTCCATTTCTAATAGTGGAATTGAGACTTTGACAATTTATGATCATTAAATATCCTTTGATTGTATTAAATCTACACACTACCAAGCTCGAGCCAAAAATGAAACTCTTAGAGATTGAGTGGCCTCCAAAGGCTTTCTCTTATTCGGACTCTAACTACCTCCACGAATCATTTCTTGATCTTCATTCATGGAAATGAAGTGATGGTTTGTTCCCTGGAGTGAGAAGAGATAGAGGGCTAGGTTTAGGAATGTTGGTGGTCTAGTGTGTGATGCCTTTTCAACTTGCCAATGATGTGAGAATTGGCATTAGTTTTCAACAACGCAAGTGTAGGAGGAGAAAATTATATTATCCCATATGGCTTGTGGGATGGGAGTCTTCAATATATAAAAGACCAAGACAAGTGCAAGCATATATACTAGGGTCATGGCCATCCTAGCATATGCAAAGAAAATTTTTGGCTGTCAATGCTTAAGAAAGGAAGGTTCCATGTGGTGGATTTTGAGAATCATTTCATAGACCAAAATGCCAAGCAAGGGGAGTTAGACTGTATGATAGAAGTTGAAGGTGTGATCAGTGTGAGATTGTAAGATAGAAGTTGAAGGTGTAAGATTTTATGAGTGGCATAGGATCAGAAGACCACAATATTAATGATAAGATGTCATCATAAGATTTTAGTTCAAACTTTAAAGCATTTTAATTTTTTCCTTTTAAATGCTCAATTCATGGCCCAAGACCTAGCTTTTCAAATGTACTTTAGAGGCATTATTTTTATCAAAAATATAAAATATTGTATACTACTAGAATTGGGAGAATCTAAACTTTTCATTTCTGCAATTAGTTTTTATACAGGTCCTCAATGGCAGAAGATAAAGGAACTTTTATGTTTCCACAGATGGAATATAATCAAGATTATATCATATTTTGATAAGATTTGATTCACTGAGAAACTATAATAGATGAATTAAATGTTTTAAAGGCAGATGTAGAGGATAAGGTTATGTCAACAAGAAGTAGTGGGAGTTTAATGGCAAGGGGCAGATGAGGACAAACAAAATCAGATTGAAAACTTCTCACATCCTATATGATATTTGATTTTCCTTCAGAGGATTTTTTTCTCATTTCTTTAAAAGGATATATTAGATATTCTACAAATAGAAATTAATCATTTTTTATTGTTGGTAGAGGAAGGAAGAGACAGTTTCTATAGCAAGAGAAGAAAGAGTTTCAACATGACAATTGGCAGAATTAGTTTTCAGACCTAGGAGTCTTCTTCTTGTCTGTATATGTCTCCTTTTGTCTCTTGGTAAGGCTTCCAGTCTTGGACATGTTTTCATTGTTGTGTGACCATTCTATTGGTTCTAGTTTGATTGAAATTTCTTCCATAATTGTGATACCATATTCCTTAGCATTTCCTCTATTATGAGCAACAGTTGTATTTTCTTCTAAGCATTAGTCAATACAGTTGTCCATTGTATATTTTCTAAGTTTTTTGCATACATTTAGTGTACTAGTTTCAAAGAAATTAATACAGAGCTTTACTAAAAATGTTTCAATCTAAACCTTATCTCCTCTTTACAGTTTTTGTAATTTTATGTTGATATATGTACAAAGTGCATATTGTCTAGTTGCAACTTGGATTCAAATTTGTATGCCATTGTGTAGTTTATTGTTAGGTCAAGGACTTGAGTAAATTTCTTAATATACATTGACAAAATTGTAGGGTCATGGAGGGAATGTGAAGCATGAGTGTCATTTTGAAGATAGATGTTTTTTTATGAAGTGAGTAGATAGATCTGATATCTGAGTGCATTAGTGTATCTTGGGTATCTTGGTGTATGTTCTAATTTAGTTGACGCCCAATGGATAAGGTACTGATCAGCTTGAGAAATTACATGTTCTCTATTGTTGCATACCTAGGTTACGTTGATTCAATCTTTAATCAAATATCTTTTCCTTTTATGTTTAAGAGTTGAAAAGGAGTTTCTCTCACTTGGTTTATCAGATTCATGTGTCTTGTTATTAACTATTTTGTTTCCATGAATGTTTGCATGAACATAGAATATTTAAGGTTTTTTATCTATTATATAGATTCAGTTATATGCCTTTACATTGGTACCATATAAAGAATTTGAGGTCCACCCTGCTAGAAATAATAGTCCACCAAGATAACTAAGAGGGGGGGTGAACCAGTTATCCAATGATTAAAAAATTTATCAACTTTAAATAATCTTAACCATTTAGCCAAAATAAATAGCAACCATACAAATATGCACATACATAATTACATCAGATATGTTAGCTAGGGAAACCCTTGATTAGAGAGAAAATCTCGGTGGGAATGATGCCCATAAGCTGATGTACTAATATAAATATTCCTTGTTAGAGGATGGACCCTATTAGGGGACTTTTAATCCCTATGAGGAGATTCCAACCTTGTAAGGAGTTTTAGTATAATGTATACAAGAAGAGCCCATTGCCCAAACATGAAATTTTGATTACAAGAAGATCTCACTACCCAAAAAAATAATTTACTATTAAGTTCCTCTTTCCTCTATTTTGTCAACTAAACCAATCACCATCAGACCTTGTAGACTAGGTCACAAACCTCAGATCCAAGTATCCAACTTCATAGCACTCAATAAAACCTTGGCAATGAAGTTTCCTTCACTTTCACTCTACTCTACTCAACTTTGCATTCCATTCTTTCTGCTACTTACAATCACTTCACATTCATCATCATGATAAAGAAAATTTCCTTCTTTTATATCAAATCCATAAAACAATTGTCTAATTTGGTTGTTAAACCTTCTCAATTAATTATTATAGGACCACATTAAGAACACATTACATTTAGCGATAACATTAATCTTCTACTTTACAACTTGAATTACTTTCTATACACATGTCATTATGACAATCAAAATTAGCTACATCATCACCAACATTTCTTCTTCACATCTATAACTCTGCTAAGAGATATAACAAGTTTACCAGAACATGCCTCTATAAACTCTATCTCAAATCAGTCATCACCAAAACTTGCATAACTTCTTCTAGACTTAATATCTTGTGCTTCTGAGGTTAGCTACATATACTAAACACATAATATGATCTCCCTTTAAACTTGCTTAGTTAAAATTATCAACTATCTATTTGTACCAACTTGATCTTTCTATTGTTCTTCTATCAGATACCACAAAAATTTTCTATGTTGACATCAATGACAAACACAATCATGAATGTAACATATCATCTTGATAATGATCCAATCATGTTTCCACAATACTCCCCCATAGGAATATCATTAGCATTCATGCTTCCAGCACATTCACCTAGGTCTTATAGAGCCTGAAGAAGGAGTGTAGCCTTATAGTTGGCCCTTGTGTCTGAATAGGTGCATTGAACATGGGAATTAGTTACCCCTAGGTGTATGTGTTCTTATCATTGGGTTATTCAAAAACTATTGATTTAGAAGCCAACAATGCATAAGTGCACTTACACATGTGCACACCCCTAAATGGTGTAGATTATGTGAAGGAACAACAAGGTGCTTAAAACAAGCTTGTACACACATCAAAACTACACATGTTGTGCACATGCACATGTACTCTATATGCACAACATTTGTAATATGCTTATATATACACTTTGAAAAAAATAGACAAGGAACCTAGATGCGCACACTATGCACTTGGTGCAAGTGATCAAAGTGCTTCTGTGTGTATTTTAGACACTATATGTCCTTTTTAGTTTCTTTCATTTTGGTCATTTTTTTGTCAGTCTGATCATGTCAATAAGAGTGTCTTTGGTTTTCTCATTAATGATATACTAACATTTGTCTTTTGTGTAGATAAATGGCATCATCTTAATCTTCTATGGCTACAAAGATCGCACCCAAACCAATAGCTTTCAAATATCAAGGAGAACCAAAGAAGTTTAGATTTGGAGATAAACACTCAAAGATTCAAGATATTATGTTAGGGAACAATTATTGGAATGCATTCCTGCTACTATACAACAAAACCAAGGAAATATTAGCAATGGTGTCAACATTAATTAGGAGTGGGCTAGTGAACACAACTTCTCATTCAGTATTCATCCAGTAATCTAACTTAATAATGACTCAAGAACACTACTACATACCAACAGAGAAGGTGGTCAAAAGTGTAATAGGTGAAATTGTGCTAGACATAAGGTCACAAAATATCAAGAAGACCTTCCATCTACCAAGCGTGGATCAATATTTTCATATTACTTATGACATGGTAGATTGATGGTATAGGGAGAATGACTTAGAGGCAAGAGAGTTGGTGCAAGGGAAGTACCTCATTACAAGGTCATCATTGAACTGAAGAGGTGGGAAGGTCAACATGACCCAAGGATACATGATAGGTGACATTGGCTACTCTATAGTCATTTTGAGTAGAGTCATGGGCCTCCCAACAAAAAGTCACCTAGAGACCTAGATGGTAAATTTCATAGGAACCATCAGGACATGAAGGATGCTAATTGAATGGGCTATGATTCTTAGTGAAAACTTGGATGAGCATCTCATCTTGGTAAATATTGACCTACAATTCTACATCACATCCTATGTTGTGTACCTCCTAGTTGCAAGACCAACAAATTATCCTAGTTTTGTCAAGAGAGGGTTGAGTATACAAGATGAAAATGCATCATTGTACATAGTCTACCCCCAAATTTTGAAGAAGAATATTACTTTTGAAAAGCCACAAATATAGATTGGTTAATAATGGATTCATCTTTTTCTATCATTTAGTTTTTTGAAGGAGACTATGCTAAGAGAATGTCAATAGAAGAGACAGCTTGAATATCACAAATAGGAGCTTACTTAATTCAATTTAGCACATTTTCTTATATTTGAGTAGCTCATACACATATATGTGTAAAAAAACCCCTTGTTATCCACTAGACATATTATTACTCTCGGAGATAGCAAGGCAACTGGCCTCAACTTATGACAAGGTGTGTAAGAAGACATGGGTCTAGATGATCAACATTGGAGCCTTCAAGGTCAAACAAAACAAGAGATGGCCACTTTTGACCTGAATGAGATCAATACCCCTTAGAGGATTATCATCACCTTACCTCTACTTAGATAATATTGGGAAGGTACAACATCTTGTAGAGAAAAAGTGCATATCATAGATGGCAATTAAAGATCACTAGATGAACTGTGTAGATGACTATGATGTCTAGATTAGGGACTATTGTAGAATGAGTCTATATAAGCTCATAGAAAAGGTGCTTAATTTGGAGGTACCCCTAAAAGTGTGGAATAAGGAAATTCTTGATGTAATGGACCAACTATATAATAGGGAAAAGATCTATAAGCGACCCATTATGAGCATAGAAGTCAATCGAGAGGATAATGACAATATCCATCATAGGGCTCAACATGTTATAAAACTAACTAGGGATTGGGTTAGGAAACATTTTTTCTTGGATCCAATTCCCCAAGCTTCAGCTTTACAAGCCATTTTTTGACAAAAGAAGGGTAAAGGAACAAAGGTTACAATACCTATATATCCTTCAAAGTCACTTGTAAGGCCTAAGATAGTACATCAACACAAGTGAGAGGTGGAGTACTTCTAGATCAAGAGGGAAAGAGAAAAAAGAGGAAAAGAGTTACTCAATAAAGATCATAACAAGAGCAAGCTCAACCAAAACTAGCCCAGAAAGAAGGGCCTCAACCTGAGCAAGAAGAAGCCCCAGCAGCCCTAGTAGAGGCCACCCTATCAATTCCAAAGAGAGCTTGAACTGATATGATGGTGGTAGGATTGAAAAGGAAGAAGTTGCAGAAGAAGAGTACTCTATATCCTGTGGTTTCAAAGAATATACCTACGGCTCAAGATGAGGAAAAGGGAGAGGAAACTAAGTATATCCCACTCACTAGGAGAACCTACTCAGGAAGAATTGTAGAATAATAAGGGAGGAAGAGTTTAACCTAGACACCACCTTCCATCCCAAAGTAGCCAATTCAAATAGAAGCCTTGGATCAAGAACATGAAAGATGGATAGAAGATATGGGAGGAGAAGGGACTGATATCTTTGACATTTCAAACATCAACTTCATGAAAGCAGACACATAAATGGTAAGGGAGAAGATATGGGATACCCCTTATAATGAGTCACCAGGAGAAGATTGGGAACAGTTTCCTCCCTTACCAAAAGGTCCACTTGGTATACCTCCCCTACCATTAGAAGACCTTCCATATGTACCTCCTCAGCAAGAACAAGAAGTAGTTGTTATACCTCCTCCAATAATAGAGTCAAAAATCTAGACCATGGAGGAAGGTATGTCCAGTTACACATAGATGAAATATCAAAATAAGGGGAAATTTTCAAAGAAGAAGAACAAGTTCCTCCTAGAAAGAGACTAGGTTCTCAACACATGCAGAAATAGAAGCTCAAGTAGTAGTCCTCCCATGACAAGAGAAGACTCTAGAATGAGGTAATAAAGGGAAAGGACTAGCTTCAAAACCTATGGCATCTTCTCAATATAGTCCCCCATGGGAACTACTTATATCATGGTTAAAAGGGGAGGTTTTAACTTGATAAAGGATATATATGGAGTTCATAGAAGAGGAGGGTATGATGAGATTTATAAAGGAAATCAAGGTACAAAAACTTGTCAAAAGTAATGCTAAGACATTTACTTTTATTACGAAGAATCAGAATGAAAATTTGTGGGCACACATTGTCATTCTACCTACCCACCTTGATACTAAGGAAGTGTATCCAAAAGAATATCAGATGAAGGAGATAGTGTTAGGAAGGCTCATAGTTGATAGGAAAATGTTCCTATCACCACATGCCTCAAGAAAGTGTTTACACACTTGGATCAAGGTGAGTTGGATATGTTGGTACTAAGAAATAAGAATGAGCTACTAAGGGGATATGTAAATGAAATAGTAGGCATGATTGACCCTAACCATCTAGAGGTTTTTCTAGGGGCTTCTCTAGAGAAGAAAGAGTGAGGAAAATTTGTGGAGGAAAGTGATTCATTTTTGGAGGCTTGCAAAAGGTGGCATCATAGTTTTAAAGATAGAGAGGTACAGATAATTAAGGGCAATCTAAACCTTCTACATGACATCTACAATAATGTCGACAAATTGTTACAATAATAAACTAAGAATTTGGGCTGATGGATGAAATTCATACCTGGCCCAACAATTTGGAAGCATTGAAGACCATCAAAGGAAAAAGGTATTAGATGCCAATGGAGGCATATATGGCAAAGGAATTAGATAAAATAGATGATTAGATAGAGAAGGTATCAACTGAAAAAAAAAGTTATGGTAGGGTTATATGAGGATATTCAAGAAATAAAGAATAAATCTTAGAGGCAATTTGTGGAAGTGGATAAGTACTATAATGCCACTAGCCTAGAGGTTTTTCAAGATGAGCCAAGAACTCATCTTTCTTCAATAGAAATAGTAGTACAAAAATTCAGAGCATTGTTTGAGGTAGCTTCATCCAAAGATGATATTAGAGAGATCTTCAAAATAGAAGAAGCATTACTAAAGTTAGATTCTAAGTTGAAATATTATACAGATACTAGGTTAGAGATTAGTAATTACTACCAAGTGGTTTGTAATAGCTATGAGTCTTTGGATTTTTTGGAAACTTAGGAAATCATAGTGATAATCCAAAATTTGAGAATAGTACATCCAGTCATCATTTAGTTCTAGAGGGAAGAAAAACTAGATGCTAGAAATTGAGTTTTGACACTTCAGAAAATTCTAACAATTTTGGTCATATCACCCAAAGGTGCACTTTTCACAAGGTATGCTTTTTAAGAGTTGTGTTTTTTATAAGGTGCACCAAATTAAGAGGTGTGCCAATAATTTTGGAGATGAAGTAGTATGCTGATAGTTAAGTGTTAGTTGCTATTTTTTTAGCATTCTATGTACTAGAAACATGTTTTGATGACAATTCAACTCCCAGAAACACTTAGAGAATGCCAAGCTTCCATTTTTAGAACTCTTAGTGACTCCCAGATCAACTCATGCCTTCTATCTTCTTATCTTCTTTTTTTAATATTATTTTAAGTAATGTAAAGGCTCATGCACCCATTAATTGATATAAACAAGGGTGGAGACCTATTTAGCACCATTTAGAGAGTCAATTAGTATATAATTAGCTTTCTTTTATTAGTTTTTAGTATAATATTTACATTAGAAGAGCTCTCACTCCTAACACAAAATAAGGAGATGGTTTCTTATAAATACATGGATGTAATATGTACTCTAGGCCGATATTTTGGTGCAATAATAAATTTTACTGATGCTCTAATTCTAGTTGTAGTAAATCTTGTCAAAATGTATTGTTTTTGTGAATTTATGTTCATTAATGATAATTGAGCTATTGGTTTGATTGCATTGTTATAATTGTGTGATATTTTAATTCTAGTGTTTGTTTTATCTTGAAAAATTTTGATGTTGTGATGAATTGGAGAAAGGATCATTATTGTTCTCGCATAGGATTTTGTCTTGTGTGCGTGCACTTTTTGTGGCTACACAATTCGATGAATCGTGAAACATCTTTCAATTTTCATTAAATTTCCCATTAATGATTGTATTAGTGGATTTGGGGAAGTGTTTCTCCTAATTTTTTTGGTTTCATACTAGGTCCTTTTGATAATTTAATTCACAGACATGTTGTTACTTTGCCTTATGTCTCTTAGGAATTTCCCTTTTAGTAATTTTCTTTAAATATTTTGTCACTCTATTTTTTAATTTTCTTTTCAAGCAGTGGTTAAAATAAGAATTCATATATTTGCATTGATTATAAATTTTATTCATCATAAAATAGAAAATAGAAAACTATAGTGATTTTGTGGTTACATTTCAAAAAAGTCGTGCAGAATCGGTAGATACCAGCAAAGGCCTCCTTGTGAACATTCATCTTTGATTGAGTTACCCAATAGGTTGAAAAATAGCCATTTGAAACCTTGGAGTTGGTAATTGATCAACTTTTCAAGAGAGATATTTGTGATTATTTTTTTGTTATCATCATTCAAAATGACCGCTCAACAGAAGTGGTGTTAGGAGGACTGGAAACCATTCTACCCAAAAAACCAAGTTGTTGTTTGACTATTTTGTAATTTTTGAGATTCTAGTTTTTTCTAAGTCTGTTCATTGTTAGAAGGTGCACTTTTTAGAAGCTTCACAAACTAGAAGATCTTGACCCACCTTCTCATTTTTAGTGAGCATTAAAGTCTTCACCTGATAGATACAAGTTCCTAGAGCTTAGTCATTGTCACAATCCTCATAGAAACAAAGGGATACCTAAGGTCCAGCCACTCACATTTTAAATTCCATCATCTTCATCTATTTCACATTCAAACTTACCCCCATCTACTATTCCACTAAATCCTATACCTAGGCCTTTCTTTGCAAATGCAATGGATTCATCAATCAACCTCAAGGTCCACTCAATGACCTTCCCAAGAACCCTAAGAAATTTTTCCCAAGGTTCATCTATAGAGAGACACATACAGCTAAAGATCACATCAAGGTGTTCAACGAAATATGCAATCAAAAATAGATTCAAGAAGAAAATGTGGTCCTCTATCTATTCCCATATACATTGTGAGAGGTTGCATAAAATTGGTACATAAATATGTCACTGGGATCTATTCCAAATATTAGAATTATTTAGAATAACTAAGAGGGGGGGTGAATCAGTTATTCAAGGTCCAATGATGTCCAATACAACTTTTTCTTTTAATCCTTAAGGGCACATAACTAAAATTATCATGCATGCAATTGAACATTAAACAATCATGAAAAGTAAACATGCATCACACCATAACACTAAGGATTTTGATGACCCAGAAACCCTCCAAGAATAAGATGGTAAAACTGGGGTGGGGATGATACCCACTAAATAATTGCACAATCAATTTCAACCACTTCTGATGGTCTGCCTTGTTAAAGGCCTACCCTATTAAAGGCTACAACACACTATTAAATGTGACCTTGTTAAAGGATTTCTACACCCTGTTAGGAGTGTGCCCTATTAAATGACTTAAGAACATTCAACTTGGAATGTCACCTTGTTAAAGGATTTACATAGAGCTATTAGGCTCACCCAAGTCCATGGGATTTACAGTCACCTTCTCAAAAGAATCTTTCATCCCTCTCTAAGGATCTCCTATCCTCCTCCTAAGGATCTCTTATCCTTTTCCTAAGGATCTCTTTATCCTTCTCCTGGGGATCTCTTTATCCTTTTCCTGAGGCTTATCCACCTAGCTGTTAAGCTAACGTAGCAATGTAGGATTTTAATATCTAATACAATGGTAAGAAAGTATTAGAAGGGTTTTGACCTGATATAGATTGTAACTTCAACCTTCAGATTTCAAATCGCTCTTTAGTCATTTTCTTTGCTTGGCTTTCCTCCCTCGCAGTGTTGATAGCTTGTTCACCCTTCAAGATCTATCTCCTTGAGTTCTTCCACTCATTATGCCAATGCACTCCATGATCATTTGATCAACTCAAAGTCTTGATGCCATGTTCTTACCCCTCTTAGTTTCTTAGCATGACCATGCTTAAGACCAACTCCCTCTCTCACATGCGTATTTGATCTCTGGCCTGTAACTCCTTATAAAGAAGTTTTGTTCTTCATTTCCTGCTCAAATCTTAATTTGATCTTGAGAAAATAGTAATTTTTTCCCTCCAAATTATTTCTTCTAGAAGCTTCATGATAAATCTATTAGCATTCACCTTGAATTGGTTTGCATGGTTTACATAAAATTTGGTGACATTTACTCATTATCCTTATCATCCAACTAATTCACAAAATTCTATGTAACAAACTTATCGTTGCTGATCTAGTGAATCTTTGACTTAACAAATAATGCAACAACTTGGCATCATTGATTTACTAATGCTTAGCTCCTTCTATGTTACTCGTCTTCTATTGCTATTTTACTAGCGCTTGGCACCTAAAGAAATTATGTGTTACTTGGGACCTGATCTTCACTCGGCACCAAAAGGCTGCTCGACACCTAAAGATCACTCGGCACTTGAAGGTCACTCAGCACCTAAAGATTGCTCGGCACTTAAAGATCACTCAGCACACACTAAGCTAAACTTTCTTGACTTCAACTAAGAATCTGTTCGACACTTACTAGCTAGCTCAATTCTCTCTCCAATGAACTTAGTTAATCCTTACATCTTTGATGTGTCTCAGTGTGTCTATGTCTTAGAGTATGTCATCAATACACTATTTCATTAATGGCTTAACTGATCCTTATACTTCATTACAACATCATAACTTCAACCTTTCTCTAGGTGCTCTAGTTACATCTTATTGATTGCCACCTCCTTGTCAATCAACCAATTGATAGTATTTGGATCACTAAAGCAATTTTCATTCCTAAAAGTAGCAAGTTTGACATCAATGACAAAACAATGATTGAAGACATTCTTTACCAGTTCCATTACTCTTCATTCATGATCTTTTCAATCATTTCCAACAATCTCCCTCTTTGGCATTGATGGAAAACCAAACTGATCAATTGATCAACTTAGTTACCACCAAAATTACATACGTTATCTACTTGTTATATAACTCCCTCTTGTGCTGATAGAAACTAAATCCTTTGTTCTACTTCTCCCTCTGAACTACTGCATCCTTACTTTGTATTCCTGATCCTTCATAGTTGCTTGCTAATTCTTATTTCTTCTAAATCTCCTTCTATCATCTCTCCTTTTATACATATACATCTCCCTCTTACCTTTCTTTGTTAGTTTCTCATATCTCCCTCTTTGACATAAATGCCAAAGATGTAGCATCTTCAACATGCTAAATATAAGCTTTGCATCTTCATGTTTTCTCCCTCTGTCACCATGCTTGTGACTGATCTAAAATTTATGTTCCTGTTGTCATCCTCTACATCATTCTTTCGATATTTCAATTTTCTACTCCTGTTGATGCAGGGTAGCTTCTTTGTTCCTTTAGACTGCTTGAGTTAGGGGCATTACCCCCAACTTGACTCTAAGGTATTCATAAGGATCGTTGGGCAATGGTTTGGTGAAGATATCTACAGTTTTTTCCTTTGTGTGAATGTACTCCATCTTCACTTGTTTTTCTTCCACCAATTCTCTGATATAGTGATACTTAATTGCAATATGCTTGGTTTTTGCATGCATTACTAGATGTTTGAGACACACAATGTTTGTGCAATTGATTGTTACTGCCACATATCATGCTTCTATAGTGGACTGAGATGTGCATGTTTTTTTCTTGCTAGTCTAAGTAACTAGCCTTTTACCTAAGAAAAATGCTCCTCCACTTGTGCTCTTCCTGTCATCAATGTTGCCTCCCCAATCTGCACCTGTGTATGCATTGAGCTCAAACTTCTCATTCTTTTTGTACTATAGGCCAAAATCATCAATACCTTTGAGATACCTCATTATCCTTTTTACTACCATGAGATGATTTTCTCTAGGATTAGCAGAGAATCTAGCCACTATTCCAACTATTAATGCTATGTTTGGTCTACTATGTACAACATATTGTAGTTTTCCAATCATGGATCTGTACATTGTTTGATTGACTTTAGCTGATTCATCATTTTTGGATAGCTTATGTCCTATTGCCATTGGTGTTCTGACAAGTTTGGAATCTTCTAATCCAAACTTCTTGATTATCTCCTTGATGTATTTTGATTGTGTCACAAATATACCATGTTTTAGTTGATGTACTTGCAATCTTATAAAGAATTTGATTTCTCCAAACATTGACATCTCAAATTGATGTTGCATTTTGTTAGAAAAACTTTTGCAAAGCACTTCCTTTCCTCCAAAAACTATGTCATCCACAAATATTTTAGATACAAGAATATCCTTACCTTCTTCTAATTTGATGTACATGTTTCTGTTATCATCAATTCTTTCAAATCCTATTTTCACTAGATACTTGTGAAGTCTCTCGTACCAAGCTCTAGGGGCTTGCTTTAATCCATATAGAGCCTTATGCAATTTTCCTACCTTATTTTTGTTCTTCTCATCAACAAAACTTACTGGTTGCTCTATGTAGACTTTCTCTTCAAGTATACCATTCAGAAATGTAGACTTAACATCCATTTGATAGACTTTAAATCCTTTGAAGGCTGCATATGCCAATAAGGTCCTTACTCCTTCCATTCTGGCAACTAGAGAAAAAGTTTCTCCATATTCTAGTCCTTCTTCTTGTGCATACCCTTTATAGACTAGTCTTTCCTTGTTCCTTGTGATTTCACCATTCTCATCTAACTTGTTTCTAAACACCCACTTGGTTCCAATTATATTCTTGTCAGCTGGTCTTGAGACTAAGGTCCATGACTTGTTCTTCTCAATTTGTTCTATTTCTTCTTTTATGGCCTTGTACTAGTCTTCATCTTTTATGGCTTCACTTACTATTTTTGGTTCCATTTTGTTGAGCAGACATGTTTCACTTCTGAGTCTATTCCTTGTCATTGGTCATGCCTCTTTGTTTCCAATAATTTGATCTGTAGGATGATGTCTTTTCACATACTTTTCCAGTACTTGTTCTTTCCTTGTTTGCATGTTGTTTCTTTCAGAATCTGATCCCTCATGCATATTTTCATCAGGTATTTGTTCATTTTCTTCATGTTGGCTATTCTTAGAATCTGAATGAACATTTTTTGTATTCTGCAGCATGGCTTTTGAATGTGTCTATTGTTCAGCATTCACTATCTGTGACTCAGCAGATGCTAGATTTTGTTGATAATTGTCATTCTGAGTTGCAACTTCACCATTATTAGATATACCTTCATAAAAGTATACAAAGGTCTTGTATTCTTCTACTTTCTTGGTATTTTCAACACTTTGAACTTCTGTAAGCTCATCAAACTTCACATTTGTGCTTTCTACTACTTTGTTAGTGTTAATATTCAAACACTTAGAAGCTTTTCTTCTAGTAGAATAACCAAGAAATGTGCCTTCCTCACTCTTTGCATCAAACTTTCCATTTCTAGACTCTTTATATATATATATCATTTGCACCCAAATATTTTGAAATGTTTTACATTAGGAGAATGCCCATACCATAGTTCAAAAGGTGTTGCATTTGTATCTTTCTTGACTTGAACTCTGTTGAGTGTGTAGACTAAAGTACTTATAGCTTCTCTCTAGTACTTGAGTGCAACATTTTTATCCATCATTAAGGTCCTGGCATAGTCAATAACTGATCTATTCCTTCTTTCTACTATACCATTCTAAGGTGGAGTCCTGGGTGTTGATGTTTTCCTTTTGATTCCTCTTTCGTTGCAGAACTCTTCAAATTCTCCTAATGTGAATTCTCCTCCTCTATCAGATCTGAAAATTTTAGGCTCTTTCTAGTCTCTTTCTCTACTCTAGCCAAGTACCATTTGAACATTTGGAATGCATCTAATTTTTGTTTCAGGAACATAATTGTTATCATCCTTGAATAGTCATCTACAAATAGCATTATGTATCTGTCATCTTTTTAGCTTTGCACTTCAATAGGACCACACAAGTCAGTATGAACTAGCTCTAATACTTCATTAGAAGTATAGGTCTTACTCTTGAAGGTTGACTTGGTCATATTTCCTAGTTGGCATTGTTTACACATGGTGTTATTAGGTTTCTTCAACTTTGGTAGACCTCTGACTTTCTTCATTTTGCTGATGCTTATTAGATTGTCAAAATTTACATGACATAGCCTCTAGTTCCATAACCATATGTCATCAGTTTGAACAATGAGACAAGAAGCATCTTCCATGTCAAGGTAAAACAAATTACTCTTAGTCTGATCACCTTTTCCTATTAGACTTCCTTGAGAATCATAGATCTTAGCAACTCCTTTTTCAAATTCAAGCTTACATCCTATGTTGCCTAACTGTGAGACACTTAACAAGTTATAATTCAGGCCTTCAACATAGTATGCATTATCACATGATATCTTTTTATTAAGCTTGATATTACCTTTCCCTTTGATCTGACATGGTGCATTGTTACCAAATCTAACACTATTTCTTTCATATTGAGTAAAGGTAATAAACTTACTTTTGTCTCTAGTCATGTGATGAGAGCATCCACTATCTATGATCCATCTATCATTCTTGTTCATGTAGGTTACCATGGCAGTTGCTTCATCTTCATCTAATTCATCTTTCATAGCCACATCAACTACTTCATCATCATTCTCATCAGAGTCTTCTTCAACAATGTAGCATATTTTGCATTTACCTTTGTAGTCCTTGTTTTCCTCTAACTTGTTCTTGAAGTTGCCTCCATCCTTGTAGTTTTTCTTTTGTGTGCATCTGGCTGCAATGTGACCAACTTCATTACAATTGAAACAAATGATTGGGAGCTTACCTTTGAATTTTCCTCTTCCTCTGTGAAATCTTCTTGCTAGTAATGCCTCCAATTGGTCCACATCATCTTCAACAGTGCTGCTGTCACTAGATACATACTTTTCTTTTCCACTTTTTTTCTTTGTTTGCATCTCCTCGTCTTTTATTGTCATCTTGGCTTTGAATGTAGATTCAAAGTTTTTTGGCTTGTAGTTATCAAAGTTGGATAGCTCAAAGGCAATGAGTCTTCCAATTATTCCTTCAAATGATAATGTGTTGCCTGGTACACACCTTAGTTCTTGGATGGCTTATACTCTTATAGCATAGATGGGAAGCAAAGTTTTCAAGTATTTTCTACATATTGTTTCTTCTACTAGCTATCCTCCTAGGCTTCTTATGGCACTTACTACTTCTTTCATCCTTGCACCATGTTTAGTAGAATTCTCTCCTTCTTCCATTTTCATATCATCAAACTTTCCTCTTAGGCTCTCTCTTTTGGCTCTCTTAACATTATCATCTCCTCCATAGATTCTTGAAAATGTTTCCCACATCTGATGTGCAGTATCACATCCTTTGATGTCATCATACTTGGCATAGCTTAGTGCTGAAGCAATATCTAACATCGCTTGATTCTACTCCTTATTCTTGCTCATGTCATCTATAGTGAGGGGTCCTACAGGGTCTACATGATCAACTATGATTGAGGTCTATGCATAGTCACCTATTGATCTGAGGTGTAGCTTCATCAAACTTTTCCATGCAACAAAGTTGCTATTGTTTAGCTTGGGAACTTCTCTCTTGGACATCTTGATCTTCCTGCTGCTAGTACCTTGAAAAAAATCAGCAGTGAGCTCTGATACCAATTTTAGAATTATTTAGAATAACTGAGAGGGGGGGTGAATTAGTTATTCAAGGTCCAATGATGTCCAATACAACCTTTTCTTTTAATCCTTAAGGGCACATAACTAAAATTATCATGCATGCAATTGAACATTAAACAATCATGAAAAGTAAACATGCATCACACCATAACACTAAGGATTTTGATGACCCAGAAACCCTCCAGGAATAAGAAGGTAAAATTGGGGTGGGGATGATACCCACCAAATAACTGCGCAATCGATTTCAACCACTTTTGATGGTTTTCCTTGTTAAAAGCCTGCCCTGTTAAAGGCTACAACACACTGTTAAATGTGACCTTGTTAAAAGATTTCTACACCCTGTTAGGAGTGTGCCCTATTAAAGGACTTAAGAACATTCAACTTGGAATGTCACCCTATTAAAGGATTTACATAGAGCTATTAGGCTCACCCAAGTCCATGGGATTTATAGTCACCTTCTCAAAAGAATCTTTCATCCCTCTCTAAGGATCTCCTATCCTCCTCCTAAGGATCTCTTATCCTTTTCCTAAGGATCTCTTTATCCTTCTCCTAGGGATCTCTTTATCCTTTTCCTGAGGCTAATCCACCTAGCTATTAAGCTAACCTAACAATATAGGATTTCAATATTTAATACAATGATAAGAAAGTATAAGAAGGGTTTTGACCTGATATAGATTGCAACTTCAACTTTGCAGATTTCAAATCGCTCTTTAGTCATTTTCTTTGCTTGGCTTTCCTCCTCCCTCGCAATGCTGACAGCTTGTTCACCCTTCAAGATCTATCTCCTTGAGTTCTTCCACTCATTATTCCAATGCACTCCATGATCATTTGATCAACTCAGAGTCTTCATGCCCTATTCTTACTCCCCTTGGTTTCTTAGCATGACCATACTTAAGACCAACTCCCTCTCTCACATGCGCATTTGATCTCTAACCTATAACTCCTTATAAAGAAGTTTTGCTCTTCATTTCTCGCTCAAATCTTAATTTGATCTTGAGAAAACAGTAATTTTTTCCCTCCAAATTGTTTCTTCTAGAAGCTTCACGATAAATCCATTAGCATTCACCTTGAATTGGTTTGCATGGTTTACATAAAATTTTGTGACATCTACTCATCATCCTTATCATCCAACTAATTCACAAAATTCTATGTAACAAACTTATCACTGCTGAGCTGGTGAATCTTTGACTTAACAAATAATGCAACAACTCAGAATCATTGATTTACTAATGCTCGGCTCCTTCTGTGTTACTCAACTTCTATTGTTATTTTACTAGCACTCGGCACCTGAAGAAATTATGTGTTACTCAGCACCTAATCTTCACTCAGCACCAGAAGGTTGCTCGGCACCTGAAGATCACTCGGCACCTGAAGGTCACTTGGCACCTAAAGACTGCTTGGCACATGGAGATCACTTAGCACACACTAAGTTGAACTTGTTCGACTTCAACTGAGAATCTATTTGGTGCTTACTAGCTAGCTTGGTTCTCTCTCCAATGAACTTAGTTAATCCTTACATCTTTGATGTGTCTCAATTTGTCCATCCTCTATGTCTTAGAGTATTTCATCAATGCACTATTTCAATAATGGCTTAACTATTCCTTATACTTCATTACAAAATCATAACTTCAACCTTTATCTAGGTGCTCTAGTTACATCTTATTGATTGCCACCTCCTTGTCAATCAACCAATTGATAGTATTTGGATCACTAAAGCAATTGGCATTCCTACAAGTAGCAAGTTTGACATCAATGACAAAACAATGATTGAAGACATTCTTTACCAGTTCCATTACTCTTCATTCATGATCTTTTCAATCATTTCCAACACCAAATTGGGTAGGTTTTGAGAATTTATTCTTGGATTACTCAAAACATTCATCAATCTAGTTGTGATGCTCCACCAGTTGATATCTATCAAGAGGGATCTGGCAGAGACTATCTCACACTTCAATCATCATTTTCACATGGCATACCACAAGTTGGAAACCCCTTATATTGTACCAGTGCGGTCTACAATTCAAATCTATCTAAACTCTATGGATCACCTCATTGCTATCTTTCTAAGGAGATTTCTTTTGTAGACATAGATACTCTAGAGAAGGTTTTTGAATAAGTGGTCACCGTCACCAAACAGGCTAAACCAAATGGAGGAGTCATGATGGTTCCATCTCATGCCAACATGATAGTACCACCATACCTTGAAGGATCACAAGCCATGCCTAAATAATTCATTTTGTTAAATCTAGTCTCATTATAATAGGCATCAGCTATCTCATTTCTAGCTATAACCTACCTAGGATTTGGACCTCCAAAAGTTTCCTTCTTTGAGAAAAAAGTTGCACCATCTGCTAAGGCAGAGAAAAATGTGTTAACCGAGCTAGGTCAAATGAAAAAGACAATGTATCAAATAAACAATGAACTAACTCATCTTTAGTTGTCACAAGGGAAAAATAATAATTTCTAAAGATTTAATGCAACCCTGAATGATAATAGTTGTGGTCAAGATTACAACAAGAATTTTAGTGGAAATAATGTTGTAGGAAACAATTTCAACATGCTAGATCGAAACAATGATTTTCAAAAGTAGAATCAACAATAGAATACTCGACCAAACAATGGAAGTATCCATGAAGACATTTATAATAATGCTCAATTTGTCAATATCAATCAACTCGATGCAAACTAGAATATATCAAATGATGGAAAAACTTTATTTGGTGGAAATCAAGAGATGAACCAAAATTTGAATAATGCTAACATTGAGTTTTCTATTCAGTTCAACCTCATGTTGTTAGAATCTTATGATTCTCTACAAAAAATAGGAATGGGAGACTTGATCAATGAAGAATTCATGTTCCCATTCAACCAAGAATCAAATGATGAACCAATTAAGATGTTCACTTTCCAAAATGATAATCGAAACACTTACAACCTGTACAATCAAAGGAAATGCATGATTGATGGAATTCTGCTAGGATCATAGCCAACACTGCCTGATCCAAGGGAAACTAAAAATCTAACACCTGTAAGAGCACTCTTCTAAGGACAACAAACTCAGGCATAGGGAAGCATACCCAATATACTAAAGAATCCTTCTTGGTCAACTGAGAAGTATGGTGCAATTGTAGAACTAAAGAAAATTAAGGCCAATATCTCGATGTACAATATATTATCCTAGCCAAGGAGAAGCATTGTTGAAAACCTTTGATCATACAAAGGCAACAGTTATTGTCAGAACTTAGAAGATAGTCTCAACATAGATTAATACCTTTGAGGCTATGTCTACCATGTATAAAGACAAAGAAAAAGTAACTCCCTTTTTGTTGAGTCTTAATGCCTCATCAATTTAGGTGCTTTGTGTAATGGCATGCCATCATCGATATCTCAAAAATTAGGAGTCACTCCACAACCTACAAATTGAATTATAATCTAACTTGACAAAATAGAAGTGAAATTCATAGGAGTGTTGAAGGATGTCTACATATAGTTGACTATAGATCCCAAGATCTAGGATATCATGTATATACATGTAGTAGAAATACCAGAAACATATGGCCTACTACTAAGCAGAGTATGGACCAGATGTCTGAAAGGATGGTTCTCAATAGATTTCACTCAATTATGGCTGCCTTGGAAGGGATTGAACAACCAAATAAAAATAGATGTAGAGCCAAAATCAAAGACAATGATCACAAAATATAATTCTCTGAATGAAGTAGCATTTCATAAATCATACTTAACCTTCTATAGAGTGATGGTTTTTGATATATCTTAGACCAAAAAATATGATGACAAGGCTACCATAGGATCACAAGAACCCTCCCCATGAAAAGAAACCATTACTCAATTCATAAATGGCATTGTTGCAAACTTACAGTGTTTAAGAGAAGACACAAATCCAAATATCTTACTCCTTCCAAGATTCTACAAGTTGCACTGTACAAGTCACTCAGAATCTAAATGCTTAAATTGTCAAGAAGTTATTGCTTGTGTTTTAACTTAGTTGACACATTCCATAACCTAAAAAACCATAAGTGGAATACCCCAAGATAATTCATCTCACATATGTGCACCCAAAATGATGAACAATATCCATAGGGAGGAAATTGAAGAAGATCTAAATGCTTTGTACAATGAAACTTCCTCAGATGGGGGAACTTTATCATCTCCTCCTACAAGAATGATCAAAGTTCTTACAAGAAGGCAGTTTGTCAAAGGATGATTTTGGACCTTGATTTTCATTCATCCTAAACCTCAAAATACTAAAACCACAAAGTTGATTGAAGATATTGAGGATAAACAAAAGAAACAAGTAATTCTTGTATCAAATGTAAGTAGTGACCCATCAAGCCCAACGTAGTCAAGGATATAATGGGTCCCCAAGAAATAGTCTTTCAAAGACCAAGTGAAACAAAAGGTTCAAAAATATAAAAATAAGTCAAGGAAACCAAAAGAAGAACTAGTCTAGATACTCGGATTTAATGGTTCCAAATATAAACTAGGAACTGGAGTAGGTTTTAGTTGATTAATCCCAAAGGTATGTATTTTTATGTTGTATATCATTTAGAATTAATTTTTACTAACAATGTCACAAAATATAAAGCCTTGATATGTGGACTTCTCTCTACACTATGAAAGAATGGAAAAGCTCTCATAGTCGAAGGAGACTCCCAACTGGTAATTTGACAAGTCAAATCGATTTATTCTTGCAACAAAAAAAGGTTGATTGTTTATCGTAAAATATTTTAGGACTTGATGGAATATTTTGAAGAACTAAATGTCAAATCTATCTTGCGAAGAAGGAATGTCATAGCTGATGCACTAGTAATCTCGGTTAGTGCACTATAGCCCATGGAAAGAACAAAACTCAAGATATACTCAATAGAACTTGTGATTTCCCCATCTATTCCTGATAATATTACTAAATTTCAAGTTTTCCAAGATGACCAACACATTTTGGAATTCATCATGTGTAATGGTTTGTTTGAAGGACAAGAAATTGATGACACATCAAACAACAAACTCGAAAGGGATGAACTAGAAGATGAAGATAGGATAATAAATCTAAAAATTAATACTATTCCTAAGGGGATGGTGGAGTTAGAATTCATCTTTGACCAGGATGAATCAACATGTCATAGGAGAGCCTCTGAAGAGAAGGGAATTGAAGAATGTGACTCTTATAACCTAGGCACTAAGGACGACTCTAAGATGGTAAAAATAGGGAAAGCATGTAACTTCTAGGAGAGAGAAGATATGCTATAGCTACTCATAGAATAAAGAGTTGTCATTGCATGGAGTTAAGAGGATCTCAAGAGGTATGATCTAAACATTATTACCCATGATATTCCCCTAAAGCCTGATGCTAATCCTTTTAGCCAGAGGTGGAGGCTTGTAAAACCCATTAAACCCTTAATAAATAAAGAAGTCTAGAATTTTCTATATGCCAAGATTATTTTCCCTTCTCGACACTCTACCTAGGTCACCAAAATAGTACCTATATGAAAAAAGACCAGAGATATTTGCCTCTACATAGACTTATGGACTTTAAACCAAGAGTCTTAAAAAGACAACTACTCATTTCCTTCACTTGATGAAGTATTACATATTGTAAATGGATCTAAGATGATGTATTTTCTTGATGGATACATAGGATATAACCAATTAATGGTAGATGAGGAGGACATATTGAAGACAACATTCACCACCACAAGGGGGACATTTGCATACAGAAGGATACCCTTTGGTCTAATCAATGTAGGAGTTACATTTTAAAGAGTGATAGATGAATAATTTAAGGGGTTGGTAAAAAAATGCATAGTAATTTATATGGATGACCTCATCATCTTTCCAAAGAGAGGAGCACTCCTGTTGTTGACCTGAAGCAAGTTTTCAACCCATGTAGGAAATATGACATATCTCTTAACCCAAAGAAATGTTCATTCAGAGTTACAAAAGGGAAGCTCTTGGGCCACATCATTTCTAAGGTAGGTATTTTGATTGATCCTTAAAGGATAGAATTAATCCTGATTTTTTTCTCCTCATAGTCTCAAAGATCATAAAAGTCTTTCTTTGGGAAGATTAACTTTGTATGAAAATTCATCAATGCATAGGTTCGCCAAAATAGTTCTCCCCCTCAATGATTCACTAAAGAAAGGAGTAAAGATTTACTAGGTTCTTGAAGTCAAGATATCCTTTGAAGACATCAAAGTGACTATTTCTACTACTTTGATACTTGTGAGTCTTGATTATCAATTACCATGTTCAAGGTATTTTCTTTTTCTTTGGAACATTCATGTGTGGGTATCCTCACACAAAAAAAAGACAAATAAGATGAAAGACCTGTCACATTTATGAGTTTCCCACTAAAAAAAATGTTGAGTTAACTTATCCCAATTTTAATAAACAATAATTTTCCCTGGTAAAAGTGATCAAGAAGTTTTTTCATTACATATAATAGAGTAAGGCATATTCCATTGTACCAGATCCTGTAGTCAAATCATTGTTGATGCAAAATGAGGTAGGGCAAAGAAGAGAAAATGGATTGGCATCTTACAAGAATTTGATTTAGAAGTCCAACCAATGAAGCTAGGAAGATTAAAAGGGTTAACAAATATGATATTGAAAAGTGAAGAAAAAATATGGTGTCTCAAGTGGACACCAATGAAAGGATAATCACAGACATTTGGTATCAAGACATCATTTTTTATCTCTAGCAAAATCAATAATGCCAATTCATGAGTAGTTCCCAATGTAGAGGATTGAAAATGAAATGTGAGTCCTATATGCTTCAAGATAGAAGACTCTACAATAAAAACTATGAGGGAATTTATTTGAAATGTTTAGGTCATCAAGAAGCAAGATAAGTACTAGAACAATACCATGACAAGTACGGTACTTGACATGGATCAGCAGAGGCCATGACCCATCATATTCTAAGGTCAAGATACTTTTGTCCTACCATTTTCAAGGATATGTATGAACACATGTGTTCTTGTCATATTTGCCAAACAAGTGCCAATAGGGAAAGAAACTTGGCCATGTCATTGCAACCAGTATTTGAGGTTAACACTTTTGCTAAGTGGGGGCTATAATTTCATCAAGCATATAAACATGTCATCATCTATAGGACATATTTTTGTGCTAATAGATATGGATTATTGCACATGATGGAATGAAGCTGAAACTTTCAATAATTGTATGGAAAAAGTGGTTACTGATTTCCTAAAAAAACATATTGTTACTAGGTTTAGAATGTCATTCTTTTTGGTCGGCGATAATGGGTCATATTTTGCACCAATTTTTCCTACTCAATGGGTATTGGATAACTAGGTCATAATCAAATTCTCACCCAACTATTATCCACAAGGGAAAGGTGTAGCTAAGTCTACTAGCAAGAAATTGATAATGGTCATAAAATGTTTGCTCACAAGGAATCCAAGGGATTGGCACACCTAATTTAAATATGTATTATGGATAGATAGGGTCAAAATAAAGAATACTTTGGGGATATGACCAAATGTACTAGTCTATGACGAAGAACCCATATTTCCCCTCAACATCAAGATCCCAATGCTGAAATTTATGAGGGCATATGTTGAAGATGCAAATAGGGTCCAAATCATATTAATGAATCTTTTTGAATTGGACAAGAAAAGGATAGCGGCATTAAAACATTTGTCAAAAAAAAGTTGTCATCAAATGTTGGTTCAATAAGTGGGTCACGATTAAATCTTTCAAAATCTCAAACCTTGATCTTGCATGGGATAAAGAAAAAGAAAAGTAGGGAAATCATACCAAGTTTTAATGCTTGTGGATTGGTCCTTATCATATTGCAAAGATTTTGGGCGAAAATACTTTTAGACTAAGTACTTTACAAGGAGAATTGGTTTTGTTACCGGTCAATGGCCAGTTTTTGAAACACTATTTTGAAGCCTAAAAGAGAAGAGATGTTTTACTTTTAAATAAATTACTTTAAATTGAGTTTTTTCTTTAAGTTGTGTGTTTTTTTTAATTTGTGTATTTTTTTAGTTCTCTTATTTTGAGTTTGGAGTTAATCTATAATTAGGATTTCTCTTAGTAAGTAAGACCATCCCAACTGGTCTCAATTTTTGGAAGAGGTGTTTTTTCATCAAAGCATGTGGACAACTTTTTTTCTTGTATGAACTAAATATAGGTGCCATTCACAGGCAAAAGAGGACTTCCAGCCTTAAAATTAGAGTCTCAATTGATCGCTCTCAACACTTTACAAATTTAATAAATTGACCATCCAGGTTGTCTTCAAATCTAGGTAGATGGTAGTAAAGGATGATTCAAAACTTACAAGTCTAAATGAAGGATCTCCCCAAAGACCTGTGAAGATTACTATTTGGCATGTGAGTTCCAAAAGTTCATTAAAAAAGGAACACAGGAGTTATCAAACTGGAATAGATCCAAAAAGGGAACACCAATGCCTTTGCCACACAATCTAAATGTGGTTGAGGTAAAAAGAACAAAAAGAAAATTAGAATGGTTTCACATAAAGGTTTTAGAGCTTAGTATAAATAACAAGGGCAATTAAATGGAGCTAGCACATCACAATCGCTAGCCCACTTCAAACAAACAAAAGACTTTAAGGAATAACCAAGTGGAAACACGCAAGCTCCACAAAGAAAGCTAAAATATTACTAAGTACTCAAAAATAGGCAATCAATGACTCATTAAGAGACTCTAAATAGATTTTTTCATTGGGTCATATAGCAAGTAATAGTGGGTTTATGGGGATTTATAAAGCTTGTTCTAATTAGAAAAAGATTGTTTCTACATTGTTGGACACTCATGATGGTTCACATCTGAATTAAGACACTGAACACACACTAAGAGTAAACATTGGAGATTGTAAGTTTGTGGTTTCCAAGTACCTAAGGTCACTTGTGACATCTAAAATCAAGTTACAAACTTGACACAAATTTGAGGAGTGCTTATTGATAAAGAAATTCCTTTGTCATTTCTTCCTTTTATCAAAGCTATTTATTGTGGTTTCACAACACATGCCCCATTTTAGTCCAAAATGGGACCCCCTCCTTTCTTTTAGGGCAAGGGGTTCCATTCTCCAAAACAAGGCACCCAATCTAGCACCTCAGTGAATAAAGGTCTACCTCTGAGTCTAGGTATATCTATGATGTCTGATCGATCGATCCCAAACAAATAAATAGGTCAAGAGGGCATTTTTTTCCTATAAAGAGCTAAAAGTGTGCATATGTGAACTAAGAATTCTTAGAGTCCTTGAAGTTCACAAATGTGCGTATACACATATGTGCACCTTTAGAAGTTCACTATGCACCCCAATGGCTCCTTACACCTATAAAAGAGAGCCACCCCCAAACACTCACTTGTTTACATCTTTGAGACTCTGCAGCTCACACCCATACACCCCCATAGAATCTTCACGTCCACATCTTCAGTCTTCAAACCTTCTAAAGGTAAAACCCTTATGCACACAAGTTTACTTTTGCATATGTGCAACCTATATGGTGTGCATTATTCAAAGGAACAACAAGGTGCTTGAACAAACCTACACACTCATCAAAATTGTGTATGTTTTGCACATAAACATATGCACTATGTATGACACATGTGCAATACACTTACATATACACTTTTCAAAAAATAGACAAGGAACCTAGATGTGTGCACTATGCACCTTGCGCACCTACCTAGATTTGCACATTATGCACCTACACAGGTGCGCATGTGCACATTCCAAACACTATAGGCCTTTTTATCATTTTTTTTCATTTTGGTCAACTTATTTCCAGTTTGGTCATGATTGTAAGAGCATCTTTTTTTTTCTCATTAATGATATACTAACATTTTTCTTTTGTATAGATAAAGGGCATCATCTTCATCTTCTATGGCTACAAAGATCACACCCAAACCAATAGCTTTCAAATATCAAGGAGCACCAAAGAGTCTAGATTCAAAGATAAACACTTAGATATTTGAGATACTGAGTAAGGGCACATTGATTGGAACACATTCCTAGTACTATGCAACAAGTCCAAGGAAAGATCAGAAATGGTCTTAGCATTAATCAAGAATAGGCTAGTGAATGCATCTTCTCATCTGGTATCCATCCAATGATTTGAACTAATAATGACTCTAGCACACCACTACATACCAGTAGAGAAGGTGGTCAAAAGTATAATAAGAAAAATTTTGCAAGACATAAGGCCACAAAATATCAAGAAGGTCTTCCATATAACAAAGGTGGATCAATATTTGTAGATTACTTATGACATGGGAGACCAATGGTATAGGGAGAATGAGTCATAAGAAAGAGAGTTGGTACAAGGAAAGTACCTCATCACTAGGTCACCATTAACTAAAGAGGTGGGAAGGTCCACATGACCCAAGGACACACGATCAACAACATTGGCTACTCTACAGTCCTTTTGAGTAGAGCCATGGGCCTCTTAGTAGCAAGTCACCTAGAGACCTGGATGGTATATTTCATAGAAACCATCAGGACAGGAATGATGCCAATTAATTGGGCTAAAATCCTTAGTGAAAACTTGGGTGAGAAGCTCATATTGGTAAAGAATGACCATGATTCTACATGAAATCCTATGGCATGTACCTCCTAGCCATAAGGCCAATAGATTATCCTAGTTTTGTTAAGAGAGGGAGTATGCAAGATGCAAACACATGGTCATACATATTATACCCCCAACTTGTGAAGAAGAAGCTTCCTTTTTAAAGCCTTGAATATATTTTAGTTAATGATGGATTCATCTTTTCTATCATTCATTTTTTTGAAGGAGACTATGCTAAAAGAATTTCAGTAGAAGAGACAACTCAAATATCACAAATAAGATCTTACTTCATTCAATTTAACATGTTCTCTTATATTCAAGTGCCTGGTACCCTTTTATGCCCAAAAAAATCCCTCATTATCCATCAAAAAGATTTTTACTATTAGAGATGGAAAGGCAAGTTTCCTGAACTTATGGTAGGGTACAAAAATAGCATAAGAAGACATTGGATTGGTTGATCACCATTGGAGCCTTCGAGGTCAAACAAAAACAAGGCATAATTGCTTTAGACTCTAAATGAGATCAATAACCCCTAGAGGATTATCCATTACCTCTCCCCTACTTCAACAATATTGGGATGGTACAACATCTTGTATGAAAAATGTTCATACCAGAGATGGCAATTGAAGATCACTGGATGAACTGTATAGATAACTATGATGTCTAGATTAGAGACTATTTTAGTATGAATCTATAGGTCATATAAAAGGTTCTTAATTTGGAGGTTGTTGGAATTAAAGATAAAGTAACTGAGAGGGGGGGTGAATCAGTTACTTACAAAAATTAATCCACAAATCCCTTAGATGTCTTAATGATCTAGTTACTATTTTTACTTGGCAAACAACTGTTGTAACTCGGTAAATTAAACTATTAAAATCATGCATGTAATCGAAAATAAAGTGAACACAAGAGACACTAGATTTAACGTGGAAACCCAATATGGGAAAAACCACCAAGCAACTAGTCACCAATTTTTCACTCTTCTGAAGTGAGCCATGTTAGGAGCCAACCCTATTAAAGGTTACAATACACACTGTTAGGTGTGACCTTGTTAGAGGATTTAATCACCCTATTAGGAGTGGCCTTGCTAGAGGTCTTTAGAACAATTCAACTAAATTGTCACCTTGTTAGAGGATTTACAAAATGGTTGTTAAACCAACTCTATTAAGAGATTTGAAATCACTGCTACAATGGTTAGAAAGAAACAATGAATTGACTTGAACAAGATGCAACTGAATTTGCTAAATACAGGTCTTTGTTTAGCATCATTAGATCCTCCTTGATCAGATATGACTCTACTGCTCCTCGATGATCTCTGATCATTCTTCAAATTCGCTTCCACAATAATTAGTCTTCATATCACATTAACTTCTCATATCTCCATACCATACTTCTTTGAATTCACAACTTGACTTCTTACTTATACCATTCAGATTGTCAAGTCGACTCATTTACATGTTACATTTACCAATAAACCATTCAACAGTTGGCTACAGATATTATTCTTTGAACAAATAAGCGTCCTTTATCGACCAACCCTACTTGGTAAATATTGCTTCCAAGAATTTCCAGAGTTAACCTTCTTGACTCGGTTAGCATTACAATATCTTAAAATACTTTGGCTATCGAGTTTACTCAGTAAGAACTACTTTTACCAAATTACCTTTGATGACCAAGTGAACTTGGTAAGAATTGTTTCTGTCATATTTTCTTTGATTACCAAGTGAGCTCGGTAAGAACTGCTTTTGTCATATTTTCTTTGATTACCGAGTGAGCTCGGTAAGAATTGCTTTTGTCATATTTTCTTTGATTACCGAGTGAGCTCGGTAACCAACTGTCTACTTGGTAGACACTATAATCTATCTTTACTAACCTTTTGGGCCCAGTAGACATTGTCTATTGCCTTGCTAACCTTTTGATCTCGGTAGACACTGTCTATTGCCTTGTTGACCTTTTGAGCTTGGTAGAAACTATCTGATGACTAATATGACATTTGTGTGACATCAAAGACAACACACAATTGAACAATTGTATCCAATAGAGGTAACCCTAAAAGCGTGGAACAAGGACACTCCTAATGTAATGGAAAAACTATATAACAGGGATAAGATCTATGAGAAACTCATTATGAACATAGAGATTGATCAAGAGGAGAATGATGATATCCATCATAGGGCTTGACATGTTATACAACTAATTAAGGAGTGGGTTAGGAAACCTTTCACTTGGATTCAATTCCTAAAGTTTTGACTTTACAAGACACTTCCTAACCAAAGAAGGGTAAATGAATGAAGGTTACAATTCCTACACATCTTGCCAAGTCATTTGTATAGCCTATGATAGTACATCAGCACAAGTGAGAGGTAGAGTAATTCCAAATCAAGAGGGGAAAGATGAAAGAGAGGAAAAGGTTACTTAAGAAAGAGCTCAACAAGGACAAGATTAGCCAGAACCTATCCAAAAATATGGGCTCAACCTAAGAAAGAAGAGGCTCAATCTGAGAAAGAAGAAGCCCCAACAACCCCAGTAAAGCCCACCTCATCAATACCAAAGAGAGCTCAAACTAAGACAAAAGTGGTGGTAGAGAAAAGGAGGAAGTTGAAGAAGAAGAGTACTCTATCCCCTTATATTCTAGAGACCATACCTAAGGCTCTAGATGAGGAAGAGGGGGAGGAAATTAAGTGTATACCACTCAAAAGAAGAACCTACTCAAGAAGAGCTATGGAAGAAAAAGGGAGGAAGAGTTTAACCTAGACACCACCTTCCATCCAAGAATAGCCAATTCAAATAGAAGCCTCATATTAGGAACAAAAAATAAAGATAATAGAGAAGGGAGGATAACAAATTGATATCTTCAACATTTTAGAGTTTGACTTCATGCCATTAGGCATGAAAATGGTAGGGAAAAAGATATGGGATACCCCTAGGAATGATCCCTAGGAGAAGATTGGGAATAGTTTCCTCCCTTACCTAAATGGTCACTTGGTATACCTCCACCACCATTAGAAAGCCTTTCGTATGTACCTCCTCAGAAAGAATAAGAAGCAATTGAAATACTACCTCCAATAGTAGAGCCAAAAATCTAGACAATGAAGGAAGGTGAGTATGTCTAGTTACACACAAATGAAATATTGCAAGGGAAAATTGTCGAGGAATAAGGACAAGTTCCTCCTAGAGTAGAGACTAGGTCCTCGATAGAGGCAAAAATAGAAGCTCATTTAAAATAGTCCTCCCATGACAAAAGAAGACTCTAGAATGAGGTGATAAAGGGAAAGGACCAGCTTTAGTACCTATGTCATCTGCCCAATACATCCCCCCATTCAAAGTACTCTGGCATGGCTGAAATGGGGGGTTTTAACTTGATAAAGGAGATATATGTTGTTCACTGAAGAGGAGGGTATGATGGAGTTGATAAAAGTGGTCAAGGTACCAAAACTTGTTAAAAGTGATGTGAAGATACTATATTTTATTATGAAGAATTAGAATTAAGATCTATTGGCACACATTTCCATTCCACCTCCCCATGTTGATATTAAGGAAGTGTCTCCAAAAGACTATTAGATGAAGGAGATAGTGTTAAGAAGACCCACAATTGATATGGAAAAGGTTTTGATCACCTTAAGCCTCAATCAAGTATTTGCACACTTGGATCAGGGAGAGTCAAAGATTTTGGTACTAAAAAAGTGGAATTAGTTGCTAAGGGGATATGTAAATGAAATAGTTAGCCTGATTGACCCTAACCATCTAGAGGTTTCTCTAGGGGATTCTCTAGAGAATAAATAGCAAGGACAAATCATAGAGGTAAGTGATTCATTTTTGGATTCTTGTGAAAGGTGGCTTCATAGTTTTGAACATAGAAGGGTACAGATAATTGAGGGCAATATGAACCTTCTACACACCATCCAAAATAATGCCAACAAATTGGTTATATTAATAAACCAATATTTTGGGCTAATGGATGAAGTTCATACCTAGGCCAACAATTTAGAAGCATTGAAGACTATCAAATGACAAAGGTATCAGATGCTCATGGAGGTATATACGATGGAGGAATTAGATAAATAGATGATTGGATAGAGAAGTTATCAGTTGGCAACCAAGTTATGGTAGGGTTGTATGAGTGTAGACACTTAAAATTGTCCTAAACACTATATTAATTGATTTAATATTTCCCTTGACACTATAATTGATTATTCATTAATTAATTATATTTTTCATATTATTCTATGTATCTAATAAAATTTATTTAATTAAATAGGTTCACTTCCCTAATGTATTTAAATTTAATTTGAATATTGCCCCCTAATGTGTTAAATTTAGTTAATACATATTGCTCCATAAATCCCCTTTTAAATAAATTTCAATTTATTTAATTCCCTCCACTTTATTAAATCCTATAATCCTATGATTAAATTAAATCTTATTTAATTTAATCTTAATCCCACCTAAAACTCAGTCTACCACCCATCACTCTCATCCTTCTAAGCCTATCCACTAGTTAATCCCACTTAATTATCCGTAACACCTTCCTAACCACCATTTACCCGCTAAGTGGTTCCTCACACATGTGTGAGTAACTCAAAATCCAAGAAAGTCTCCCTTTTATTATTTTATCCAAAAATTCTTACACTCTTACACATTTGTCCCCCTTTCCTTTCTCCAAGGTTTCTCACACATGTGTGAGAAAACCTTGAGTCATCTCTATCACAAAAAGGCTTATGTTAACCTTTTCATGGCTTTTCTCTTTAGCCCATGTGTCTCCCTTGCAACACCTATGTGGATGCCACATATATGCCACCTCTCCAAGGCCACTCTCAAGCCTATAAGTAGAGCCCTTGTCTCAAGCACTTTCCATCTCCTCCATTTGTATTATCATCATGCTAGTATAATGTTAGAGTTTTTAGAGATTTTCATGCTTAGAGCTAACCCTTGGTATTTGTTTGCATTGTTTCAATTTCTAGATTTTAAATATTTTCATAGTAGCATAACATTGTTAGGTTTCTTTCTTTGTTGCATCTCATCTCCATTCACATCCATGGAATCCTTTGAGGTTGGCTTACTCATAGCATTTTCTTGAAGGTATTTCACATACATCTTAGCATAGCTTTTATACATGCATTCTTGCATTCATTCAAATGATTTAAAGGGATTCATCCATAGTTGTTGATGGGATTCACCCATAGTTGTTGATGAACTCTCAATTTTTATTATATTGACGATGTTATCACGTTGGAAGAACATTGTATGCTATAAACATGAGTGTCTTCAAAAATAGATTACAAAACCTAAAGCTCCATTAGGAAAGAACAAATGTCTTTTAAACCCAAGACCACTTACATATTCACTCCTCTCATGCCTTTGGGTGATCTTGATTGCACAAGAAATAAGTGGCCTTGTTTTACACTTTTTAGGAGGCCTTCTTGGGGGTTTTGTCACCCCTTGGGATGACCTTAACTCTAGTATTCTAGCAGAGTATAAATATCGAGAGGTGAATCAAAAGACACCTCTCTTGGAAGTAAAATATTGTCACTCTTGGCTAAGCCTCAAAGAACTTTATACCTTTGGGAAGTGAAGGTGGAGATTTGCATTATAGTCTCCTCTCAACTATGTTACATTATTTTCTTTCATCTATAGATTTGGGCCTCGCATACCTTGTGTATATCGAGGACATCCCTAGTTAAGCTTGTATGTCCTAGTCAAAATCTTATACGATTTTTTGGTGTGTTCGACATGCTTGAGTGTTCAAAACCCTTCCCATTTGAAGGGGACACACCATCTCAATTTTCCTTGTATATATTTCAGCATGTGCTTTTGCATGTTATGTTTCAAAAAAATCCAAAAACATCATAAAAGTTCAAAATTCAAAAACATTTCAAAAAAAAATTAACAAAAAGAAGTTCTTATTTTCCACATAATTTCCAAATCACTTCTTTTATGCATTCATCTCATCAACAACATGCATCTGTTGTATTAATCACCTTCTTAATCATTCAATTCAAATCATTCCTCAAAATCTTAATCAATCTCAACCCTCCTAATCATTTCCTCATTTTCTTAATCGTTCAATCAAATCCCTAATTTTCATCCTAGTCATGATTCATAATCAACATCAAGATCCAATTCCCTCATTCAATAATTCATCCTCATGATTCTTAATCCAATCCCTTGCCAAATTCATTCCTTTCTAATCAATTCCTAGGTCAATCCATTTGCATCTTCATCCAAAATCAATCTTTCTAATTTCATATATTCAAATCTTCTTCTAATTCAAATTTTCATAAAATCTTCCACTTTGGACATAGGAGCACCATCAAAAATCTTGGACTTTAATCCTATCTATCTTGATTGACTCAAATCAATATCATCAATCATCTTTCTCCTTTATCATGATTCAATCCAATCTTTAGGAAGAAAGGTTTATGCAACGTGTGATATTAGACCTTCATCCTTAGCAAACATTGGCATAGTTACACTCTCTCACTTGCGATCATTTTTCCATCACCAAGTATTGAGTCATTTATCCTGTGTCTTATTCCAACTTGTGGTTATTTTTCCCATCTCCAAGTGGAATATGATATCATCATCCAAATCCAACGTCTAATTGTTTGCAATGTCATAAGGTCTTTATCTACATCAAGCTTATCTCAAACCTTCATCGAATACCAAATCAAATCCAGATCAAAATTTTAAAAAAGCCCAAAATCGCTCCGAGTCCTAAGGTTGTATTCCATCTATCATCAAATATTTCACCACTCCTCATCTAATCCCAATGGATAAGAATTGGCTTAACCAAATGTTTGGGGACCTTCAAAGGCAATATGGAGTCACACCTCTAGTATGAACCCCATATCAAATCAATTCTCAAAACTTCATATCTAATTCTAATCCATCTCATGTTAATTATTCTTCTACCTTGGACAAGGGAAATTCACCTCATTATCCTTCAACCACATACGATTTCATTCATAGCCCACACAATTCCTCAAACAAAAATGTCATTTCCAAAGAAATTGAGGAACTCAATAATTCTATCTTGAGCCTAGAAAATCAAAAGAAAAAATCTACCCATTAAGATATATTTCCTCTTCCCCCATGTTTCTAAGACCATAATCCTCATCTCTCATCCAACCCGAATCTTCGATGTAATTCCCCATACTTCCAGCTTAATGTCCAAAACTATCATCACAATCCCCTACCCATACCTCCACCTTCACACAATCCTAATCCTCCAAAATCAACATCATCCCCACCTTGTAATAGGTTTATCTCACTAGAAACCTTGTCTAAGTATAAAAACAAAAATAAAGTGATCCAATCACACAAAGTCATACACCCAATTCCATCTCAAGACCTTCCTCCAAAGCATGTCATTATGGATTCTTTTTCTCCTCTAGATCTGAGCATTTATCCATCCTATTATTCCCTTATACCTCAAGATCCATTTATCCCTCTTAGTCCATATCATGATCCCCTTCCTAATCAATATCAAGACATTCCATGTACTGCACACATTATTGATTCTAATTCATCTCAAGAGTTAGCATCCATATATTCTACACCTCATGAAAATTTTCCTTCTATAGAATCCACTAATACTCCTCCATGTCAAGATAAAATAATTCCATCTCATGGTTCCATTCTCTCCACTCCATCATATAATTCTATTATGTCTCATGATCCAATCGTTTCTTCCATTCCACCACATAATCCTCTTATAAGTCAAGATCAAAGTACCCTTTCATTTGCATTTCATGATCCCAATCCATCTCAAGTTCCTATTATCCCTCATAATCCACCTTGTGATCCTAATCCTCCACAAGACCTTATCACACCTATCCAATCCACTCATGAACCCACTATGCATGGACTCACATCTTGTATTGAAAATAATAAATATCCCATTAAAGAAATAATGTCTCAAGATATTGGTGCACCTTTACCTCCTTCCAAATCCAGAATTCCTCCATCCAAACCTAAATGTTCCCCTCATCCATATTCCAAGTCCATTTTGGGCCCTTATATCCATATTACCTTTCCTTCCTCATTTCCATCTATTTTAGGTCCTTATGTTCCTAAGTCAAACCCTTCATTCCTTCCATCCATTTTGGGTCTATACATGTATCCATACACCATATCCAATTGTTCCACTTCATTCTCTCATGCTCCTCATAAAGATCAACAAAGGAACACATCCTTGAATTCCTTCCCATG
Source organism: Cupressus sempervirens (assembly GCA_028749045.1). Classification (NCBI taxonomy): domain Eukaryota; kingdom Viridiplantae; phylum Streptophyta; class Pinopsida; order Cupressales; family Cupressaceae; genus Cupressus; species Cupressus sempervirens. The sequence goes on from CM053789.1 coordinate 872,615,627, forward strand.
TTCACCATCCATAAGCTATCCATCCCATTTTTCCTCATGCAATCATACCATGGCCAATGGAAACAAATTCGATGCCAAAGATAAAGTGAATCAAGCCAAAAATGTGCAAAAATCCAATAATCAACATGTCCCCTCTAAAAGACATGTTCAAGAAAAGAAAAATATGGTCCAAAGGAAAAACAAAATCCAAAGGCCACAAAGGCTCAAAATGAAGAATTCAAAAATCACGTGGATTCCAAAGCTACTTAATGAAGCAATGAATCTGAAAGAAAAATTCAAAATGGCATCAAATTTTGCTAATCCAAAGGCTTCCTTCATCCATAAATCCTCAAAATTTCCATTTACCAACTCTATTTTGGGTCCCTATATCTCAAAATTCAATCTTTCTCCTACATATCCTCCAAAATTTCCTCCTTTCCATCACCCTTCAAGGTGTGTACCAATAAAGATCTTTCCACCTCTTTCATCCACTCATTCACAGTATTCCAACCTAGAACCCATCAATCATGTCTTCCTCCCAACCACTCCAAACCCTTAATCCAAACTTTTTCATAATTCACTATCCTCCATTTCTCAATCCATTTCATCCTTTGTTTCACTATCCTACCAACATCTATGATAAAATAGTAAAAATCCCCTATCATGTATGCACCATCCTTTAAATTCATATATCTAGCCATTCACTTATCCTTCCACTTGCACTCTACATAGGGGGCAAGCTCCATCCATACCGCACTACCTTATATATCTTCCATAATTCCATCATCATTTTCCATATATTATCTTGACTATAATTTTCCTTTCATCCATCCATATGCACTTTCCATATCCCTTTCTCATTATCCACACATTATCCTACATACTCCCATATCCTTTCACATATTTGATCTTGCATCCTATCCATATCTTGTATCCTTCATTCCTATTAGATTCATTTCCTCCATCCTCCATCCATAATCCTACATACTTCCATCCTTCTTTCATATGTACTTGGTCTTACGTATCCAATCCATTTCATTTCCCACATTTCATCCATGCTCTCATATCATTATCCCTATTTTATACCCTCCCTACCATATCACTTATTCATTCCACTTCCAGGCCTATGCTCATGATTAATACTAGAGGAACAAAAACAAAAAATTTATACATTTTTTGGAAATACACATGCCTCCCCTTCCTCTATACAATAGCCTTCACACCATATGTCCATTTCCATGCATCCCTTCCCACTATATTTCCTTCCATATTTCCTATCTTTGGTATGGAGTATTTTAACATGATCCTTGGCTCTCCATTGCCCAATACCATATTCTTTGGTCCCCCACATTCTTTCACCTTTCATTTTGGATCTCCCTTGTTAGTGGTCCCCATCTAGTCATTTTCATCAATTCAATCAACTCATTTATCCTCTACTCTAATCATATTCCCTTCTTCTACTCTTTTTACACAAATCAATTTTCATCCTATCTAACTATCTTTTTTCTTCTAACCCAACCTTATCAAAACTATTCTTATAATCCAATCAAGTTCTTCCTTCATCCATCATCTTGTCCAAATTCTTCTATTCATCATCTAATCTAATGACATTGAGCTTCAACCCATCAAACTAAGCTTATCAAAATAGTGATTCCAAACAAAACTTATACAAATTCACACTAAGACTAAATGATTTGAGAACCTTGTTTCTTTCACATAATTGCTAGCGAACAATCACAAACATTTCAATACAATTCAATCAAACAATCAATTTTTTCCTTATAGGATGCATCCTTCCTACACAAGATTAACAAATTCACCATCAAAATAAAGTTCATGGCAAGAACTGTGGACTAAATGACTACTTGTTCATAAGGTCTTTTGTTGATTTTATCTTTGTGTGTCAGCGATAGCCTCCCCAAGTGTGCCCCGATCTTAAATATCTTGGTATCATTTGAATGACTTAACCTAATTACATGGGTCACTTTATGATATGATCTATTTTCATGATTCTTTAGCACATCTTTGTCAATTTTCAAGTTATGGTTATGCATTGCTCACTAGGGGTATAACAAGTTATCTCGCTTTCCACCAAGATCCCTAACAAGACTTTGTGTGTGCCTAGACCTCTCCAGTGCACATATTTCATTTTTTCCATCATGACTATGAGAATTACATCTATTTTTATAAAGTTGAGAGTCTAGTCCATGCAAAGGAATCTTGTCATCTATGCTACTATAGCATTGGGTGCATAACTCCTTTTGCAAAATCAAACTATGGTGTGCTCTCTCATATGAACACAACTGAATCCCAAAAATTCATGTAGTTAGGATGCATTTAGATTCATTATCTAGTTGAATCATTATCCAATTCGCCCTATTTCATTCTGGTCTTGCTGATAAGTCATGCAAGGTCATCTTTTAAGCCTTTTCTCTTTCCCTTCTCCTTCTTGTGTCTATTTTCAAGAAAATGGGGCAAAATATATTCCTCTTTCACCCAATTTCCTTGAGGGGGCAACCTCTTCCCTTATTTTTTCTATAGCATGACTCTTGCTACTTTCCTCGCTAGGGAAACCTATATTTTCTTTTCTTTGATACAATGTCGTCCCAACACCAATTCAAAGAGGGGCAAAATGTAGACACTTAAAATTGTCCTAAACACTATATTAATTGATTTAATATTTCCCTTAACACTATAACTGATTATTTATTAATTAATTATATTTTCATATTCTTCTACTTATTTAATTAAATAAGTTCACTTCCTTAATGTACTTAAATTTAATTTGAATACTGCCCCATTTAATACATAGTGCTCCATAAATCCCCTTTTAAATAAATTTCAATTAATTTACCTCCCTCCACTTTATTAAATTCTATAATCCTATGATTAAATTAAATCCTATTTCATTTAATCTTAAACCCACCTAAAACCTAGCCTACCACGCATCACTCTCATCCTTTTAAGCCTATCCACTAGTTAATCCTACTTAATTATCCTAAGCACCATGTACCCCCTAAGTGGTTTCTCACACATGTGTGAGCAACTCAAAATCCAAGAAAGCCTCCCTTTTATTATTTTATCCAAAAATTCTTACACTCTTACACTTGTCCTACTTTCCTTTCTCCAAGGTTGCTCACACATGTGTAAGAAAACCTTGAGTCATCTCTATTACAAAAAGGCTTATGTTGACCTTTGTATGGCTTGTCGCTTTAGCCCATGTGTCTCCCTTATGGCACTTATGTGGATGCCACATAGATGCCACCTCCCCAAGGCCTCTCTCAAACCTATAAATAGAGCTTTTGTCTCAAGAATTTTCCATCTCCTCCATTTGTGTTAGTAAACAATTTTTTCTAATATTTTAACACTTTTAAAAGGAAAATGCTTATAAACTAACAAATTAGATTCCTAATTAAAGATAAGGAATTCTCTACTTGAAATTTGCTTTATGTTAGATAGGGTGGAGCTAACCTTTTATGAGAAAGATAATCATTAAGTCCTCTTGTGTGCTAGAAAATGTGACCTATTGAGAGTATGAATCAACAAGAAAACATTAGTTCAAATCAAAACATGTAACAAAAATTCATCAAAATGAAGGAAAAGTAAACTAATGCTTGCTTGAGTTTTGCTACTCAAAGCAGCCAACAAATCAAGTCTTCTAGCCACCTCTACAGCTCAACAAAGGCACTCATGAGAGGCCTTGTTGGTGTGTTAAGATGGAGGGTATGTTTAGTGTTCTCTCCCAAACACAACAATGGAGTGAATCTCTTAAGGGAATTTGAAAATGTGAGTGATGATGCAATATGAACCCTAAACTAAATGAGATGAAGAACACTTCAAGGAATGGCTATGGAGAAAGCCATACTTGAAAGCATTCAATGATGAAAATATGAAATGCAACCAATAAACTAACTAGATATGCAAACTAAACTAAGATGTAAATAGAATAGAGATGAGAAAATGCATGTAAACTAAACCAATAATGCAAATGCAAAGCTAAAACAGCTACCAAATGGTTAGTATTCTCCTAGAAATCTCTATGAAAATTCAAACTACAATGAAAACCCTAGCATGAAAACTCAAGACTCAAAATGACATGGTAACAATGCAATAATGAGAGATGCAAATGTTTGAGACAAGACCTCCATTTATAGGCTTGAGGGAGGTCTTGGTGAGGTGGAATCCATGTAGATGCCACATAAGGTGACATGCAAGCCATGCAAGTGGTTAAGAATTCAAAGTTTGCTCACACATGTGTGAGAAAACTTGAGAAGAAGAGTTGGAGACAAGAGTGCAAAGGAGAGTGTGTAGGCATGTCATCTCACACATGTGTGAGCACACTCTTAGGCTAATGAGGGGGATTAGAGAGATTATTAGGAATGATTAAGTGAGATTAGAGAAGAAGTAGTCTTAAGAGGATGAAAATAATGGTTATAGGCTAGGCTCTAGGTTAGGCTTAAGATTAAATAAAATAAAATAAAATTTAATCATGGGTTTAGAGGAATTAATAAGATGTGAGAATTAAATAAACAAAATTTATTTTAAAAAGGGGATGATGGAGGATCATGTGTTAAATTAATTTAACACATTAAGGCTAGGAGTATTTAAATTAAATTTAGATACTTAGGAGAATGAACTCATTTAATTAAAATAATTTAATTAAATAAGTAGAAGAATGTAAGCAATATAATTAATTAATTAATAATTAATTACAATATCATAGGCAATATTAAAATTAATTAATATGGTGTTTAGGGATGATTTTAAGCATCTATATTTTGCCCCTCTTTGATGTGATGTCAGAACGGCATCATATCAAAGAAAAGAAAATATAGGTTGCCCCAGAGAAGGTGGGAGTCCTATGGCGATGACAGAGGAGGAGGGTGCCCCCTCACAAAAAGGTCTTAAAAAAGAAGAAGAAAAAGAGAAAATGAGAATAAATTACAACATTTGCATGACTTGTGAGTAAATAGGGGACGGGCATGGCTCAAGGAAGGCATGGGCTCAAATGGGGTTTGCAGGGGACCTATATAAGCCTTCGAGGGGCCCAAAGAAGGTCATTGTAACACCACGAGTAGAGCATCAAGAGAAAACATGGACCCCATTGATCGATTGCAGCTTAGTCAGCACGTTGGGCAGTACCAATGATTAGTCAAGATGGGCCCACGAGTAAGTCATCTAATCCTCTTTATGTTTTGGTAAAATAGGCTAGGCTAGGTGCATTTAATATGCCATAGATGCACCAAAAATGAGATTCGGGCAGAGACGACAGTCTCTACCCTGTCATCTACACAAATGACAAAGCGACGATCTCAATGTCTGCAGAGACAACAGGATCTATCATGTCATCTACACAGATGCCAAAACAAGGAAAGGTGATGTGAAGATGAAAGGGGTCATCTTATCATCTATGCAGATGGAAAAAAGGGCAGGGGCTAGCAAAGATGACAGAGAACATTTTGTCATCTCCGTAGATGATAGAAATTTGTCATCTATGTGGATCGGGGTCTATTCATATCTATGTCTGCACATATCAGTGTTTGTCTTGATTAATGGCTCTGCCAAATGGGTAAGACTGGAAGGAAGTGAGGGAAGATGCCCCATTCTAGGGACATCATAATCTAGAAAGACTAATGCTCTACATGTCTATGTTGTAGGAGGACAAGGTTGTTTTTAGGTCGAGGGAGCACTATCCTCCAACCATGGTGATACAGGAGAGACTCACAGACGTGAATTGGTGACACATGTGACTATGCAGCCTAGAGCATGTACATGAGTGGTCAGATCTGAGGGCTTATTTAGCGTAGCTATTAGCTCTCATAGAGTGATGGCACACACCTACAGGGAGCTTCCATCTGCCGACAGGGGAGGCTACAGTCACACTCCTAGATGTGTGGTGGATCCTGTGAGTGTCGATCAGAGGTGCATATCTATAGTATGTACTAGAGGGTGTTGATCCATTCCTGAGGGAGTGCTTTGGTAGACGGTGATAATGATTACCTGTCCAATGATTGTGGTTGTTGTGGAGGGGCATGCTAGAGCAGAGGCTATCAAGGCTGATAGTATACCTAGCCTCACTGATATGGAGGATTCTACCAGATCATGCAGGACATGGGTGGCTGATTGGTTGCGCGCAAATGTTGAGCACCCTACTACAGCAGGAGGGAGGAGTCTACTACTAGGCATAGATGATCTTGGCTTAGCTATATCATGATTTGCACATGTGTGCATATTGGACCCATCACACTATAGGACCAAGACTGACACTACTGATGGTCTGGTCATGGGAGCATATTGGGGTCACATGGCCTATCACTCAGTAGGAGACTAGGTAGCTTGGGGAGCCATTTGTCTATAAATAGTAGCTTCGCATCCAATATACATCGACAAAGTCTATGGGGTTCTAGCGTCAGTGCATCAATGAGATCATCATGTTCGAGTGGACTCCCTATGATGGGGTAGAGTAGTGGGGGCATACACTAGCAGCAGGTGGCGAGGATGATACAGAGGATTATATGTAACTCCCATACACACAGACTGACTGCTGGATCATTGGTTGATCCATGCATGTGATCATGCACTACATGCCCTCTCGAGTGTGATAGCAGTTCGACAGTATATAGGATGCAGTTCTAGATAGATTCTTATATCCTATGGTTTCATGAGAGTATGGACGGCTATGGGGACATGGGACTACCATATGATTGGCTTGAGCTTCTTGCTTGGGGATGGCAACAGTGTCATGGGTGCATAGGCAGGATAGGGGAGATGCAGGTATGACACTGGCATATGAACAGTGGTGGGTAGCCCACCAGTGAGTTAGGCTTATAGTGCCAGGTGCACCTCCACCCAAAGAGCAGACACAAGGGGAGGGGGATGGAGCAGGGGATGGTGGGTAGGTAGCTATGATGCCACCAGTGGCATAGGGGGCATAGGAGGGACCGTATGGGCACAAAGCCTGAGTGAGGAGAGGGCTAGGGCTAGCACCAGCATAGGGGCCACCACTAATAGCATCCTAGGCATAGGCACAAGCACAGCCCCAAGCACCACTGCAGGCACCTCCATAGGGACAGGTACAGAGAGAGGACCCAGACATGGTCAAGGCTAAGAGGGACAGCTTGTGGATAGAGGTAGCCCACCTACAGGGGGTAGCACAGGTGCATCAAGCATGAGAAGAGAGCTTAGAGTAGGCCACGGGGGCCATACAGGCAGAGCTACAAGTACAGAGGGCTAGGGGAGATAGTGCACAAGAGGCCTTAGTGGCCCTACAGGCACGGGTGGATGCTGGGGAGTTTTCAAGGATGGGCACCCATACAAGGGTGGAGGAGCGAGTAGAGCTGGCGAGACTTCGAGGGGAGGTAGCCGTATTAAGGGTCGAGCAAGCCACCCATCAGGTGTAGCTGGATGGATACCACAAGGAGAGGGACATAGATAGATAGATGCTACAACTTGGGGTAGCCATCTTAGTGATGCAGAAGGCCATCATAGCTAGCCGAGCAGAAGCACGGACCATATGAGAGGCAACTTATTATAGATCGCTTTATATTGAGGTCGTGCCTATTGATCGACGACAACAAGATTTTTATAGGGGAGCCAACTCATGAATCTTGGGTGGAAAAGCCAAATTAGAGTAATTTGTAGGACAACAGAGACCTCCTTAAGGGGGGGATTCGGGGGGGCTGAGCCCTCACAACCAGTGGCTTGATGTTATATAGTGATCAGTTTTTTTGATAGATATGTGCAGATGCAGTGAGTTTTTGATGATGCATTTGTACTATATGATTCTACATGATTTGTATATGGACTGTATAGACACTATTTTTTGAGATATATACAAGACATGATTCAATGACTATATATGTTTATGGATTTATGTGTTGCATATGATTTTTATGATGTGAATACTAACATTTGTGATGCAGGATGTGATGCTATGTGATGTGTCCTATGATGTATACATATGTACATGATGCCTAACATGTGTGTGATGCAGATTTGTGGGCGATTATGAGATGTATGCATTGTTTTATTTTACATGGATGCACTATATATATATGTGAGATGTGATTATGATGTATATGCCCCTAGATGTGATGAATGTATGCAACTAATGGAATGATCTAATGCAATTTAATAAAATGAACTAAAAATGCCTAATGAACACTAATGCAATGGAAAATGAATGAATGCAAAAATAAGAAGTTAATGCAACCTAATGGAAATGAACTAATGAATGAATATCTGTCATAACTATCACTCGTAGAAACCCAGTAGCATAGCATAGGAGGGGGGAAATAAATAGAACCTTGTCTCAAGAATGACTTGAATGAAACCCTATATTACATGCATCCTAACTACATGATATCAAGAGATTACGTTGTGTTCATATGGAGAGCACACCTTAAGTTAATTTTGCAAATGAGTTTATGCATTATATGTTATAGAAGCATAAATGACATGACTCTTTTGTGTAGACTAGACATAAAAAACCATAGAAACTTTAGGATGATAGGTATAGTTTGCATAGTCATGATGGATCAAATGTCATATACACAATAGAGAGGTCTAGGCACACCCAAAGTCTTTTAGGGATCTTTGGTGGGACGTGTGCTAACCCATTGCCCCCATTATGTAATGCATTAACATAACCTGAAACTAACACATATGAAATAAAGTCTCAAAAATAGATCATAACACAAAAACATGTGTACTCAATGAAAGCCATTCAGGTACAACCAAAATATGGAAGATCAAGGTGCACCATAAAAGGCTTTCACTAACACACAAAAAATAAAATCAACCAAAAAGAGACCTCATGACCAAATAGTCATTCAGTCCACAATTCCTACCGAGAACCTTAGGTCTAGAAGTGAATGTCACAATGTCACTTATAGGAGGGACCGTGTGGGCACAAGGCCTAAGCGAGGAGCAGGCTAGGGCCAGCACCAGCATAGGGGCCACCACAGATAGCATCCCAAGCACAGGCACAGGCATAGCCCCAGGCACCACCGCAGGCACCTCCACAAGGATAGGTACAGAGAGAGGACCCAGACATGGTTAGGGCCAAGAGGGACAGCTTGTGGATAGAGGTATCCCACCTACAAGGGATAGCACAGGTACAGCACGCATGAGTAGAGAGCTTAGAGTAGGCCACGAGGGCCATATAGGCAGAGCTATAGGTACAGAGGGCTAGGGGAGATAGTGCACAAGAGGCCTTAGTGGCCTTATAGGCACGAGTGGATGTTGGGGAGTTTTTAGGGATGGGTACCCATACAAGGGTGGAGGAGCCAGTAGAGTTGGAGAGACTTCGAGGGGAGGTAGCCGTATTACGGGCCGAGCGGGCCACCCATCAGGCGTAGCTAGATGGATATCGCAAGGAGAGGGACATAGCTAGACAGATGCTACAGCTTGGGGAAGCCATCTTAGTGATGCAGGAGGCCATCATAGCTAACCGAGTAGAGGCATGGGCCATATGAGAGGTAGCTTATTATAGGTCGCTTTATATTGAGGTCGTGCCTGCTGATCGACGACAACCAAATTTTTATAGGGGAGCCAGCTCATGGATCTTGGGTGGCAAAGCCAGATCAAAGTAATCTATAGGATAGTAGAGACCTCCTTGAGGGGGGGATTTAGGGGGGACTAAGCCCTCACAGCTAGTGGCTTGATGTTATATAGTGATCAATTTTTTTGATAGATATGTGCAGATGCAGTGAGTTTTTGATGATGCATTTGTACTATATAATTCTACATGATTTTTATATGGACTATACAAACACTATTTTTTGAGATATATACAAGACATGATTCGATGACTATATATGTTTATGGATTTATGTGTTGCATATGATGTTTATGATGTGGATACTAACATTTGTGATGCAGGATGTGATGCTATGCGATGTGTCTTATGATGTATGCATATGTACATGATGCCTAACATGTGTGTGATGTAGATTTGTGGGAAATTATGAGATGTATGCATTGTTTTATTTTACATGGATGCATTATATATATATATATATATATATATATATATATATATATATATATATATATATATATATATATATATATATATATATATATATATATATATATATATATATATATATATATATATATATATATATATATGTGAGATGTGATTATGATGTATATGCCCCTAGATGTGATGAATGTATGCAACTAATGGAATGATCTAATGCAATTTAATAAAATGAACTAAAAATTCCTAATGAACACTAATGCAATGGAAAATGAATGAATGCAAAAATGAGAAGTTAATGCAACCTGATGGAAATGAACTAATGAATGAATATCTATCATAACTGTCACTCATAGAAACCCAGTAGCATAGCATAGGAGGGGGGAAATAAATAGAACCTTGTCTCAAGCATGACTTGAATGAAACCCTATATTACATGCATCCTAACTACATGATATCAAGAGATTGCATTGTGTTCATATGGAAAGCACACCTTAAGTTAATTTTGCAAATGAGTTTATGCATTATATGCTATAGAAGCATAAATGACATGACTCTTTTGCGTGGACTAGACATACAAAACCATAGAGACTTTAGGAGGATAGGTATAGTTTGCATAGTCATGATGGATCAAATGTCATATACGCAACAGAGAGGTCTGGGCACACCCAAAGTCTCTTAGGGATCTTTCATGAGACGTGTGCTAACCCATTGCCTCGATTATGTAATGTATTAACATAACCTAAAACTAACACATATGAAATAAAGCCTCAAAAATAGATCATACCACAAAAACATGTGTAGTCAATGAAAGCCATTCAGGTACGACCAAAATATGGAAGATCAAGGTGCATCATAAAAGGCTTTCACTAACACACAAAAAATAAAATCAACCAAAAAGAAACCTCATGACCAAATAGTCATTTAGTCCATAATTCCTACCGAGAACCTTAGATCTAGAAGTGAATGTCACAATGTCACTTACAGGAAGGATTCATCCTATAAAAGTGTGTCAAGTTGAAATGTCAATGATCATAAAATCGTGCATTTTCAACAAGGGTTGTGAAGTGAACAAGTTTCTTGAATCATTAAGTCTCAAATGGCAATTTTGTGTAAGTCCAAATGTGGTCACTATTGTGAAAAATCTCAGTGTAATGGGACTGACAATCACTCGACGAAAAAATGCCTTGCGGACTAGAGGTCTTTCAAAAGATGGAAGTGAAACAAAGCCTCGTAGACAAGAGGTCTTTTATTGAATGCATGAAACACAAAAGGCTAGATAAGACTTTGCACAAGGGAAATGGAATGGTGGAATGGAATGAAGTGAAACGAGCCTTATAGAAAATGGATCAAATCATACTTTTTTCAAGAACATTTTTCTACTATTTAAGGCTTTTTTCAGGAATATTTTATGATTATTTTTTTTGAATTTTCTGATTTTCTAATTTTTTTGGATTTTTGCTAGACTATAAATACTGTACAGGAACTAAAAAGGCTCAAGCATAGAACTGCTTGAGATGCTAGATATTTATAGGTTTAAGGAGCAGATCTCCCTCTAGAGTAGCAATCTGATATGCCCCAGAACCATATTTGGCTATAATGATAAATGGACCTAGCCAATTTGCCTCAAACTTTCCTTTCTTTTCATGGTTCTGGAGGTTCTTCATATTATGTTGCAAAACTAAGTCACCCACTTCGAACTCCCATGGCTTGACTTTGTTATGATACTGAAGCTGAAGGCAATTTTGATACACGCAGAGGTGGTTTAGGGCATTGAGTCATCTCTCATCGAGGAGTGCCAGCTCTTGCAAGCGATCAACTCGATATTCTTCTTTGGATATCAAATTCTTGAGAGAGATTCTAAGAGAAGGGAACTCAATTTTGATGGGCAAGACGGCTTCAGAAACATAAACAAGGGAAAATGGGGTGGCTCTTGTGGGGGTATGGATGGAGGTGCGATAGGCCCAAAGGGCGGGAGCAATTTGGATGTGCTAATCATGGCCAGCTACATCAACAATTTTCTTTAGGATTTTCAAAATGGTTTTATTGGTAGCTTCAGCTTGGCCATTGCTTTGGGGGTAGTATCTGGTGGAAAAATGTTGGGCAATGCTGAATTTCCTACACAATGTGGTAACTTCCTAATTTTTGAAAGGGGTTCCATTATTAGTCATGATATCTTGAGGTATACCGAAACGAAAAATAATGTAGTTCAAGATGAACTTCAAAAACAAATTTTGATGATGTAGGTTAAGGGAATAGCCTCGACCCACTTTGTGAAGTACTCAGTGGCAGCAATAATGTACTTGTGGCCATTTGCAAAATTTGGGTATACTTGACCAACAAGATCGAATCCCCAGCGGGAAAAGGGCCATGGGGTGATGGTGCACTGAAGGTCTTGGGTGGGAGCATGTATCAAATCACCATGCTACTAACATGGAACACATCTTTTCACAAACTGATATGCATATTCTTCCATAGTGGGTCAATAGTAACCTATCCTATGAAGTTTTTTTGCTAATGTAATTCTGCTAGAGTGGGCACCACAAATCACTTGGTGAACCTCTTCTAACATCATTCTGGGTTCATTTGAATTGAGACATCGGAGGAGGGTTCCATCAAAGTGTTTTTGAAAAAGTGTGTCACCTAGGATGGTATATCGGGCGATTCGGCAAATGAAGGTTTTGCTTTGGTTTGGGTTGAGGGTTATGGGAATGGTTTTTTGATGTAAATAGGAAAAGATGTCAGCATACCATGGAGACTTAGGACCAAAAATCTCACACACCAACTCTGAATCAGTTTTCTCATAAGCAGGAGTAAAAATATTCTCAATGAGAAACTCACATTTAGGACTATATTCTGGCATGGAAATCATAGAGGAAATAGTAGCCATGGCATCTAATGCTTTATTATTAGCCCTTGGAATCTACTAAAAAATAATCTCTATAAAATGTTTCTTAGGCTCCTCAACTATTCTGTGGTAGGGCAACAATTTCTCATCCTTGGTGTGGTATTCATCTGTGACTTGTTTAATGACAAATTGTGAGTCTCCAAAGACAAGAAGGTTTCTGATATTCCATCTAATAGCTTGACGTAGTCCTGTGACTAAACCTTCATACTCAATTATATTTTTTGTGCAAGGGAATGAGATTTTATAAGACTTAGGAATGAGATCCCCTTGTGGTGTCACAAACAAAATTCTTGCCCCTGATCCCTTTTGTGTAAAGGATCCATCAAAAAATAATTTCCATGGTGTAGTAGGGGCTAGGGTCATAATTGTGTCATCTAAAAAATTGGCTAAAATGGGATGGTCACCTTGAAGAGGAGCTTCAACAAGCTGATCTGCAATTACTTGTCCTTTAATGGCCTTACGATCCTTATAAACAATGTCGAATTCACTTAAAATTAAGACCTATTTTTCTTCTCGACAAGTGAGGGCAGCTTTTGATAACAAATACTTGAGTGGATCTATCTTGGCAATGAGATATGTAGTATGATTAAGCATATAATGACGTAGTTTTTGCATACAAAAGACTACAGCCAAACATGCTATCTCAATAGCAGTGTAGTTTAACTCATAGCCAACTAGTGTTCAATTGAGGTAATATATGGCTTGCTCATTCCCATTGTCATCTAATTGTGCCAAAAGTGCTCCTAGGGCAACTGAAGTAGCTGAAATGTATAGAATCAATGGTCATCCTGCAACTGGAGGTACTAAAACTAGAAGATTATTCAAATATGTCTTAATTTGTTCAAATGCTTTTTGGCATAGACAATCCCATTGAAACTTGTTTCCCTTGCAAAGCAAATGCTGAAGTGGATGGACTTTATCTACTAGTTGTGACAAAAATCTCCTAATAGATTGTAACTTTCCTTGAAAATTACGGAGTTGTTTCAATGTGGTAGGTGGAGGCATATCCATGATGGCCTTCACTTTTGCTGGATCTACCTCAATACCTCTTCTTGAAACAATGTAGCCTAACAATTTGCCTGATTTGACTCCAAATATGCACTTCTTAGGATTAAGGCACACTTTGTATTTCTCCAACCTATCAAAAATAGTGATAAGGACATCAATGTGGGATTCTCTTATCTTGGATTTTCCTAGGATATCATCAACATAGTCCTCCATTATGACATGTAGAAGATCATGGAATATGGTAGTCATTGCACATTGATAAGTGGCGTCCACATTTTTCAAGCCAAAAGGCATGACTTGATAACAAAAGGTTCCCAATGGGGTGGTAAATGCCATTTTATGTTGATCCTCTTCTGCAATTCTGATTTGGTTATAACCAAAAAATCTATCCATCAAAGACAACATCTCATGTCCAGTAGTCAAATCCACTATGATATCTATGTTAGGAAGTGGAAAATCATCCTTTAGGACATGCGAGATTTAAATCTTGAAAATTTGAACAAACACGGATGCCCCCAAATTCTTTCCCTATAGGAACAATGTTGGAGACCCACTCAAGATAGTCAATAGGAAGGATGAACTTTGCCTCTAACATTTTTTGCAACTCTTCTTTAACTAGGAATGCTACCTTAGGGTGAATTTTGCGCAACTTTTGCTTCACTGGTTTAATCTTGGGATCACCTATCAAATGATGCACAACCAGATTTGTGTCTAAGGAAAGCATTTCTTTGTATGTCCATGCAAAATTAATTTTTTCCTTTTTCAAGAATTCAGTCATGGCTTTTTGTTCCTCAAGACTTAAGGTAACAGCAATGTAGGTGATTCATGGATTATCCTCTATTCCCAAATTGACTAGAATTGTGTCTTCATTCAAAATAGGTAACTTTTTTGGTGGCAAAGATCTAAATGGCAAGTCAAGCTCTTCCTCTTTTGGCACCTCTAAGAGGTTTTCACCAGAAGATGCATCCTTTATTTAATCTTTTTCTTCATCCAAAAGTGCCCCAGAGGAGTTTTCACTAGAGGATGTTTCTTTTATTTTTTCATTTTTATTTTCTTTTTCACTTTTGCGACTAAGAGAGTTGACTTAGCTACCAAAGTAGGCTTCCTTATTGTACTAGATCTCATGTTTGTAATCTCAGAGATTCTTAAGGCCAAAAAGTTCCATCACTACTTCATCAGTCTTACAAATGTCAAGAGTTGGTAGTGTATCTTGAAGGTCCCAATCTATCATATCAAGATTGGTGAGAGGTAGGTTAATAGATGAAAGGTCATCTATGGTAATGACGTGGACATAGTTATCTAGGTCATCTTCAATTTATTGGAAAGGTACTTCGAAGAGTTCCTCCTCTTCTGTCTCAAAATTAGGTTCAACCTAACAATAGTTGTCAGCAAAGGATACCTTAGGTTTAATGGAGCCCAATCCACATCCTTTAGGATAGCTATTAGATTCTAAGGGTTTTCTAATTCCATATTCTTTTGGCCCAAGGCTGATACCATGATATCCCATGTTTTCAATAATGGTAGGTACCTTAACATATTTATCCTTAGGAAACTCCATAGGTTCATCTTTTCCATCATAATATAGCCAATCTAGGATATTATCTTCCATGTGCTCATCACTAAGTGAACCCCAATGCTCAAATGTTGTCTTGCTAACTTGCATGGTTTCCTTATTAGTAGAAGGTGATAATTGAGAAGGTTTTCCAAAGGAACAAGGGGAGAGTGCTAGTTGTCCAACTCACAAGGCATTTTCAAACTTATACTCTCCCATTCCTAAACCAGAAAAAGTAACCTTCTTCCCTATGGTGTTAATTTTAGTATCTTCAACCTTCTCTTTTCCCTTATGGGAATTTGAATCCTCATTAGCTAATTTTGGTAGTATTGTGGAAGGTGGTTCTGTTATGGTGAGAGACTTAGGTATAACTTTGGCAAACTCGCTTATTGGAAAAAAATGTATTGATGCACCTTCCAATCTTTTACAAAATGCAAAAGGAGTGGGATCACCTAGGATTGTGATCTCTCTTCCTTGGTGGGGAAATTTTAAGCATTGATGATAGGTAGATGGGACCGCCTTTAGTGTATGTATCCACAGTCTACCAAACAAGATATTATATGGCAAATCTAAGTGTAGGACATGGCATTTAGTATTTATGATGGCTGGTCCAACTTTTAGAGGCAACATGATAACTCCTTTTGATTCTCTTTCCCTCTCATCATATGCTTTTATTGTGATCCTTTTATTAACATCTAGAAGATCCTCTAGCAGTCCCAAGTGTATATGAGAAATATGTTAGCAAGTAATACTAATCTGTCAAAAGAACAAAGCATTAACTAGCATAAAAGACATAACATATATGAGAGACAAAGTGAAACCCTAAAATGATAATATTGGCCATGGAATGGCTCTCCCAATGAGGATAGTCACTTGATTTAGGGATGAGTCTAATGGATTAGTTTGGGATGTATGCTCAAGCTTCAAACTAGCTTCAATGGAGATTTTTGGGATTTTTGGTGTGGATGCATGCAAAAGTATGGATTTGGCTTCAAAATAGCATTATAACTTTACTTGATGGATTGTGATTGAAAAGGCTTGGGAGGGGATCCAATTTATAGGATAAGGGCTTGAGGGATGGAGGGCTAAGATGGAAGGAAAGATGAAAGCTTAAGGAGGGCTAGGATGCACTCAAAAGGGAGCACATGGATTGTGCTTGTTTAGCACCAGTCAGGGAGTGACACATGTCACAAGGTGAGTGGATGGAGGAAAGGGGAAGGATGAGTCAACAAAGGAGGCTCAAAGGATAATATCTTCATAAAGACCCTTCATTATGGCTTGTAAGAGCTTGTAAGAGTTTTTATGGCTTTTGTAAGAGCATTCATTGTTGGGTGGTTCGGATATTTTGAGGGGAGTTGAGATTGTTGACTTTCCTTGGCTTAAGAAATTCTTAAGCTTGCTTAGAGAATGTGAAAACATTAGGGGGTGGATTAGGCTTGGGTTTAGGATTAGATTAGGCTTGTTAGAGATTTACAAGTGGATGGCATTCATGAGGGTGGGTGAGTTAGTGACTAAGCTTAGTTAGTATGGGTGGATGGGGTGGATTAGGCTAAAAAGGGGATTTAGGATAGGTTAGGGGTTATTAGATTTGAGGGTTTTATTTATCAAATAGGTTTATTTAATAAATGGGGATTTTGGATTTAGATAGAAGAATAGGATTTAATTGATAAATAATAGGTTATTTGATTTATCAATTAGGACTATAGATGATTAATTAAATTAATCAGCTAGGGGATGGCAAAGGATTAATTAAATAGGAATTTAATTAATGATGCCTTTAGAGATAACTAAATAGGATTACCAAAGCAATGTAATCAAATTTAGGTGTCTACATTTTGCCCCTCTTTGACATAGTGTTGAGACAACACTATTTCAAAGAAGTTTGAATGAAGATGACACGAGGAAGATGTTTTAGCAATGAGGTTTCCCCAGTCTCGGATAAGAAGAGGAGAGACTAGACTTAGATGATGCCCCCTCAAGAAGGTGGCGGGGAGAGAAATGAGGCTCGATGACTTCTTCAAAAGTACAAGAAATTGAGATGAGCTAAGACACAGGTTGGCAAAGAGAATGGGCTGAATTAGCTCAAACTCTCACTATGAGAGGATGATAAAGGGAAATTAGGGGCACAAGAGGAAACAAGCTTAAGACTTTTGGGATTGGGGGGAGGATGAAGGAGCAGAGCGCTATAAAAGGAATCCAGGATGGAGAGATGGATGAGGGGATTAAAAAGCTAATGCAACAAAATTTCAAAGAGTCAGATTGGTGGAAGATGGGTTTTCAAAGATCCCTAGGACTAGGATTGTGGATCTCAAAAGATGAGGCTTGGTGGATTGATTTGATTGGTGGATCCCTAAGACTAGGATTGTGGATCCCTAAAGCTAAGTGTGAGGAGCGATTCAAAGAGGTATTGATGCAAAAGTTGGGATAGGAGAGATAGATGCTAGATATGGATGGAGGATAATGGAGATGAAGGAAAACCATTGAAGTTGTTTGAGCAGGGGGATACTTCAAACAGAAGTACCATCATGTAGTTGAGCACTAGATTTTCTATAGGATTGTTGGTTAATTTCCAAGGTTACCAAGAAAATCAAGGCCTGTTCACCAACTTTCTAGAGGACTGACAAACTGACTTGAAACAAACACGCAAGGGTTGCCCCAACATCACACATGAATTCTAGAGGAAGCAGTGTGAAACCGACACTGGGTAACCCACAAGCAAAAAACAAACGAAAGACTTGATCAAGACCTTACGCTCTAATTGCCCCACTCGCAGCATACCATGATATGGAAGATCATGGCAACCTTGAGGAGGGAACAAGGAGATTGCTTGAAAAAGATACTTCAAGACCCAAAAGGGAAGATTCCAAATCAAAAGAAAGCGAAAATCCAAAAAAGAACCATTTGCCAACGAGATGGGTAGGATGAGGTACTAACAGACCAAGATCAGACATGAGGAAAGCTATATCCTGCAAGGATCTATCGGAGAGCACCTAAGCTGATGGATCTAGATGAGTGATGCGTCTGGAAAGCTGAACGAAGAAGGATAACACTTTGGTGACAGGAGATCTAGCTAAAGGATGCATTGGAATAGCTAACCAAGGGTTGTGCGATGTGTGCAAGATGTTGATCAAGGAGGAACTGGCACGAACATTGGATAGATACAATGGTACTAAGCTAAAGAGGATGTACAAGCTGACAGACCAAGATATTTACAAGCTGAAGCTGACCAAGATAGTTACAAGTAGGCAAAAGCTCAGGATGATAGGATAGCGGGATGGTTCGATGCTATGCAAGATGCGAAAGCTAAGGATGGGGTGATAGCAGAAGATATGGATTTGGGGAGGATGCATCCCAATGATGATGAGAGATTTTGTGACCAAGGATAGCTAGAGGAGCAGGATGAGATGGCTAGATAGGATGGTAGATAGCTAGGATTATGATGGATATAAAGAGATGACATTGGGTTTGCATGAGGATAGCCTAGAGCTAGATACCAATGACAAGGGAGGATGGACAAGATAAGATCTACAAGGAATATAGTGCCCCCAATCAGAAGAGAACATGTGGAAGGAGGTCGTATGATGGATGTGATAGGATTGAAGCTAGGATGGAAAAAGCTAAAGGGGATAGGGAGATGGATGATAGCTATGATGGTTGGCTGAAGCTGTAGGAGATAAGTGGATGGTGATAGATAAAAGCCAGAGGATGAAGGATAGGTGGAAAAAGTGGAAGATGGAGTTGGATGGAAAGATGTGACCAAAAGCATGATGGTGATAGGCTAAGTTTTGGATGGCAGGATTACGCATGATGCTTGTTTGCCAAGTTTTCATCATGGTACTTGTCCAAGGTGCTTGAATTGCCAAGTTTTCACCAGTGGACACTTTCTTTTTCTTTTTCTTTTATTTTTTTTGACTTTTTGACTTTGGACTTAGCTGGAATGATTTTGGCTTTCTTCAGTTATTTTTGGCTTTTTTTCGTAGGATTTTTCACTAGCTATTGGAATGTTCAATTTTTTTGCTAGTTGTTGGTACACCGGATGTGTGATTTATGCAATATATTGGATTAGATGGGATTGATGGTAGGGGATGGAGGGATGAAAAGGTTGGAAAGGAGCATGAGATGGAGATGCTTGCAGGATCAACATTGGCACATGTTGGGACAAGTGTGAAAAGAGCACATGGGGGATAGATAGTAGATGTGGGCTTGATGGTGGATTTTTGGGAGTGCGCTTGGGGATATAGGCACCCAAGATGGAGTTAGGAGATGGGGGACACAAAGCACTAGATGGGGGATTAGCAATGGTGTATGCCATTATGGATTGGGTTTCAACTTTTTTCTTTGGGATCCACATGGTTTTGGATTTTCTTTTCATAGGCTTTTGCATTGTTTTGCATTCTTTGATTGGATTTTTCCTTTTTGGAGTATGTCTTTTAGAATAGACATATGATTGCCTAGGATGTGGATTTTTAGCTTTATGCATTTTGAAGTTGGCATTTACATTGTTGTGGTAAGATTTGGGAAGATGGTTAGGAGAAACTTTGTGAGATGGAGAGGATATGGGAGAGCGTGTAGGGGGATGATGATGGATGATGTGCCTCGATATGTGTCTTTGTTGATCTTGCGTAGGAATGGATGGAATAGGATTTTTATGATGGCTGATAGGAGGATGGAGAATGGTAAATTTTGGGACATAGGGACCCAAAATGGATTTAGCGGATGAAAGGGGGATATGGTAGGTTTTTTTGGGTTGCAAGGATGGTGGAGGGGGGATGACATAAGATTTCTTGAAGGAGTGATGGGAGGCTGGCATGGTGGGTTTGGAGATAGGCTTGGTTTGGGGGTGTGGTGTACCAACACCTTTAGGGGTTGAGCCTTTGGATACATATCCAAGACCATGAAATCCTAAATTCTTTTGTGCAATAATAGGCTTTCTAATTCCTTGCTCTTGTGGTCCTAAACCTTGACCTTGATAATGCCATCGATTGAGCATTTGAACTAGCTGAGGATACTTTTTGTTTGCAGAAAGTGGTGGAAGTGTTTTATCAGATGTACTGCAATGGGGAGATATTGTTCTTAATTCTTCTGCTAAGAGGAGGCCACCATGGATAAATGTAAGTGAACCAAGAGGGTAGATTATAGATGCTAGAGTAGCTTGGATAGGTGGTAAGATGGAAGCATGGAGTGGAGGAGATGGTAGGATAGGATCTTGATTTAGCTGATGGGATGAAAAGATATCCTTCAGTAGAGGAGGTATGGCTTGAGGTTTTGGAGATGGAGGGGATGGTGACTACACTATGGATGGAAGACATGATACGATGGTATCTTTTTTTATGCTTTGGGGGATGTCAACATGCTTTTGGGAAAGATCTTGATAGGATTGGATTGGAGTGGATGGTGCAATAGGAGATGAAGGGATGGATTCTTCAAAGCCAACGGATGGATAGATGGGAGATTTGGTAGTGGAGATGGGTGAGTAGAAGATGGATGCATAAGGGTCATTATGGGAGATTTGGGAAATGCTTGGAGGTGATGTGGATAGGATTTGGAGGGATTTGACAAGTGGTGGGATCTTGATGTTTGTGGGAAGTGGAAGGATTTTAAGAAATTTGATGGATGGTATGGGGATGATAGCTATGGGAGATGGAGATGACATTATGGATGGGGAAGCTTCATTACTGACTACTTCACATGGTTGGATTGGATGACATGGCTTATCAACTGCTAGAGGCTATTTTTCTTGTATTTTTTCTGGGAGATTCCTTGGAGACTTGTGTGTCGGAGGTGGAGGTGAATTGACAAGAATAGTTGGTCCGATGGGGGTGGAATATTGGAAGCTTGGTTGATTGGGTGATGGAGAAGAAGCTGGGATATCAGATGGCATGACTAGATAGTTTGGAATAACTCTTGGATTTTGGGGGATAGTTGGTGGAATGTTTCTAAGGCTCTCAAGATACCCTTCATAGTCAACAAGATTTTCATCATCATTGGAATAGAAGGTGGCGGGAGCAAGGACAATACGACCAAATACATCATGATAGGATTGGTACTTCATGCTTTGACGATGAGTTTGATGGGGATGGGGTCTTGCATATGGATGAACACAGAAGCCCATGGTCGGATTTGGATTAAGCTCAGATTTTGGATTGGCTGATGAAAGATTTCCTAGGGAGAGTCAAAGCTATATGACAGACCTAAGGAGGATTGGCTAGAGATTTTTGGCTTTTCTATGGATGGAAGACTTCAAGGGCATGCTGTCAAAAAGTGAGAGTTTTGCTTTCCTATGTGCTGGATTGGTGGAGATTGTGTCAACTTGAGGATAGACTAATGATCCTATGGGCATGACACAAAATTGACCACTTGTGGATCCCAACCTTTAGCTCAAGGTGATGAGGGATAACAAGTGACAAAGCTAGATTACCCTAGACAAAGCTCTGTCAAAGGGATAACCTTGGTGAGGCTAGTGGATTGGTCAAATTGATTGGATAGAAAATTCTAGCAGAGTGACAACAACTCTTTAAAGGCTTGGGTGTGATTTTGGATTGCATTGCTAGCTAGCTAGGGGGATGATTTGGAGAGACTTTGGATTTGATATTGTTCTAAGTCAGAGAACTAGATAGATTCAGTTGCAGCGAGGGAGCTTGGATGATTTTCTAATGAGGCAGTGACTATGCTAAGTATGCCTTGAGTTGGGAGCTTTTTTCTTTTTTGGGATTCTGACCAAAGTTGGAAAACATTCATTCAAAAGCTATGAACAAACAAGCAGACAAAAGTTTGGAGCAAGCACATCAAACACATCAACATCCTAGGAAGCTTTCTACAAGGATGAAATTTGGTTTAGCTAGGGAGTCCTCGATATACACAAGGTACGTGAGGCCCATATCTGTAGATGAAACCAAAAGATGTCACATAGCCGAGAGGAGCGGTAACCCACTTCTCCTCTTTCACTTCTCAAGGGTATAAAGTTCCTTGAGGCTTAGCTCGAGTGACAAAATCTTGATCCCAAGAGAGGTGTCTTTCGATTCACCTCTCAATTTTTATACTCCGTCGAAACGTTGGAGTTGAGGTCGTCCCAAGGGGTGATGAAATCCCCAAGCAGGCCTCCTAAAACTAAAAACAAGGTTTTGGATCCTAGTCTTATGCACCCAAGATGGCCTGCAAAGGCGACAAGGGGAGAGAAGATTCAGATGACCTTGGGCTAAAAAGAAGAGTTCTTTTCCATTTGATGATTTAGATTTTGTAAGCTATGATTGAAGACACTCATGATTATGGCATGCAATGTTCATTCTAACTTGACAGCATCGTCAACATAATGGAAATCAAGAATTCGTCAACATAAGAAAAGCGAGCGTCATTGAGATGCATCAAAACCATGCAATGTTCATTGATTGTTAGGCATTCAAGATTGTGTTAAAGTGTTTTAAGCCCAAATTGGAAGTGTGAGATATTGCAATGGTTAATTGATCCTTGGCATTCAAGATTGGATTTGTTGTTTTAAGCATGCATTCCAAGAAAGATTGATTTTAAACCATTGCATTCAAGATTGTGTTTGAGCAACATACATTCAAAGGAAAAATGTGTTTAAACATGCAAGTTCATTCCACGAAAAACCTAAAAAACATGATTGAGTTTGTTGCTCCAACCTGCAATAAGACTAAAAAAGAAAATTGATTAGTCACCCAAAATCTTCCAAAAGGATGTCACAAGGTGAGTGGATGGAGGAAAGGGGAAGGATGAGTCAACAAAGGAGGCTCAAAGGATAATATCTTCATAAAGACCCTTCATTATGGCTTGTAAGAGCTTGTAAGAGTCTTTATGGCTTTTGTAAGAGCATTCATTGTTGGGTGGTTCGAATATTTTGAGGGGAGTTGAGATTGTTGACTTTCCTTGGTTTAAGAAAGTCTTAAGCTTGCTTAGGGAATGTGACAACATTAGGGGGTGGATTAGGCTTGGGTTTAGGCTTAGATTAGGCTTCTTAGAGATTTACAAGTGGATGGCATTCATGAGGGTGGGTGAGTTAGTGACTAAGCTTAGTTAGTATGGGTGGATGGGGTGGATTAGGCTAAAAAGGGGATTTAGGATAGGTTAGGGGTTATTAGATTTGAGGGTTTTATTTATCAAATAGGTTTATTTAATAAATGGGGATTTTGGATTTAGATAGAAGAATAGGATTTAATTGATAAATAATAGGTTATTTGATTTATCAATTAGGACTATAGATGATTAATTAAATTAATCAGCTAGGGGATGGCAAAGGATTAATTAAATAAGAATTTAATTAATGATGCCTTTAGAGATAACTAAATAGGATTACCAAAGCAATGTAATCAAATTTAGGTGTCTACACCAAGAAGTGAATCATTTTCAATGTTCAAAGGTTCAAACTAGATCCATTATCTATAAGGACTCTTTTAATCTTATGTCATTGTATAAGGACTTCAATGTGGAGTGACAAATTATGGTGGGGATCAAGACATTGGAAATCTTTATCTATGAAGACAAGGTGTTGTTGGGCAGCAAGGTTTCCAATCATAGCGGTGAATTGGGAAGCATTAATGTTTTTAGGAACATGAGACTCTAAAAGAGCCTTCTCCAAGATCTCTTTATGGGTGGGTGATGTGGTTAGAAGCTTAAGAATAGATATTTTTGCAGGAGTCTTACCTAGTTGGGACAACACATCATAGCGAGAGGTGGGCGTTTGTGAGGTGGATGGCATAGCAGGCACATGTGGCATTGATGGATTAGCATTATTGGGAGTGGCAACTTGCAAAGTGAGTCTTCCTCATTGAGTGGTGGTATCACAATCAGCTGCTTGTAAGACAAGGGTATTCACATGAGTGTCTACCTCTTCAATGTGACCACACAAGGAGTCAAATTCACATATATCGTTGGTTTCTATCTTACCACACAAGGAGTCAAATCTTGATATGTGGTTATTAGAATAATCATAAGGTAATGCATTTGATGTGGAAGCTTGATTCGCATTGTTAGTATTGTTGTTATCATTGTTGTGATCGGGAAATGGTTTTTGAAATATCTTTAATTTAGCATTTTTAGAGGTTGGACCTCCTTCTACTTCAATTTTCCCATCATCAAAAAGATTTTAGATAAAAACTTTGAGCTTGATACATTTTTTGGTGTCATGTCCTTTGATGCAGTGGCATTTACAATATTTGTTTTCCCTATACCACTTTGACTTCGGTTGATTTTTATCAAAAGGATGTGTCTTAGGAAATACCATCAAGTTGTGATCCAATAATTTTTGAAAGATGGCCTCCAAAGGTTCACGAAAGTTAGTGAACTTTCTATTTCAATCATAGTCACGATTGTAGTTGTTGTTGCATGGAAAGAATTGTATTTGATTATGGGATTGTTGATTGCCTTGATTTTCATGATTCAAATGGTTTTTGTTTCAATTGTGATAGTTGTTGTTGTTCCCTCCTTGAAGATTTTTGACATCAGTAACACCATCATGTGTAACATCCTTATTCTTGGACCAGAATTTGGGTTTGCTATTGTTGTTTGACTCATTGTTGGAGGATGATGAACTATAATGTTTAATGGTACCTTTTTCCAAAAGTCCATTTTCAATATTCTTGCCCTTTTTGACTAAAGTGGAAAAGTCTTCAAGGCTAGCCATTTTCATGTGGAAAGACATTTTGGGTATCAAGTTCTTGATAAATATATCCACAAGATGGGAATCCTCAATTTTATATGGCATACAATTAGCAAGATGTCTCCACCTTTGTAGGAAGTTGGCAAAAGTTTCTCCATTTCATTTTTTTGCATTGCACAAGTCACTCAATGAGGCATGATGTTCAATGTTGTAAGAGTATTGTGCTATAAACTAGCTTGTCAAATAATTGAAAGAAGTAAAGGAGCCCTTAGGTAAATTCATTAACCACTCAAGTGCAGGGCCTCCAAGCCTTCATGCAAAGAGCCTCTTAAGATAGTCATCACTATACGCTACTTCTTGGCACAAAATAGAAAATTCCTTGAGTTGGGTGACAAGGCATGTCTCTCCTGTATACTTGTCAAACTTAGGAATTTCAAAACTGGGTGGAAATGGCACCATATTAATGGATTTATCAAATGTAAAAGGACAAATTTCCTCAAAAGAGACAATTTTCACCCCTTTGTTGTTCATGTTAAGGACCAAATTTCACAATTCTTGAAATTGTTGAGCCAAATCTTGATTAGGTTGCACTTGTGATTGTTGGGAGTTCACAGATCCACCTCCTAAATTGTAGGGAGTCCCAAATGTAGTGTGAGGTGGTGGAGGTACTCCACTTTGGCCAATGTATTGATATGCAGTTGTTGGAATTGGCACGGATGTTTTTACCATAGTGGTTAGCACTTGTAAATAAGAGGAGTGCATTGGTTGTGGTGGAATTTTCATTGGTTGAGTAGGCACTTGTCCAATGCCTAAGCATCCCACCATTGAGGTTGTCAAGGTAGATTGTGGAATACTAGCATGCGTGGTAACATTGGGCATGGCACTAATGATTTGTTAAATATGTTCTACACTCAATTGAAATGTAGGTTGTGTTGAAGTGCTAGATGTAGGCATAGCACTAGTTGTTACCATGGTGTCTTTTCCTTTGCTAGAAGTCGGAGCTGCATTTGAAGTGGGCAATACGGGAGCACCACCTTTTGTAATTTGTCTAAAAAAAGTGTTCTCGTGGAAGCTTGGGGGAACATTAACACCATCCTTGACCAAATTTAGGAATATCTTAGTTTTGTTTGCCCTAATGGATTTTTCCATCATTTCCACATTGTAGGGGTCTGCAAGGAATGTCCTGACATCACTAGGTACATCATTAGAATCAATAGGATCTTCATCTTGGTATACTTCTTCATCATTATCCCCAAAAGTTGTGTTATGTAAGGGATCTTTTGGTTCTTGTGTGGATGTTGAGTTAGGCATACCAAGGTTTAAACTAGCGAGAATTGTGTTCCCTAATGAAGTTGTGAGTGGAGGAAAAGGATTCTCCATCTTTGATTGCCTCAATGATTCCCACAAATGTGACATGGGATTAAACGTGAACCTTCTTGATCGTGTGTGTACCATACAAGAGTGACCAAGCCAATGGGTAGAAGATTATGGAAGAAAAAGAAAATAAGGATGAGAGCTATAAACCTTATGTGATTAAAGGGTCAACTACCCAAGTGTCAACAAAAGACCTTGGTTTAGAAAACAAAGTTTGATTAGAGGATAGCAGTATCTTTCTCCTAACAAAGATAGCCAAGTGATCTTTAAGCAAGATAGGACACCAAGTTGATTTCTCACTATTTGGAGATGGACTTGTGATCCCAAATAAGTAAGTGTAATTAGAATAAATGTTTTCTTATGGATGAAAGGTCTAATGTTGCAATGTCAAAAGATGGTTTAAGGTTTAAGCTCTCTAGAAGAAAATTTGAAAATGGAAGACTAGGAGTTTGGAAAGATGGAGGTAGATATGAGAAGATAAGTTTTGTGGTCACTAATCTAGTTAACTCAATCCTCATTCACATGAGATAAAAACCTTGGGTTCACTCCTGAAAAAGCAGACCAATTTTAAAGTTTTCCATTGTATTCAATTCTATCATAACGGTCTTGTCTAGCTTCTTCCTTTTGAATGTCTTTGATTGTGTATCACAATTGTTGGTCATTGTGTGTTAGGTTCTTCCTTTCCTTGTAGATGGGTGGTTTGGACAACTTCACTTTCTTATGTTTGACTTGGTTGAATTTATCAATCATGGCAGGAATAAAACAAGACCCAAATTTTAAGTACCCAAAAACTTTGCAATAAGATGTGACTAGACTCAACCAATTTCAAAATGCAAAATACCAATAGTAATCATGAGTCAAGAAGACCTCACTTAACCTATCTCACTAAATGAAAGGTTACCTCACAATTTCACTCATTTTAGAACTTGTTTGATGTTTTGGCTTTGGTTTTTGGATGTTTGAACAAGCACATTAAACATGCCAACAACCCTAATAAGGCTATCTCAAGGATGAACAAGGCTTATCTAAAGGGAATCCTCAATATACACAAGGTACATGAGGCCAAAATCTATAGATGAAAGGAAATACTACCACATAGCCAAGAGGAGATGGTAACTCAAATCTCCTCCTTCACTTCCGAAAAGTATAAAGTTCTTTGGGGCTTAGCCAAGAGTGACAATATTCCACTTCCAAGAGAGGTGTCCTTCGATTCACCTCCCAATTTTTATACTCCGCCAGAACACTAGAGTTCACGTCATCTCAAGGGGTGATGAAATCTCCAAATAGGCATCATAAAAAAAAAATTACTTATTTCTTGTGCGCCCAAGATCACCCAAAGGCACGAGGGGAGAGAATACATAAGTGGTCTTGGGGTTTAAAAGAAACTTGTTCTTTCCCAATGAAGCTTTAAGTTTTCTATCTACTTGAAGACACTCGTGATTAAAATATGCAAGGTTCTTTCCAACTTGAAATAGTGTCAACGTAAATAAAAATGTAAGTTCGTCAACAAGAAAGTAAAGTGAGTGCGTGAAAGTAAAATGTTGAAAATAAAAATGCAAAAAATAAAGTCAATTTACTTTAGGGCATTCAAGAGTGTATGACTTTATTTTAAGCACCAAATCCAAATGTGATCTAGCCTAAGCATACATATCCATTTTAAACACCAATTCCAAATGTTGTCTAGCCTAGGCATACATGTTCATTATCCTTTAAAGCATTTAAGATGGTGTGAATTCTTTTTAAGCATCAAGTCCAAATGTGTCTTCTACCCTAAACATTCATGTCCATTTTAAGCACCAAAGTCCAAATGTTTGCTACTCTACACATTCATGCCAATTTTAAGCACCAAGTCCAAATGTTGGCTAACCTAAACATTCATGTCAATTTTAAGCACCAAGTCCAAATGTTGGCTAACCTAAAAATTCATGCATTCAACTAAAAGTGTTTAATCCATACAAGTTAATTAGCCCTTAAGGTTTAAGTGATAAAAATCACTACAAATCTCTTTTAGTGATAAAAATCACTATTGGTTTTTCTTTTTAGATTTTCAAAGTTAATTCTCTACATCAAAATCGTCAGTAAAAGCCTGCAAGTCAATATGTTAGCAAAAATGATTGTTCACAATTGTACAATTCTGCTAAAAATTAGAGATGCCAAAATGTAGGCACAAATGCTAGTCTGTGAAGACAACGAAAAGTAGAGATACTAGACTATGAAGACGCTAAAACTCGCAGACGATAGATGACACTTTATGCATTTTTGAGGCAGACTATATGGTTTCCAGATGCATATGACAATGTGAAATGTGGAGACACCGAAAGTTGGAGACAACAAACTAAGAGCTGCACAAAATGCAGATGATAGAATGAATATGCAGACAAAAAAGTATACCTCATAGGCGACAGATGGAACCTCGTAGATGACAGTCAAAAAACCTAAATGACAGAATGGTTTCCTACGCAGATGCTAAAATGAAAAAAAGCAAGTGATGAACCAGGTTTTTGAACTGCGGTGAAGACATTGGATAACGAAGATGCTAGTATATGCAGACGATAATCACAGATGGCACTACAGCCAACGGAGATGACAATGCGATGTTTTGCGACTAAACAAGGTTTGTTTGTAGATTTTTGGAATGAAATTAGGGATGTGAGTCCCACCGGGCGTGCCAAAAAATGTAGACGCTTAAAATTGTCCCTAAACACCATATTAATTAATTTTAATATTGCCTGTGACATTGTAATTAATTATTAATTAATTAATTATATTGCTCACATTCTTCTACTTATTTAATTAAATTATTTTAATTAAATGAGTTCATTCTCCTAAGTATTTAAATTTAATTTAAATACTCCTAGCCTTAATGTGTTAAATTAATTTAACACATGATCCTCCATCATCCCCTTTTTTAAATAAATTTTGTTTATTTAATCCTCACATCTTATTAATTCCTCTAAACTCATGATTAAATTAAATTTTATTTAATTTAATCTTAAGCCTAACATAAAGCCTAGCCTATAACCATCCTTTTAAACCTACTTCTCTAATCCCACTTAATCATTCATAATCATCTTCCTAATCCCCCTCATTAGCCTAAGAGTGTGCTCACACATGTGTGAGATGGCATGCCTACACACTCTCCTTTGCACTCTTGTCTCTCACTCTTCTTCTCAAATTTTTTCACACATGTGTGAGAAAACTTTGAACTCTTGACCACTTGCATGGCTTGCATGTCACCTTATGTGGCATCTACATGGATGCCACCTCACCAAGCCCTCCCTGAAGCCTATAAATAGAGGTCTTGTCTCAAGCATTTGCATCTCTAATTATTGCATTATTACCATGTCATTTTGAGTCTTGAGTTTTCATGCTAGGGTTTTCATTGTAGTTTGAATTTTCATAGAGATTTCTAGGAGAATACTAACCATTTGGTAGCTGATTTAGCTTTATATTTGCGTTATTGGTTTAGTTTACATGCATTTTCTCATCTCCATTCTATTTACATCTTAGTTTAGCTTACATATCTAGTTAGTTTATTGGTTGCATTTCATATTTTCATCATTGAATGATTTCAAGTATGGCTTTCTCCATAGTCATTCCTTAAAGTGTTCTTCATCTCATATAGTTTAGAGTTCATATTGCATCATCACTCACATTTGCACATTCCCTCAAGAGATTCACTCTATTGTTGTGTTTGGGAGAGCACACCAAACATACCCTCCACCTTAACACACCAACAAGGCCTCCCATAGGTGCCTTTGTTGAGCTGTAGAGGTGGCTGGAAGACTTGATTTGTTGACTACTTTGAGTTGCAAAACTCAAGCAAGCATTAGTTTAGTTTTCTTTCATTTTGATAAATTTTTGTTACATGTTTTGATTTGAACTAATGTTTGCTTGTTGATTCATGCTCTCAACAGGTCACATTTTCTAGCACACACCTCTATTGAGGGAAAATCTTCTCAATAAGTATTTTGTTGAAAATACTAAAAAGCTTAAATCATCTCATGAATATAAGATAAATGTGAATACTAAAAAACCACTTAATTTTAATGATTAGTATCATCCACATGATTGAATGTTAAAAATAGATAAGTAGACAAATAGTATGAATTTCACCTCCCACAACCTTCAAACTTCAAAAGCAAATAATTCTAGAATACACAACAAATATAACTTAACTTTCACACATAACTGAAATTCTCAAGAATACAAAATATTTTAAAGTAGATAATAGTATCTACTTCAAAAAGCTTCAGCACATAAAACTATAGAATTTTTTTAGTTTGTTGATAATTCAGAAAAGATTGTCTTCAAAATTCAAAAATACAGAATCTTAAAACAAAAGTATTTGTCTTAGTATCTATGGAGAGATGAACCCTATCAGATATTAGCTATTACATATTTATATGGCATAGGGCTAGATAACTATCCAAAATTACCCAGCCAGGAGTAAATTGTCTTTTTGTTAACACAACTATGTTAACTCAAATACATAAAAAGGAAATAAATAGAAAAAAAAAAATGCAACTATCCTATGATCATGTACCATATCAAGAAGAATTATCCACACCAATTGTGATTCTTGAGGCCTTCCATGTCTCATAAGTAGAGGTAAATGTAGAAATAGCTAATTGATGGGGTAAACCAATGTAGGAAATTCTCTACTTCCAAACTTCTTTTTCCCTCTTCAGCTCTATTACTTTCTCTTCATGCATTTCCAAATGCTTCTAGTTTATTATCAACATGGCCTCAGTATGAGTGACATTTGAAAAATCATGCTTGGATGGCATTATCTTCTACTAAATTTCTTGAAACTTCTTTTGTACTTCATTTATTATTTCCTCCACCTGGGCTATGGAGTCATTTTCCCTACCTGCACAATGCTTGCTAAACCACTTTAGATCTCCTTGAATTATCTCATCCACAAGTTTGAGACCATCCAAAATTTATTTGATCTCAATTACTCCTTGGACCGGTACCTCATTCTTCCATTTAATACAATCTTTAAACACATACAGAGTCGTATCATCAAGGCCAACCACAAGGCATTCAACTTGGAACCTTTGCAACTCAAATCCTTGAATTTAGTCTATCCAGAGCACTACTTTTACTCAATTGTTATTTTCTTTCTCATAGCCTTCATTATTTGATTCCACTTTTTCCATGATGGTAGTGGTGTCTTTTGAAACTTTTTCCAAAAGATTTATTTGTTTCACAACTTCATTCAAGACATACTATAACCACTATTTAGAGGTCTTTGCAACAGTTTTACATTTATGTAAATTATCAAGGAATTGTTGATTGGTTGAAGACTTTACATCCACAATTGCAAACATCTCACTCAAAGGCTTAGGTTCTCGATGTAGGATAGCATTGATGTATTGTGTCATGCTCCTCATTGCTTCCTTCATATCGTGTTTATCTCAAGCGTCTTTCGAGACTCTATCTCGAATCTTCTTGTTTGAAGCTTCAAAGATCTTCATATCCACTACACAGCTTCCCTTCCCAAGGTTAATCCTTGATACTTGATAATCTTGAGGAGTGAGATCCTCATGTAGGCTACCTTCTGGTGGCTTGGAAATCTCAGCTAACCAATGCCCTAAACTTTTATTGAACTTTATTTTGGATCCAATTCTGGCCTTTTTGATCTTTGAAGATTTTCCCAAGAATCTACTAACCAAATCAACAATAGGCATAGATAGGGGTGCCATACTTCTTTTCTTTTCAATGGAAGTTTCCAGCCACTTAAGCATGATAAGGTCTTTTCTAAACATGGGAGAAGCATTAGTCAAAGCGAGGGTACCTAATTGAGTATCAATGCTCCTAGACAATTTTTGAGGATTTGATACACTATCTACCATTGGAGAACTGGGGAGTTGATCTATATTTGACTTTTCCTCTGTAGGATCTAGATCACCAGTCACTCTAGCTTTTCCTTTATCTGGCATTGCTTTCCTAGTACTTGAGCAAGTTATCCTTCTGACCTTAGGCGCCTCTTTAGGAACTTGAAGTTGAAGTGGTTGTGAAGTTACTTCAGCTTCAACTTCAAGTGAACTTGCAATAGGATCATTAATACTAGGGTTAGTGATGACCTTTGGCTTTGGGTGTGTAATTTTATGTTTGGCTCTTGAGTATTTATCTAGGGCACTAGGGGTAGCTGATTTAACAATCTTTGATTTGAAACAATTTTTAGTTCTTTTCAAAACTTATGAGGTACGGCAAAGAAAATCATCTTCTTCCTTCTACTCCAATCAATTTTAGGAATTGGCATACATTCAATATGATAGACATAAAATGGGTCAATCACTTCTTCAGCTTCATCTTCTTTTATCCCATATGTGTTGAGGTTAACTTTAAACATATTAATTTGGCTTACTGTCAACCTTGACCACAACCTTTTTCTAACTTCAAATTCATCTAAACAATTAGCCTAGCAATATTCTAGATGTGGAACATGTACTAGTGAAACTGCATGTTTGAAATTATCTTTGGCAAAACTTGTGTAATCAAAATCTTCTTTGGGAGAGTAGGATTTGAGGCATAGGTGTGACCATGTTTTTGTTAATACAACTTGCTTGAAATTTGATCATCTGTAATGGCCAATCTCTATGGGAAATATGTTCTCTAAACAATAATTCGGTAAACTGAGAGGTTCACCAAAAAAACCTCCAACTCTAAGTTATGTGTGTAGACACCTAAAAACCTTTAGAAAATAAAGTATTTTTATTTTTTGAAAAATTCCTGATGACATCATCATTTATTTATTAATTAATTATTTAATTTATTTATTTATTTTTATGCCATTAAATCTTTTTATCTTAATTAAAAATATTTAATTAAGGAATCCCTCCCAAAAATGTTTAAATCTTATTTAAACATTATTTCCTTATTTATTAATTATTTAATTAATAAATTGACCAAAAAACTCAAAATAAATAAAAAATTTATTTTTTGCCCAAAACTTGGCCAATTTCCTTAAGACCACTAACCTCTTCCAAAATCTTCTAATCCTTCTTTAATTTTTATTAAAGGCTAATCTCATCATTTCCTACCCCTAATCTCAACTCAAAATATTTAATTAAAATTAAATATAAATCCTCATGTTTATTAAAAAAGTTTTAATAAATATTTCCTCAACCCAAACCCTTGAAATAAATAAAACTTTATTTATTTCCTAAAAATCTAATTTATCCTCATCCTAAGAAGTTCTAGACTCTTCTAGAAAGTCTTCATCCTCATCCAAGGAAGTTCTAGACTATTCTAGAAAGTCTTTATCCTCATCCAAAGTCTAGACTCTTCTAGAAGATGTCTTTAAACCTAATCCTAAACCATGCTAATCCATCCTCTAATCATTTTCACAATCCTAAGCAAGCTTAAAACCTTCCTAATCAAGCCCAAGTCGAAATTCCCCTCATCTCCCTCAAAATATTCCAACCATAAAACTTTATGAAGCCCACTAGGCCATAAATGACTCTTCCAAGCCCTTTTATTGCTCTTACAAGCCATTATGAGGGTCTTTATGAATATTTTATCCCTTGAGCCTCCTTTGTTGACTCATCCTTCCCCTTTCCTCCATCCTCTCACCCTGTAGCATGTGTCACTCTCTGATTGGCTGTAAGGAAGCACAATCCATGTACTCTCCTCTCATGCAATCTGAGCCCTCCATGAGCTTTTTCCCATCCTTGCATATTAGCCCTCAATCCCTCAAGCCTCTTGCCTATAAATTGGGTCCTTCCCCTTTGCAAAATAACACAATCTATGAAGTAAAGTCATAATGCCATTTTAAGAAGCCATTTTACATCAAAACCATACACTCACACCCAAATTTCAACTCCATTTGAAGCCCTTTTTGAAGCATAAGCTTGAGCGTACATCCTATCTATTTAGACAAAGCCACTCAACAAGAGAGCTTCTTATTGAGAGAGCCCATTAATGGCTCATATTCTTAATTGAGAGCTCATCTTATTCTATCTTGAAGTTTATGAATTTTGTTTAGTTTGTAGAAGCTTTATTTAAATTTGGTTTCTATTAGCATACTAACATTGCTCATATACATTTTGGCACGCCTAGTGGGACCCTACATGGGTCATCTTCATTAGCTTTTTTAGTCAAGTTTTGTATGTCATTTGCTAATTTTGGCTAATTTTACTTGTTTTTGTGATTGGTAGGATTGTATAAATTGGTTTTGTAGGTCCACATGAGCATGAAGAAGACAAAGGAACTCATAGTCTATCTCATAGTGTTTGCAGATTTTTCAAGCTTATAGGTGGACAAAGCACTTGGAATTCTTCTTCCTCTTCTTGTCTATATTCTTCTTATTCCATCTACTTCTTCTTCTTCTTCTTGTGGGAGATCTTGGCCATTTTTTTAAGGAAGCAAAATCATACACACTTCTTTTTAGTGCTTAAAATGAACCCTCAAATTATACTTAAATCCATTAAAAACTAAAAATTTGCAAAAAAAAAAAAAAAAATCTTTTAAGAAGTGAAACTAAACCAATCCAATCATTTGCATCCTTGCAACATCACGATTTTAGATGCATTCATGCAAAGTTAGGAACACTTCATTTTTGGGAATTTAAAAAGAACTTCAAGTTTCCATTTCAAAAGGTTCAAAATCAACACTAAGTGCACACTAAAATCTAAATCAAACTCAAAGCATCAATCAAGGATAAAATGAACCTCATTTGCAAATATTTTAAAGTTCTTTTAAAAATCTCATGAAAATTAAGAGTCCTAAATGGTTGCCAAAATTGCCCTAAAAGCTTTCTTATTTGTTCCAAACAAATGTCTTGTTGCAATATCTTGAATGTTTCTTAGGTTTTTCATGCATCAAAACAATCTAGGAATATCATTTTTGGGCTTAAAACATGCAAACTAGAACACAAAATCTTGAATGAAAACCAACGTCCAAAGAGTCATTTTCACTTTTGAGTGCAAAACAATCTTGAATGATCTAAGGTTAAAACAAAGCACTTCAAAGTTCTTAAAACAACACACAAAATCTCAATCTTGAATGCTCAAAGGAAAAAACTTGAATGTTTAAACATTTGTCTTTGAACGCATGTTGCTAAAATGAACTTGAATGTTTAAACATTTTTCCTTTGAATGAATGTTGCTCAAACATAATCTTGAATGCCATGGATTAAAATCAATCTTTCTTGGAATGCATGCTTAAAACAAACAAACACAATCTTGAATGCAAAAGATCAACTAACCATTGCAATATCTCACACTTCAATTTTTGGGGCATAAAAAGAATCTACATTCTAGGAACTTCCTAAATTATAAAAACCAAATAAGGACACTTTAAGTGAGTTTGTAGTTGGACTCACCCTCTTTAATCACCCATCAATTTAACCATTGGTTGCAATCTCAGTGCCATCTATGGGGATGGGTCCACCTAAGAGGGTGTTAAGTGCTCCACAAAGATCAAACGTCACTTACTTGTGTTTTTATTAGTTTTTCTAACTTAGAAAATTTCTTAAATGCACATTAGGCTCGCTAACACTTCATTTGGACATTAAAATTGAACAACTCTTGACGTGGAGGGCCTCTGAGCGCGCGCTTGAAACTGAGTTTTACACATCTTTCTTTTAGGGCTTAAAATAAACTCACACTCAATCTTGAATGCCTTAAAGGAAATTAATCGATACTTGATGTGGAGGGCCTCTGGGCACGCGGGTTTACTTTCTTGTTGACCCTAACTTTTCTTCTTGTTTGCATTCTTCAATCGATTTTACTTTTGTTAACGCTTCAAGTTGGAATTAAACATTTGCATCTTAAACATGAGTGCTTGCAAAGTCTAGATTAGCACACATAAGAGTCAGTTGGAAAAAGAACAAGCATTTTTTTAGCCCAAGGTCATCCAAGTCTTCTCTCCCCTTGTTGTCTTTCGAGGCCATCTTGGGTGCATAATATTAGGATCCAAAACCTTGTTTCTCTTTTTAGGAGGCCTGCTTGGGGATTTCATCACCCCTTGGGATGACCTCAACTCCAGCGTTCTGACGGAGTATAAAAATTGGGAGGTGAATCCAAAGACACCTCTCTTAGAATCAAGATTTTTTTACTCGGGCTAAGCCTCAAGGAACTTTATACCCTTGAGAAGTGAAAGAGGAGAAGTGGATTACCGCTCCTCTCGGCTGTGTGACATCTTTTTGGTTTCATCTACGGATTTGAGCCTCACGTACCTTGGGTATATTGAGGACTCCCTAGCTAAACCAACTATCAGCCTTGTAGACAACCATCTAATATGTTAATGTGTTTGAAGTGACTGATCAAAAGATTTGTAGAACATACACACTCCTTGGCGCAAGTATCCCATTCTTAGAATCAAAAAACTTCTATTTGGTTGTTCCTATCTATTGCTTGATTTGTTATTTGTTGAATGAATGTTTGCCAAACTTGGTCAATCCTAGCTTAGGGCATACTTAGCGTAGTCACTGCCTGTTCCAAAAGTTGAACAAGTCGAAGCAAAATAATCGAGATCTCTCAAAGCCAAGTAGATTCAGGAATTCATGTCAAAACAACCCAAACCCAAACAAAAGTTTCACAAAGCCAATTTCAAGCCATCTCAAGCATACCAAGAACTTTTAGCCAAGAGAAAGGAACTAACACCAAGCCCTCGAATTACCAAACTCCAAAAAGTAGAGGAAAAAGCTACCAATGAAGCCCTTCAAGATGCCTGGTTAGATCGCACCATCCAACTTAACCAACATCCAGGAGTTAACCCTACTTATGTCTTACCAACTAGGCATGATTTCTATGATTGGACCCCCTTGTTTCTCCACATCTTCTTGCATAAGCTTCACTTTAGAATCATCCTTGTAGGTAAGCCAGCCACCCTTAGTCATCCCCTTAAGCATTTTAGCTCATCCATCTCATTTAGAACCAAACCATTTAGCCAGCAATCCAAAAACTTCACATCCAAGCCTTCAAAATTGTTGTCACCTTGCCAAAAGTTTTCCATTCCTAACATCTTCCAAATCCACCAATCTCACCCAAGTTATCCCTTTGACAGAGCTTTGTCTAGGGTAATTTAGCTTTGTCACTTGTTATCCCTCATCACCTTGAGCTAAAGGTTTGGATCCACAAGTGGTCAATCTCATGTTCTTCCTAAAGGATCATCAGTCTATCCTTAAGTTGACACAATCACCACCAAGCTTGCACATAGGAAAGCAGACCTTTCATAATTTGGCAACATATCTTTGAAGTTATACAGCTTTGCCTCAACCTAGGAAATCATTTGCATAGAAATGCCTTCCTCTTTTGCCTCCATCAGCATTGTTGCATCTCATCCCTAGAAAACATTTTGCATTTTCATGCCACCTGTCACTCGCTTAGGCAAGAAGAAGAAGGAAACAATGGAGCCCTATCATTTGGATCAAACAACATCGCTCCCCTTGAGCACTCAACCATCCTTCAGCCTAGAGAATGCTATACCATCACCTACTGACATTGAAGCTTTCATGAACCAACCAGGAAATGCAGTATTGGTGAACACCATTATAGACAAAAACAAGGAAACAATCATGGCTAACTTTCGACGGGTTACCATTGGAGCCTTTGACTTTGGAAGACCTCCCCCCTTATCAGATCCATCTCACCCCTTGTTTGAGCAACTCCCACCACCCATAGGCTCTTATGATTTGAATTATCCTCAATATGTGCCAAAAGAAGAGCCTCAACCCACCCCATATGATCCAACAGACCCAAACATACCAGCCTCCACTCAAGTTGAAATCTCCCTTCCACAAGCCAATCCAGCCACCACCACTCCACCATTGGTCCATACCACTTCATCCCAAACCCCCTTCACCCAAAACACCTCATCATTCACTCCCTTCACTATTGTTGCTACTGCCCCCCAACCCAGCCTTCCAAATCCACCCATCTCCCAAATTAGTGCTAGCATCTTTGGCCAACCGCAACAATATACAACTGGGATGCCACCCATGGGGCCAAGTAATCAACCTTTTATCACCCTCAGCCTATTTACCTCTACTCAAAACATAATTCCATCATTTCCACTAGGTCCTTGGAGCTTAGTGCCATCAGCCACAAATCCACAAGCTACTACCTTCACTCCACAAAGTTATCACACCCCACAAGCTACTACCAATGTTTTTCCAAGCTCTCAAGTGACCCAAGCTCCTGCCAACACTTTACCAAGCTTTTAAATCCAGCCACCAAGTTATCAAACCCCATCAGTTCCATTCCCAAGCTTTCAATTCCCACCACCTCCACCACCAACCAATCCATTACCTCCTATTACCAACTATTTTTCTATGCCACTTCTAGGAGGAAATCCACCACCACCAACCACCAATTACTTGGCCCCTTTTTCCATGTAGACACCTTCCCAAATAGGGGCATAGCCCACATATATTGGTCAAACTCCTCAAATCCAAAGTCAAGTTCCACAAGCTCCCCGATCCTTTCCCCAAGCTTCACACCCATCTTATACCTTACCTCCACAAAGCAATCCATTTATCCCACAGCCAGCTTATGTTCCTCAATCCCAACCTCAAATCCAATATCAGCAGTAAGCCTCGCAACATATGCAGCAATATATGCCACCTCCACCTCAGCAACCCATCATCCACCATTCAGTTGCCCAAGCCATGTACAATCTCTACTAGCCCATACCTCAAAGCCATCCATATTCCATTGCCCCATCTAGCACATACCTACCTCAGGGCACTCCTATATTGGGGGCACCC
Source organism: Cupressus sempervirens (assembly GCA_028749045.1). Classification (NCBI taxonomy): domain Eukaryota; kingdom Viridiplantae; phylum Streptophyta; class Pinopsida; order Cupressales; family Cupressaceae; genus Cupressus; species Cupressus sempervirens. Next base: position 872,654,767 of record CM053789.1, read on the forward strand.
CAGATGTCACCCATTAATTCAGAATGGGAAGCCATGAAAATAGCTTTGAAGAACATCCAAGAGGGAAATGATGCAAAAACCTTTAAGTTTGAGAATGTGTGTCCTTACCCATTTGACAGAGCCATTACCATGACACCATTTCCCAAGCATTTTGAGACACCGAAGTTTGACAAATTCAAAGGAAAAGGAGACCCTATCACACATATCAAAGAATTTTACATGCACTTCCAAGAAGTGGCATACAATGACGTCTTCCTCTTGTGTCTCTTTCCCAAAAGCTTGGCCAGACCAGCTCTTGAATGGTTTTATAGAATCCCCTATGACACAATTAAAAAAATTTCTGAATTGTCTAAGGCATTTGTAGCCTAATATGCCCATCTTGTTGAAACAGAGCTATCAGTAGTTGATCTTGTCCACACTAAGAAAAATGGTGCAGAAAGTCTTCCTAAATATCTACAAAGATGGCAAACCCTTACCACCCGCATATCTTGCACCTTGCCAGAGCACCATTTGGTGAAAATATTTATTGATAATGTCCATCCTAGCTTGGCTCACCACATGACCATGAACTGTTTGCAGACCTACAAAGACATCAAAGAGAAAGGAATGATCCTTGAGCAAGGACTCATTAAAGATGGTGTGGTCAAGATTTACAAGGAAGCCAACCAAAATCAATCACATTTCAATGACAAGTCTAGGTATTGGAACAAAAAAAAGCACGTTGCAACAGATGGCATCACTGACACCAAACATGTGAATATTGTTGGTCCTTCCCAAAATCAATCTAACCCACCATATCAATCAAACAATCAACAAGCTATCAACTACCAACAACAGAATAACCAAAGCTATCAAAACCACAATCCAAGACCCTGTAGGGCCCATTTGCCGTTGCACCAAAAGCCATGACTGTTAGTGAACATGGAACACCACATAATTAACCACCTGTGGGCAGGAGAGCACGTTGCATCACCCAAAAATCGCCCCCTCGACGCGCATACCAGGTGCTTACGCGGGTCGGGAAGGCACCAGGGAGATTTGAACCCATGACCAGGCCAAAACCAGGCTCTGATACCAATTGTAGGGCCCATTTTCCGTTGCACCAAAAGCCATGACTGTTAGTGAACATGGAACACCACATAATTAACCACCTGTGGGCAGGAGAGCGCGTTGCATCACCCAACAGACCCAACTTTCAAGGGTCTAGCAATCAAGCTAATGCCATCAATGTAGCTATAGGGAAAAAGCCCAGATTCCAACCTGCACCTAGAAATTATACACCGCTTGGTGAACCTTTGGATATCATTTTTGAGAAATTAGTCAAGGAAAACCTCATCAAATTTCCTCCTACCCAGCAAATTGACCCAAGCCAATCCAAAGCTGCATGGTACAAAGACAATGAGTACTGCAAATTTCATAGGGTAAAAGGTCACACTACCCTCAGATGCATGAAACTGAAAGATTATGTGTAGGACCTCATTGATCACAAAGAAATCACCGTTGGTGCCCAAACCTCTCCCAATGCAGGCTTACAAATATATCAAAATTCTTTTCCTCCTCACAACAACCAAAATCCTGGAAAAGCACCTATCCAAGCCAACAACAACAACACCAACAACTGCCAGCCAAACCAACAGCATAGGAAGAACAATGACCACACTTCATCCTATATAGACTATGGTAGCCTCATAGGTTGTATATCCGAGAAAGAGCCTTCTGTCAATGTTATCAATATTCAAGGACCAAACAATGAGTGTGCAGTCACCACTCAAAGAGCGTGATTTAACATCGCAGGCCCACCAGTTTCACCAGCACCATCAGCTCCATCAAAAAGCTAGTACAATATCTTGGAACACCTTGGGAACATGCCAGCCCAAATCTCCATTTTAGACCTTCTTCGCACCAGTCTCATGTACAAGAACATCCTTGACAGTGCTCTTATAGAATCTTGTGTCCCTTCAAATATCAATGCTACTAATTTTCGTAATCTTGTTGGACACCTATCCTCCTCATGTGCCCTATCTTTCAAACCCACTGACATACCCATGGTCGAGCCAGATCACACCCTTCCACTTCACATAGCCATCATGGTATCCAATTTTTCCGTGAAAAGAGTAATGATAGATAATGGATCAGCCTTAAATATTTGCACCCTAAAATTCATAAAACAAGATGGTTATACTGAGGCAGATATCATCAATGAGGTTATCACCAACAAAGCTTATGACAACTTGGAAAGAACCACAGAAGGAACTATTTTGCTGCCAATCAAGGTTGGGTCAGTCATCCAAGAGACACTCTGCCATGTTATTGATCTAAACCTACCATTTAACATCCTCCTCGATCGCCCATGGATTCATGCCATGAAAGTAGTTCCATCCACTTACCATCAGTGCATCAAATTTTTGCATCAAGGCACTGAGGTAACCATCCATGCCGATCCAGAACCCTTTGCTTACTGCAATGCAGTTGAAGCTTCATATACAAACCATTGCCCTGGAATTTATATCGACACATCCATCGCCAACTCATCCCACACTTGTAATGACCCAGAAACCATCCTTGCCTCTACCCTATCTACCGTGAAGGTCAATAACAAAGGCTATGGAGAGTATAGTCTGTCGGATGCATTTGTTGTCGAGGCACTCCCACTTGATCCACATGCCCATGGATGACCAACATATCACAAAGCTAAGGAGATTCCACCTCCTTGATACAGACAAATTGGCCTAACAACCTTTGTATCCTTGAAAATCCCTCTTCATGAGGAGCTCACTCCAGATATCAACAATTGGTTACATAAGGATGCACCTCAAAGAAATCAAGCATGCCTTGATCGCTTCAGCCAGAAGTATCCCCAAGAACATAAGCTCATCACTGACAAATGGAACTATCAAGGTGGTGGTTTAGGACCAGAAGAAAGAGGCATGCAGTGCCCCATCGATGCACACAAGTGGGAATCGAAGTCAGGTCTTGGCTTTGGCATACCCACAATTGGGGGCACCAATACGGATGGTCACACTTTTTTGAACATTCACCGTGACCTTGTCAAAATCGAAGACATTCCTGAGGAAGTTGAAAAGAGATCCGATGATGATATCCCAGACCAAATCTCCCTCATAGACTCTATTCTCCAAGAACTATCCATCCACCTCATTGACCTACCACTCGCCCATCCACAACTCATAGATTGGGACCAACCAAGCATCATACACATTGATGAGTTCACATCAGAGGAAGTGCTTTTGAGATTCATGGGAGCTAAAACTCCTCATAAGCAAAAAAAGCTAGATTCTGCCTATATCTACAAGCTAGATCCCAAGGGGTATTTTGGAGAAAATCCCCAACCTAGTTCTGATACACCCAAAACAAGAACTAAGGTGAATCTGAGACTAGCTATGGTAGTGAAGAGAACCTCTCAGCAAGAAAATCCATAGCCACAAGCAAAACATGAAGATTTAGCATTGCCTCCTCAAGATAATCGACCAGAGGTGTCTTCTATTCTAATTGAGTATACTTGAGAAGTGAACATTGGTTCTTTAGAAATCCCCAGACTTGTTCACATTGTTGCATCCCTATCACAAGACCAAGCTGAGCTCCTCTTTGAGGTCTTAAGAGAGAACATTGGCTGATTTGCATGGTCATATCAGGACATGCCAGGACTTGATGCAAAGCTTGTAGTTCATCATCTTGCAGTTGATCCAAAGATCAAGCCCGTCAGACAAAAGCTTAGAAAAATGCACCCCAAGGTGGCATTACTGGTCAAAGCTGAATTAGAAAGAATGTTAGTTGCTAAGGTTATTTGACCTATCGACTACTCAGAGTGGATCTCCAACATGGTCCCCATCACTAAACCTTCTAGTGACATCAGAATCTGCACTAATTTCAGAGATCTTAACAAAGCTTGTCCAAAAGATGATTTTCCCTTGCCCAACATAGATATGATTGTAGATCTTACAGCTAGACATGCAATTGTCCCTCATGGATGGATTTTTTGAGTATGATCAAATCAAGATTGCAGAAGAGGATCAGCATAAGACATCATTTACTACCCCTTGGGGAACCTTTTGTTACAACATGATGCCTTTTTGCCTAAAGAATGCTGGGGCTACCTATCAAAGAGCTATGACAACCATTTTTCATGATCTCATCCATAGCATTTTGGAGGATTATGTGGATGATATCTTGGTCAAATCTCATACCTTCATGGATCATCTTGCTGACCTAGAGAAAGTCTTTGATAGGTTAGCCAAATATCATCTCATGCTGAATCCCAAGAAGTGTGTCTTTGGGGTCACATCTGGCAAGCTTCTAGGCTTTATAGTGTCTAAACGAGGTATAGAGATCAACCCCAAGAAGGTCAAGGCTATCTTAGACATGCCTCCTCCCCAGACACTATGATAGCTTCACTCTCTTTAGGGAAAGCTTCAATTTGTCTAATGCTTCATCTCCCAACTTGCAGATAAGTGTATACCATTTTCACAATTACTAAAGAAGGATAAGAACTTCAAGTGGGATCCTTTATGTCAGCGTAGCTTCAATCAGCTCAAGCAATATCTCACCAATCCCCCTATCTTGGTTCCACTAGTTCCTGGTCATCCCCTGATTTTGTACATATCAGCAATGCCTACTGCTCTAGGGGCACTTCTAGCATAGCTCGATGACTACGGCAGAGAAAGAGCCATCTACTACATCAGTAGAACCTTAGTTGGTTATGAACTCAATTATACTCCTATGGAAAAAGCTTGTTTGGCAGTTGTTTTCTCAACTCAAAAGCTTCACCACTACATGCTAAGTCATACCATCCAACTAGTCTCCAAGATCGACCCTCTCAAGTATATGCTCTCCAAAACAGCACTTACAGGCTGTTTGGCCAAATGGGTTATGCTCCTTAGAGAATTTGACATCCAGTATGTGGACAGAAAGGAAATCAAAGGGCAAGCTATAGCAGATCACCTAGCTGATGCACCTCTAATAGATGCTTATCCGTTGATCACAGAATTTCCAGACGAGCATATCTGTCTAATTGAAGAACAGCCCCCATGGAAACTTTATTTTGATGGCTCATACACATCTCATGGATTAGGGGCAGGAATATTGTTGGTCACACATCAAGGAGATTACATTCCAAAAGCCTTCAAGCTACAATTCCCTAGCACCAATAATATAGCTGAATATGAGGCCCTTATAGCAGGATTAAAGATAGCTATAGAATGGAACATTGCTGAATTACAAATCTTTGGCGATTCTCAGCTCATCATCAAGCAAGCCCTAAATGAATATCAAACCAAAGATGAAAAGCTATTACCCTACAAAGAGCTAGTTGATCAACTAACCCAGCATTTTACAAGGCTTCAATTTACACAAGTGCCTCAAATACAGAACAAAGCAGCAGATGCTATGGCTACTATCAGCTCACTCTTGGAAATTCCCCAAGCAGCTACACAGTATGAGTTTTTAGTCGAGCAGCTCCTCACACCTGCCTATGCGAATGAGGATTCAAATTGTGTTTGTATCTTGGTCGGTCCCCAATCCCCTTAGTACCATGAGATTCATGCTTACCTTAACGATGGTATCATATCCCCTCACCTCACACATACCCAACACCAAAACCTCATCCGAAAATCACCGCGCTATGTTATCATAGCCAATACCCTATATCGTCAGGGTTATCACGATACTCTCTCTCGATGTTTAGACCAAAATGAGGCTATGATGGTGTTAAAAGAAGTACACTCTGGACTTTGTTGTGCCCACATGAGTGGTATCGTCCTAGCACGACAAATCCTTAGAGAAATCTACTATTGGCCTACCATTGAAGAAGACTCCTGTGACTTTTTCAAAAAGTGTCTCCAATGTCAGTAGCATGCAAATCTTGTGCACGCTCTAGCACAGGATCTACAGCCTATTGCACCACCTTGGCCTTTCACTTGTTGGGGCCTTGATCTAGTTGGAACTATCACACCCCTCTCATCTAATGGATATAAATGGATAATAACAGCTACAGACTATTTCACTAAGTGGGTGGAAGCAGTACCCCTCGTCTTAGCTACAGCAGTTCAGGTCTCCAAGTTCATCTTATACCACATTGTTTGTCGCTTCGGCATCCCATCCACCATCTTCACCGACCACAGAGGTAACTTTGAAAATCTCAACATGGAAGAATTATGCACTTCCTTTCGCATCCATCATCACTTTTCTAGCCCATATTTCCCACAAGGTAACGGCCAAGCAGAGGCAACTAACAAAACCCTCCTCAAAATCCTAAAGAAAGTTGTCAATGATTTCAGTCGCAATTGGCATCTAGAAATAAATCTAGCCCTATGGGCCTATCAAACTTCCTTCTGTACATCCACAGGCACAACTCCATACTCCCTAGTTTATGGTGTTGAAGTGGTACTACCTATAGAGGTTGAACTTCCCTCTTTGCGCATATCTTTGCAAGGGAAAATATCAGATGAAGAATACAGAGTAGATCGGCTCACCCAGCTAGATCTCTTAGATGAGAAGCAACAACAAGCCTATGATCATCTCACCATCTATCAAACTCATCTCAAAAGAAATTTCAACAAGAAGGTACTTCCACGAAACTTTCGGCCAAGTGACATGGTCCTCAAAGAAAATATGAAAGTCCAAGCAGATCGAGAAAAGAAAGGCAAGTTTGAACCTACATGGCTTGGTCCTTATGTTGTCACTGCATCCTTTGGCTCCGAAGCCTATTAGCTATCTACACCAGAAGGAGAACTCTTGAATGATCCTACTAACATCATTCATCTCAAGAAGTTCTATGTTTAAAGATCCTTGGTATACCCAGCTTTTGAAAAATACAAAAAAACAAAATAGTAAAGAGAAATAAGCGTCCAATGGTGAAAACTTTGAAATTCAAGCACCTTGGATAGGTAGCTTGGTGAAAACCTGGTAATTCAGGTGCCTTGTGTACTAAGACTAATCCATTATCTATCAATATCCTATCCCTCATCCATTCACCCACCATCTCATAAAACACCTTCTTGTTCCCTTGGTGTTCCAACCAAATATCCAAAATCTAATGGAGCTTGTAAATACCTCATGTACAGCTTGTAAATCTTGTATCATAGCTTGTATATCCAAATCTTGTCCAAAGCTTGTACTATATTCTAGCTTGTATTATATACCAAATCTTGTATCCTAGCTTGTATCCTATTACATGCACACAAAGCATCCCATTTTCACTTAAGCTTTTCGCAAACCATCTACCTATCTGCCTATCAACTATTGCAGACATCCCACCCTTCACAAACATTTCCATCTCACAAAACCCAAACATGAACAACCTTGTACATTTGTAACATATCTTGGTCCATCAGCTTGTACATCCTCTTTAGCTTAGTACCATTGTATCTATCCAGTTTTCATGTCAGATCGTCCTTGCTCAACATCTTGCACACATCGCACAACCCTTGGTTAGCTATCACAATGCATCCTTTAGCTAGATCTCCTATCACCAAAGTGTTATCCTTCTTAGTTCAGCTTGCCAAAATGCATCACTCATCCAGATCCACCAGCTTAGGTGCTCTCCGATCGATCCTTGTAGGATATAGCTTTCCTCATGTCTGATCTTGGTCCATTAGTACCTCGTCCTACCCATCTCGTTGGAAAATGTTTCTCTTTTGGATTTTCACTTTCTTTTGATTTGGAATCTTCCCTTTTGGGTCTTGAAGTATCTTTTCCAAACAATCTTTTTGTTCCCTCCTCAAAGTCGCCATGATCTTCCATATCATGGTATACTGCGAATGGGGCAATATGGGTGTAAGGTCTTGATCAATTCTTTTGTTTGTTTTTCTTTTCTGCTTGTGGGTTACCCAGTGTTGGTTCCACTCTGATTCTTTCAAGATTCATGTGTGATGCTGGGGCAATCCTTGTGTGTTTGTTTTGAGTCAGTCCGTCAGTCCTCTGAACAGTTGGTGAAAAGGCCTTGATGTTCTTGGTAACCTTGGCAATTAACCAACAGTCCTATAGCAAATCTAGTGCTCAACTACATGATGGTACTTCTCTTTGAAGTATCCCCCCGCTCAAAAAGCTTCAATGGTTTTCCTTCATCTCCATTATCCCCCATCCATATCCAGCATCCGTCTCTCCTACCCCAGCTTATGCATCAGTATCTCTTTGAATCACTCCTCACCTTTAGCTTTAGGGATCCACAATCCTAGTCTTAGGGATCCACCAATCCAAATCAATCCACCAAGCCTCATCTTTCGAGATCCACAATCCTAGTCCTAGGGATCTCCGAAACCCATCTTCTGCCAATCTGACTCTTTGAAATCCCGTTACATCAACTTTTTAATCCCCTCATCCATCTCCCCATCCTGGATTCCTTTTATAGTGCTCTGCTCCTTCATCCTCTATAATCCCTGAGATCTTAAGCTTGCTTCCTCTTGTGCCTCTGATTCTCCCTTTATCATTCTCCTATAGTGAGAGTTTGAGCTAACTAAACCTCTTCTCTTAAGCCAATCTGAGTCTTCTTGCTCATCTCGGATTCTTGTACTTTTCAAGAAGTCATCGAGCCTCACTTTCTCTCCTCGCTGCCTTCTTGAGGGGGCATCTTGCAGTCCATTCTCTCCTCTTCTGCTCTAGCCTTGGGCATCTTATTTTCTTATCTTTGATGCCATGCCACTTGCGATATCACATCAAAGAGGGGAAAATGTAGACACCTAAAAACCTTTAGAAAATAAAGTATTTTTATTTTTTGAAAAATTCCTGATGACATCATCATTTATTAAATAATTATTTATTTAATTTATTTATTTATTTTTATGCCATTAAATCCCTTTATCTTAATTAAAAATATTTAATTAAGGAATCCCTCCCAAAAATGTTTAAATCTTATTTAAACATTATTTCCCTATTTATTAATTATTTAATTAATAAATTGACCAAAAAACTCAAAATAAATAAAAAATTTATTTTTTGCCCAAAACTTGGCCAATTTCCTTAAGACCACTAACCTCTTCCAAAATCTTCTAATCCTTCTTTAATTTTGATTAAAGGCTAATCCCATCATTTCCTACCCCTAATCCCAACTCAAAATATTTAATTAAAATTAAATATTAATCCTCATGTTTATTAAAAAAGTTTTAATAAATATTTCCTCAACCCAAACCCTTGAAATAAATAAAACTTTATTTATTTCCTAAAAATCTAATTTATCCTCATCCTAAGAAGTTCTAGACTCTTCTAAAGTCTTCATCCTCATCCTAGGAAGTTCTAGACTATTCTAGAAAGTCTTTATCCTCATCCAAAGTCTAGACTCTCCTAGAAGATGTCTTTAAACCTAATCCTAAACCATCCTAATCCATCCTTTAATAATTTTCACAATCCTAAGCAAGCTTAAAACCTTCCTAATCAAGCCCAAGTCAAAATTCCTCTCATCTCCCTCAAAATATCCCAACCATAAAACTTTATGAAGCCCACTAGGCCATAAATGACTCTTCCAAGCCCTTTTATTGCTCTTACAAGCCATTATGAGGGTCTTTATGAAGATTTTATCCCTTGAGCCTCCTTTGTTGACTCATCCTTCTCCTTTCCTCCATCCTCTCACCCTATAACATGTGTCACTCCCTGATTGGCTGTAAGGAAGCACAATCCATGTGCTCTCCTCTCATGCAATCTGAGCCCTCCATGAGCTTTTTCCCATCCTTGCATCTTAGCCCTCAATCCCTCAAGCCTCTTGCCTATAAATTGGGTCCTTCCCCTTTGCAAAACAACACAATCCATGAAGTAAAGTCATAATTCCATTTTAAGAAGCCATTTTACATCAAAACCATACACTCACACCCAAATTCCAACTCCATTTGAAGCCCTTTTTGAAGCATAAGCTTGAGCATACATCCTATCTATTTAGACAAAGCCACTCAACAAGAGAGCTTCTTATTGAGAGAGCCCATTAATGGCTCATATTCTTAATTGAGAGCTCATCTTAGTCTATCTTGAAGTTTATGAATTTTGTTTAGTTTGTAGAAGCTTTATTTAAATTTGGTTTCTATTAGCATACTAACATTTCTCATATACAATGTGAGTTTGCAAAATTGAATGTAGAAACAACCATAAATCTTAATGGCTTGCACTGATTCTTTGGACAACCTATGGTTTTTATGCCCTTGGAGTTTGAACACCAACCTTTCGAGGAATACATCATTCACCCTCTTGAATTCTTTGCAAAATTCACTTGCCTAGAGATCCTTGTAGTACTGATAAATAGTCATTTCCTTGGTCCAGGTCAAGTGTGGAAGACCTTCCCACTCCTTAGATGTTGCTAAAATGTAGATTAAGAAAGAGGACAAAAAGAATGAGTGAAAACTACTCACAATTATTAGACCATTAGGTAAATTTTTAGCAATCAAATCAGCCCAATCAATGAATTTTTCATGCTTGACAATCTTCTGGATAAAGAAGGACATCCAGCTCTCCCAATGAAAGGCATGGTCATTACCCTTAACTATATTTAGTAGTAGCACAATGTCTACAATTTTTCTAATGAAATGTTCAAGAGTCAAGGGTTTGGGCAATCTAGAGCCTCCTTCGAGTGGTTTTAAAAGTTAGTTTTGAGCTACAATAGAATCATAGTCTTTCTTTCTATCACCATACAGACTTTCTACTTCCTCAAATGTCCAGGGCTCATTAGGTTCTTTGTGACGAATTCTTAGATTTGAACTAATACTGACCTATTTATCCTAACCAACACTTCTCCATAAACTTTCTTAATGCACCTAGTGTTGGGGTCATAATGATCTACACATTCAACAACTAATTCTGGACACCCAATGGCTAATGGAAAGGTAGCATCTTTGAGAAACCCACTACTAGCCAACTTCTGATATATGGGTCTAAATTGAGCATTTTTTTCCCACTCTAATATATTGGCTAGGTTTTTATTTACCAAAAAAGTATCTCAAACTTTTGGAAGGGAGCTTAATAAGCATGGCTTTTCTAGTTTAGGTGTCTTAGGATAGAAAAGTTTCATCGGTTGGTTTGAAAAAGGAGGATTTACAAAGATAAACCAAAACTAGGCACAATAAAAATTATAGAGAAAAATAGTATAATGCACTCACAATTCTTAACAGAGCTTAACCCTCTACCTCTTTTTCTTACCAGTTGATGTTGAGAGCTCAAAATGACCAAATGAGCAATTATACTAGCTAGAAAGGTAATTTTAAGAAATGATTTCTTGGAAATCTCAGGATAGATATGAGCAGGTGAACGCATTTATAAAAAGTGTGTCACCTGTACCTAACAAGACTTGCAAGGTCATTTTTAGTTAAAACCCATCAAATCCACACGCAGATCTACATCTCATGATATCATAAAATCTCTACTCCACCTTTTCCCATAAAACCAATTGTACTTTGGCACGAATCTTCTTAGTTGTCAAACTTATTGTCTTTCATGTCTTCAAAATTGCCACCAAGTAGGACCCATTTTTTGCTTCAAGAAATGCATTCATCATTTCTAGTACATCACCTATGAGAAAGCAAGAAAATATTAGAAAAACATGAAGTCGAGGTTGAAGTTGAAGTTTCTTTGAATCAACCCCAACTTTAACTTCAACTTCGTGGGACTTGACTCGGGTCGATGGGTAAAGAATTTGTTAAGTAATGGAGAGTGGGTGGACCCAAACTTGAAGTTGAAGTATGATAAAATTTCAACTTCAACTTCAAGTTTTAGAAAAGGACTCTTGGCCAACAACACTACATATTGTGTGAAAACTAGGGTAACAATTTGCATTGTTATCATGCTAGTGTAGCATTTTTTAAAGATTTTCATGCTTAGAGCTAACCCTTTGTAGTTGTTTGCATTGTTTCAATTTTTAGATTTTACATAGTTTCATGGTAGCTGTTACCATGTATATTTTTCTCATGTCCTAAGGTGGTTTAATCATGAGTCTTTTCTTAATTATGAAGTTGAACTTGAAGTTTCAATTAACTTCAAGTTCAAGTTCAACCTCCCATCTATCTCCCATGTGTCGAAGTCCACTTTCTTTCCCCAAGTCAGTATTGGTGAAGTCAAAGTTGAAGTTGAATCTCGATCATCTCAAACTTCATCCTCAAATTCGATGTCAATTTTGTACACTAACACTATGTTTTCATGTAGGCTTTCAATCTTTGAGTTAAAAAGTGAGGTGGGTCCCAATAAAGACACTTCCCAAGGCATGCGAGGTAATAAATAAGAACTTTAGGGTGGCACGTGTTTTGATACAGAAAGATTTGGCAAAAAGTAAAATTTGGCATTTCATGATGACATGGAGTAATAATAGGCATGCAGATTTGATGGGCATTTATAACAAATTACTCAAAGGATCTTTTCTGATGCACGGCACACGAATATTAATTATTACATTTACTTTCCATATCTATTCTACAATTTCCTTTGTAATTCATCCCTCAAATGCATTCATTTTTCCTTTTCATTACTCATTTCACCCTTCACAAAACAAATTCTAGTGTCATCTAGTAGGGAGAATGAATTGCAGGCTATACCTTTGTCAAACTATAAGTGTGTTGCCATAACCCTCTATAATTTTATTTGTGCTTGCTTTGTTTTGAAATATTTCCATTTGTATCTTTTTTACCCTATTATTTCTTAGTGAGATGTGACATTATTTCATCCCAAGATGCCCAAGTTTGAAAAGCCATGTCTGCTTAGCTCTTTGCCTAAAATTCATGACACATTTTTGGTTAATAAAAATTTAACCGATGTCATTGAAAGAGCTAGAAACACCCAGTCAGGCCCCATTTATCAAAGGCTAGCTAATAATGGGTTACTTGAAGCTGCCACCTTTCTTGTAGCAATCACATGCCCAGAGCTATTTATTGAGTGTGCAAACCATTATGACCTTAGCAAAAGGTGTATCAAGAAAATTTTAGGGGAAGTAATAGTTAAGTTTAATAGAACCAGTGTTTATTCAACCCTTAGAATTCCTCATAAAGAAACTTATGAACCATGGAAATTTGAGGAAGCAGAACACCTATATGTCGAAAGAAAAAGCAATTATGATAATAAGGTAGCCCATTCTTGGCTTCTAAAACTGGTAGAGGGTAGTCCAAGGTTACCAAAACCTTTGACAATTGAGCATTTCATAAAGGAAATTGTAGACATTGTACTTCTGTTGAATAGAATTAAGGGAAATGAACATACATTTCATTGGGAGTCTTGGATGTATTTCTTCATCCAAAAGATTGTCGAAGGAAATAAGTCCATTGATTGGGTTGACCTGATTGCTAAGAATTTTCACAAAGGTTTAGTAGTTGTCAACAACTTTGGTCCATTTTTCTTGTCCTCCTATTTGATTTATATCCTAGAAACATTTGAAGAATGGGAAAACCTCCCACATTCACCTTGGACCAATGAAATGCCCATTTCCTAGTATTACAGTGATCTTTAGGAAGCTACTTTGTGTAAGGAGTTCAGAAGGGTGAATGATGTCTTTCTAGGACAGCTAGTCTTTGAACTTCAGGGTCATGAAAACGATAGGTTTTTTGAAGAAGCCATGCAAGCTATACAAGTCTATGGTTTCTTTTACATTCAATTTCCTAGGTTCACATATATCAGGATGGGTGGTTTTTCTAGTGAACCATTAAAGTTACCTCGTTACTATTTAGAATCTATAGTTTTATTTGAAATGTGTAGACAGTTTGTCTTTGTGGTAGAGTCTTTTGGGATTTCTAAAATTTCTTCTTATGTATTCTTTCGTATTGAAATTGGACATTATAGATGTCCCAGCCTAAAGCAAGCTATGTTAACAAAAGCATCATTGACCCGTCTATACTTTAAACCCTTCACCCCTCAAGAAGATTTTGATTATACAAGTTGTGTCAGGAATAATGTTAAGAATGCAATCTTTCTTGTTCATATTGCATAGTTAGAAGACTACTAGGCAAATTGCCCTAATGAATTTGAAGTAAGGAAAAGACTATGGTCATGACTAACTACTAAACAAATCAATATGTTTAATGTGGATCTTGATAGATGTGGGCTGAAAGAGGAGGATTCTGAAGAGGTGCTTGACCCATTTTACATTGACCAAATTGAGTGCATGCCTATTCTTGAAATTGATTAGGGAAAGAGAGAAGAAGATGATGTATTCTCTCGCACTAAGGATGTGTTGGTAGGACTGCAAGTTGGATAAAATCAAAAATTGTTGCCACCCCTGACACAACTGGGAAGTTTTCAAAAACTAAAAGTAATAGGGCTCCCCAAAAGAAAAGAGTGATCACTAATCAAGATATTTATGATCCTATTGCAGGTCTGGTTGAAGTTGAAGCTGAAGTGGTTATGAAACCACTTCAACTTTGAGTTCAAGAAGGGACCCCTAAGATTAAAAGGGTGACCCGTTCAAGCACAAAGAAGACATTAACAACCAAAAGCAAGTGTACAGTAATAGTTGATCTCGAGGTTCCAGAAGAACTACCCATGGCAGATAGTGTACTTGAACCTCAAAAGTTTCCAGTAAATACTGAAGGCCAAGAGACTAATCTCACCTTGGCCAAGTTCTCCCCTACCACTGGCAAAGAACCAGTCACACCTAAATACTTGGAGACTTCTATTGAGAAGAAGTGAATCATGGTTCCTCTTTCCATGCTGATTGATGATTAAGTCAGTAAATGTTTGGGGAAAATGCCTAAGGTGAAGAAAGCAAGAACTAAATTGAGGATCAAGTTTGATAAAAATTTAGGGCATTGGTTGGCTAAAATAGCCATGCCACCAGATGGAAGTTCACGCAAATCCCTGGCTCCTCAGGACTACCAGATAACAAAAGTTGATCTGGGAAAAGGAAACTGTGAGGTGGATATGGAATTCTTTGAAGCCTTTAATAAGAATATTTCAAATAGGGTATGGAAGGATGGACAAGACAAACAAGAAATGAAGGAGACAATTAAAAGTATGGCACAGCATATCAATGCCATCCTTCATCTTGGGGGAAAACTAATTAGTGAGATGTCAGTGATCATTGATGTGTCATCTGCAACTAACCAACAATCTCTTGAGAACCTGCACTGTGAATCATATAGGTCTCTTGCACAAGGCTTTGAAAGAAATATCAACCATTACTAAAAAGGTGGAAATGAGTAATGAAGGATATGAAAAGGAGAAAAACAATTGGGTGCAAGTAGTGATATGGCTAGAAGATATCCAAGAGTTTGGATTACATAAGTTCTAGGTCGAATGTTCTATGGTAGGTTTAGATGAAAAGGCCTTATATGTGATAAAAGACTATATTGAATGGAGGAAAAAAAGATTAATACAGGGCATGACTGAAATCAAAGAAACACTATAGGTGTAGAACAAGAATTAGTATGCAAAGAACATTAACAAATAAAGTAAACATTCACAAACCAAAAACTAAATTCACATATATGCTTAGACAAAGAAAGAAAACAAGAAGTGCAAACCTCACAAGAGAAAACACTCCATGCTTTCTTGATTCTGTAGATGTGTCCTTTTGCTGTGGATGTATGCTCAAGATGCTCAAAAGCTGCTTCAATGGAGATGGGTAATGGAAAATTGGTAGCTTTGTGAGCTCTCAATTTGGCATTATAAGAGTATGGTTGATGGCTTTGGTTCTCAAAATAGCATGGTAACTTTAGCTCAAATATTTTTGATGAAATGGCTTGGGATGGGATTCAATTTATAGGCTAAGGGGTAGAGGGATGGAGGGCTTAGATGCAAGGATGGATGAAGGCTTAAGGAGGGCTAGGATGCACTCAAAGGAGAGCACATGGATTGTGCTTGTTTAGCACCAATGGGAAGGTGACACTTGTCACAAGGAGGATGAGTGTGAGAGGGTAGGGTAAAGGGTTGGTTAAAGGCATGATGAGTGGGGTTGAGTATGTAAGAGGGATGTAAGAGGAATGAGTGTGGAAGAGGGAAGAGTGTGGAAGATGGGTGTAAGAGTCATGAGTGGGCTTGTAAGAGTCTTTTATGTTTTGTAAGAGCACTCATGACTTAGTGGTTGGGCTTTTTGAGGGGAGACTTTGGTTTGGATTAGGAAAGTCTTAAACTTGTTTAAGGAATGTGACAACATTAGGGAGTGGATTAGGCTTGGGTTTAGGATTAGATTAGAGATGTTAGAGATGTGCAAGTGGATGGCATTAATGAGGGTGGGTGAGTTAGTGGCTAAGCTTGGTTAGTATGGGTGGATGGGGTGGATTAGGCTAAATGGAGGATTAGAGATAGGTTAGGGGTTTTTGAATTTGAGGATTTCATTTATCAAATAGATTTATTTAATAAATAGAGATTTTTGGAATTAGATAGAAGAATAGGATTTAATTGATAAATAATAGATTATTTGATTTATCAATTAGGACTATAGATGATTAATTAAATTAATCAACTAGGGGATGACAAAGGATTAATTAAATAGAAATTTAATTAATAATGCCCTTTTTAGATAACTAAATAGGATTATTAAAATAGTGTAATCAAATTTAGGTGTCTACATTTTGCCCCTCTTTGACATAGTGTTGAGACAACACTATTTCAAAGAATTTTGAATGAAGACGACACGAGGAAGATGTTTTAGCAACAAGGTTGCCCCAGTCTTAGATAAGAAGAGGAGAGACTAGACTTAGATGATGCCCCCTCAAGAAGGCGGCGGGGAGAGAAATGAGGGTCGACGACTTCTTGAAAAGTACAAGAAATTGAGACGAGCTGAGACCCAGGTTGGCGAAGAGAAGGGGCTGAATTAGCTCAAACTCTCACTACGGGAGAATGATAAAGGGAAATCATAGGCACAATAGTAAAGCAAGCTTAAGACTTTCCAGGATTGGGGGGGGGGGGGGGGGGGGAGATGGAGGAGTGGAGCACTATAAAAGGAATCCATGGTAGGGAGATGGATGATAGAATGATAAAGCTGATGCAACAGGATTTCAAAGAGTCAGATTGGCAGAAGATGGGTTTCGAAGATCCCTAGGACTAGGATTGTGGATCTCGAAAGATGAGGCTTGGTGGATTGATTTGATTGGTGGATCCCTAAGACTAGGATTGTGGATCTCTAAAGCTAAGTGTGAGGAGTGATTCAAAGAGATACTAATGCATAAGTTGGGGTAGGAGCGACAGATGTAGGATATGGATGGGGGATAATGGAGATGAAGGGAATCCATTGAAGCTTTTTGAGCGGGGGGATACTTCAAAGAGAAGTACCACCATGTAGTTGAGCACTATAGGACTGTTGGTTAATTGCTAGGGTTACCAAGAACATCAAGGCCTTTTTACCAACCATCCAGAGGACTGACGAACTGACTCAACAAAAACACACAAGGATTGCCCCAGTATCACACATGAAACCCAGAGGAAGCAGCATAGAAACGACACAATGTAACCCAAAAGCAGAAAAAGAAAACAAGAAAAAGACCTGATCAAGACCTTACGCTCTAATTGCCCCATTCACAGCATACCATGATATGGAAGATCGTGGCAACCTTGAGGAGGGAACAAGGAGATTGCTTGGAAAAGATATTTCAAGACCCAAAAGGGAAGATCCCAAATCAAAAGAAAGCGAAAATCCAAAAGAGAACTGTTTGCCAACGAGATGGGTAGGACAAGGTACTAACGGACCAAGATCAGACATAAGGAAAGCTATATCCTGCAAGGATCTATTAGAGAGCACCTAAGCTGATGGATCTGGATGAGTGATGCGTCTGGCAAGCTGAACTAAGAAGGATAACACTTTGGTGACAGGAGATCTAGCTAAAGGATGCATTGGAATATCTAACCAAGGTGTGCGATGTGTGCAAGATGTTGACCAAGGATGAACTAACACGAAAGCCGGATAGATACAATGATACTAAGCTAAAGAGGATGTACAAGTTTGTTCATGTTTTGGTTTTTTGTGAGATGGAAATTTTTGTGAAGGATGGGATGTCTATAATAGTTGATAGGTGGATAGGTAGATGGTTTGTGAAAAGCTTAGGGAAAATGGGATTCTGTGTGTGCATGTGATAGGATACAGGCTAGGATACAAGATTATTTACAAGCTAGAATATGGTACAAGCTTTGGACAAGATTCGGATATATACAAGGTATGATACAAGATTTAAAAGGTATAATACAAGCTTTGGTACAAGATTTACAAGCTGTACAGGAGGTATTGACAAGCTCCATCAGATTTTGGATATTTGATTGGAACACCAAGGGAACAAGCAAGTGTTTTATGGGATGGTGGGTGGATGGATGAGGGATAGGATAGTGATAGATAATGGATTAGTCTTTAGCACACAAGGCGCCCGAATTACCAGGTTTTCACCAAGGTACCTATCCAAGGCGCTTGAATTGCTAAGTTTTCACCATTGGATGCTTATTTCTTTTTACTTATTTTTTTGTATTTTTTAAAAGCTAGGTATACCAAAGATCTTCAAGCATAGAACTTCTTGAGATGAATGATGTTAGTGGGATCATTCAAGAGTTCTCCTTCTGGTGTAGATAATTGATAGGCTCCAGAGCCAAAGGAGGTAGTAACCACATAAGGACCAAGCCATGTAGGTTCAAACTTGCCTTTCTTTTCTCAATCTGCTTGGACTTTCATATTTTCTTTGAGGACCATATCACCTGGCTAAAAGTTTCGTGGGAGCACCTTCTTGTTGAAATTCCTTTTGAGATGAGTTTGGTAGACTATGAGATGGTCATAGGCTTGTTGTCTCTTCTCGTCTAAGAGATCTAGCTGGGTGAGTCGAGCTACTCTGTATTCTTCATCTGAGATTTTCCCTCGCAAAGATATGCGTAGTGAGGGAAGTTCAACTTCTATAGGTAATACCACTTCGGCACCATAGACTAGGGAGTATGGAGTTGTGCCTGTGGATGTATGGAAGGAAGTTTGATATGCCCATAGAGCTGGATTTATTTGAAGGTGCCAATCACGGCCGAAATCATTGACAACTTTCTTGAGGATTTTGAGGAGGGTTTTGTTAGTTGCCTCTGCCTGGCCATTACCTTGTAGGAAATATGGGCTAGAAAAGTGGTGATGGATGCGAAGGGAAGTGCATAATTCTTCCATGTTGAGATTTTCAAAGTTACCTCCGTGGTCAGTGAAGATGGTGGATGGGATGCCGAAGCGGCAAACAATGTGGTACAAGATGAACTTGGAGACTTGAACTCCTGTAGATGAGACTAGGGGGACTGCTTCCACCCACTTAGTGAAATAGTCTGTAGCTGTTATTATCCATTTATGTCCATCAGATGAGAGAGGGGTGATAGTTCCAACTAGATCAAGGCCCCAACAAGCGAACGGCCAAGGTGGTGCAATAGGTTGTAGATCTTGTGCTGGAGCGTGCACAAGATTTGCATGCTGCTGACATGGGAGACACTTTCTGACAAAGTCACAAGAGTCTTCTTAAATGGTAGGCCAATAGTAGCCTGCTCTAAGGATTTTTCGTGCTAGGACAATACCACTCGTGTGGGCACCGCAAAGTCTAGAATGTACTTCTTTTAATGCCATCGCGGCCTCATTTTCATCTAAACATCGAGAGAGAGTATCGTGATAACCCCGATGATATAGGGTATTGGCTATGATAACATAGCGGGATGATTTTTGAATAAGGTTCTGGTGTTGGGTGTGTGTGAGGTGAGGGGATATGATACCATCGTTAAGGTAAGCATGAATTTCATGGTACCAAGGGGATTGGGGACCAACCAAGATACAAACACGGTTTGAATCCTCATTCGCATAAGCGGGTGTGAGGAGCTGCTCAACTAAAAATTCATACTGCGTAGCATCTTGGGGAATTTCTAAGAGCGAGCCGATAGTGGCCATGGCATCTACTGCCTTATTCTACATTCAAGGCACTTGTGTAAACTGAAGCTTTGTAAAATGCTGGGTCAGCTGATTAACTAGCTCTTTGTAGGGTAATAGCTTTTCATCTTTGGTTTTATATTCATTTAAGACTTGTTTGATGATGAGTTGGGAATCACCAAAGACTTGTAACTCAGTGATATTCCATTCTGCAGCTATCTTTAATCCTGCTACAAGAGCTTCATATTCTGCTATATTGTTGGTGCTAGGGAATTGTAGCTTGAAGGCTTTTGGAATGTAATCTCCTTGAAGTGTAACTAGTAATATTCTTGCCCCTGATCCATGAGAGGCATATGAGCCATCAAAATAAAGCTTCCATGGGGGTTGTTCTTCAATTAGGCAGATATGCTCATCTGGAAATTCTGTGAGCAAAGGATATGCATCTACTAGAGGTGCATCAGCTAGGTGATCTGCTATAGCTTGCCCTTTGATTGCCTTTCTGTCCACATATTGGATGTCAAACTCACTTAGTAGCATAACCCATTTGGCCAAACGGCCTGTAAGTGCTGTTCTGGAGAGCATATACTTGAGAGGGTCAATCTTGGAGACTAGTTGGATGGTATGACTTAGCATGTAGTGGCAAAGCTTTTGAGTTGAGAAAAAAACTGCCAAACAAGCTTTTTCCATAGGAGTGTAATTGAGTTCATAACCAACTAGGGTTCTACTAATATAGTAGATGGCTCTCTCTCTGCTATAATCATCATGTTGTGCTAGAAGTGCCCCTAGAGCAGTAGGTGTTGTTGATATATACAAGATCAAGGGATGACCAGGAACTGGTGGAACCAAGATAGAGGGATTGGTGAGATACTGCTTGAGCTGATCGAAGCTGCGCTGACATAAAAGATCCCACTTAAAGTTCTCATTCTTCTTTAGCAAGTGTGAAAACGGTGTACACTTATTTGCAAGTTGGGAGATGAAGCGCCGGACAGATTGAAGTTTTCCCTGAAGAGAGTGAAGCTGTCGCAATGTCTCGGGAGGATGCATGTTTAAGATAGCCTTGACCTTTTTGGGGTCAATCTCTATACCTTGTTTAGAAAATATGAAGCCTAGAAGCTTGCCATATGTGACCCCAAAGACACACTTCTTGGGATTTAGCATGAGATGATATTGGGCCAACCTATCAAAGACTTTCTCCAGGTCAGCAAGATGATCCATGAAGGTGTGAGATTTGACTAGGATATCATCCACATAATCCTCCAAAATGCTATGGATAAGATCATGGAAAATGGTTGTCATAGCTCTTTGATAGGTAGCCCCAGCATTCTTTAGGCCAAAAGGCATCATGGTGTAGCAAAAGGTTCCCCAAGGGGTAGTGAATGCTATCTTATGTTGGTCCTCTTCTACAATCTTGATCTGATTATACCCAAAAAATCCATCCATAAGGGACAGAATTTCATGTCCAGCTGTAAGATCTACAATCATATCTATGTTGGGCAAGGGAAAATCATCCTTTGGACAAGCTTTGTTAAGATCTCTAAAATCAGTGCAAATTCTGATGTCACCGGAAGGCTTAGTGACAGGGACCATGTTGGAGATCCATTCTAAGTAGTCGATAGGTCGGATAACCTTAGCAGCTAACATTCTTTCTAGTTCAGCTTTGACTAGTAAGGCCACCTTGGGATGCATTTTTCTAATCTTTTATCTTACGGGCTTGATCTTTGGATCGACTGCAAGATGATGAACTACAAGCTTTGGATCAAGTCCTGGCATGTCCTGATACGACCATGCAAATCGGCCAATGTTCTCTCATAAAACCTCAAAGAGGAGGTCAGCTTGGTCTTGTGATAGGGATGTAGCAATGTGAACAATTCTAGGGACCTCTGAAGAACCAATGTTGACTTCTCTAGTATCCTCTATTAGAATAGAAGACACCTCTGGTCCATTATCTTGAGGAGGCAATACTAAATCCTCATGTTCTGCTTGTGGCTCTGGATTTTCTTGTTGAGGGGTTCTCTCTGCTGCCTTAGCTAGCCCCAGATTTACCTTAGTTCTAGTTTTGGGTGTATCGAAACTAGGTTGGGGATTTTCTCCAAAATACCCCTTGGGATCTAGCTTGTAGATGTAGGCAGAATCTAGCTTTGTCTTCTTATGAGGAGTTTCAGCTCCCATGAATCTTAGAAGCGCTTCCTCTGATGCGAACTCATCAATATATATGACACTTGGTTGGTCCCAATCTATGAGTTGTGGATGAGCAAGTGGTAGGTCAATGAGATGGATGGATAGTTCTCAAAGAACAGAGTCTCCTAGGAAGATTTGGTATGGGATATCGTCGTAGGCTCTCTTTTCAACTTCCTCAAGAATGTCTTCAATTTTGACAATGTCGCGGTGGATGTTCGAAAAAGCGTGACCGTTCTCGTTGGTGCCCCCTGTTGTGGGTATGCCAAAGCCAAGACCTGACTTTATTTCCCAATTATGTGCTTCGATGGGACATTGCATGCCCCTTTCTTCTGGTCCTAGTCCACCTCCTTGATCCTTCCATTTTTTAGTGATGAGCTTATGTTGTTCGGGATACTTCTGGCTGAACTGATCAAGGCATGCTTGATTTCTTGGAGGTGCATCCTTATGTAACCAATTGTTGATATCTGGAGTGAGCTCCTCATGAAGAGGGGTTTTTTAGGACACAAAGGTGGTTGGGCCAAACCGTTTGTATCGAGGAGGTGGAATCTCCTTAGCTTTGTGATATGTTGGCCGTCCATGGGTATGTGGATCAAGTGGGATTGCTTCGACAGCAAATGCATCTGATAGACTATATTCTCCACAACCTTTGTTGTTGATCTTTACAGTAGATAGGGTGGAGGCAAGGATGGTTTCTGTGTCATTACAAGTGTGGGATGAGCTGGTGATGGCTGTGCCAATGTCTATTCCAGGGAAATGGTTTGTATATGAAGCTTCAACCGCATTGCAATAAGCAAAGCGTTTTGGATCGGCATGGATGGTTACCTCAGTGCCTTGATGCGGAAATTTGATGCACTGATGGTAGGTGGATGGAACGGCCTTCACAGCATGAATCCATGGGCGACCGAGGAGGATGTTAAATGGTAGGTTTAGATCAACAACATGGAAAACTGTCTCTTGGATGATCGGCCCAACCTTGATTGGTAGCAAAATAGTCCCTTCTGTGGTCCTTTCCAAGTTGTCATAAGCTTTCATGGTGATAACCTCACTGATCATATCTGCCTCAGTATACCCAGCTTGTTTTATGAATTTTAGGGTGCAAATGTTTAAGGCTGATCCATTATCTATCATTACTCTTTTCACAGAAAAATTGGATACCATGATGGCTATGTGAAGCGGAAGGGTGTGATCTGGCTCAACCGCAGGTATGTCGGTGGGTTTGAAAGATAGGGCACATGAGGATGAAAGGTGTCCAACAAGATTACAAAAATTAGTAGCATTGATATCAGAAGGGACACGGGATTCTATGAGAGCACTATCAAGGAAGTCTTTGTACATAGGACTAGTGAAGAGAAGGTCTAAAATGGAGATTTGGGCTGGCATGTTCCCAAGGTGTTCCAAGATATTGTACCGGCTTTTTGATGGAGCTGATGGTGCTAACGAAACTGGTGGGCCTGCGATGTTAAATTGCGCTCTTCGAGTGGTGACCACACACTCATTGTCTGCTCCTTGGATATTGATAACATTGACAGAAGGCTCTTTCTCAGATATACAACCTATAAGGCTACCATAGTCTATATAGGATGAAGTGTGGTCATTGTTCTTCCCATGCTGTTGGTTTGGCTGGCGATTGTTGGTGTTATTTTGGATAGGTGCTTTTCTAGGATTTTGGTTGTTGTGTGGAGGAAAAGCATTTTGATAAATCTGTAAGCCTGCATTGGGAGAGGTTTGGGCACCAACAGTGATTTCCTTCTGATCAATGAGGTCCTGCACATAGTCTTTCAGTTTCATGAATCTGAGGGTGGTGTGACCATTTACCCTATGGAACTTGCAATACTCATTGTCCTTGTACCATGCAGCTTTGGATTGGCTTGGATCAATTTGTTGGGTAGGAGGAAATTTGATGAGGTTTTCCTTAGCCAATTTCTCAAAAATAACATCCAATGGCTCACCAAGGGGTGTATAGTTTCTAGGTGCAGGTTGGAATCTGGGCTTTTGCCCTGCAGCTACATTGATGGCATTAGCTTGATTGTTAGACCCTTGAAAGTTGGGTCTTGTATTGTGGTTTTGATAGCTTTGGTTATTTCATTGTTGGTAATTGATAGCTTGTTGGTTGTTTGTTTGATATGGTGGGTTAGACTGGTTTTGAGAGGACCAACAATATTCACATGTTTGGTGTCAGTAACCCCATCTATTGCAACATGCTTGTTTTTGTTCCAATACCTAGACTTGTCATTGGAATGTGATTGATTTTGCTTGGCCTCTTTGTAAATATTTACCACACCATCTTTGATGAGTCCTTGCTCAAGAATCATTCCTTTCTCTTTGATATCCTTATAGGTCTGCAAACAATTCATGGTCATGTGGTGAGCCAAGCTGGGATGTGCATTATCAATAAACATTTTCACCACATGGCGTTCTGGCAAGGTGTAGGATATGCGGGTGGTAAGGGTTTGCCATCTTTGCAGGTATTCAGCAAGGCTTTCTCCACCTTTTTGCTTGGTGTGGACAAGATCAACTATTGATAGCTCTGTTTCAACAAGATGGGCATATTGGGCTACAAATGCCTCAGATAATTCCGCAAAGTTTTTAATTGTGCCATAGGGGATTCTATAAAACCATTCAAGAGCTGGTCCAGCCAAGCTTTTGGGAAAAAGGTGCAAGAGGAAGACATTATTGTATGCCACGTCCTGGCAATGCATGTAAAATTCTTTGATATGTGTGACAGGGTCTCCTTTTCCTCTAAATTTGTCAAATTTAGGTACCTCAAAGTGTTTGGGAAATGGTGTCATGGTAATGGCTCTATCAAATGGGTAAGGACACACATTCTCAAACTTGAATGTCTTTGGATCATTCCCTTCTTGGATGGCTTTTAGAGCTATCTTCATTTGCTCCCACTCTGAATTGATAGGTGATGGTTGGGGTGCCCCCAATGTAGGAGTGCCTTGAGGTAGGTATGTGCTGGATGGGGCCACTAAATATGGATGGCTGTGAGGGATTTGCTGATAGGGATTGTACATTGTTTGGGCAGCTGCATGGTGGATGACGGGTTGTTGGGGGGGAGGTGGCGCATATTGCTGCATGTGCTGTGAGGCTTGTTGTTGATATGGGATTTGAGGTTGGGATTGAGGAACATAAGCTGGCTGTGGGATAAATGGATTGCTTTGTGGAGGTAAGGTATAAGATGGTTGTGAGGCTTGGGGAAAGGATCGGAGGGCTTGTGGGGTTTGACCAATATATGTGGGTTGTGCCCCCATTTGGGATGGTATCTGAAAATAATTGGTGGTTGGCTGGGGTGGTGGATTACCTCCTAGAAGTGGCATTGAAAAGTAGTTGGTAATTGGAGGTAATGGATTAGTTGGCAGTGGAGGTGGTGGGAATTGAAAGCTTGGGAATGGAACTGATGGGGTTTGATAGCTTTGTGGTTGGATTTGGAAGCTTGGTAGAGTGGTGGTGGGAGTTGGGGTCACTTGGGAGCTTGGTAGAAGATTGGCAGTAGCTTGTGGGATTTGATAGCTTTGTGGAGTGAAGGTAGTAGCTTGTGGATTTGTGGTTGGTGGTATTGAGCTCCCAAGACTTAATGAAAATGATGGGATTGTACTTTGGGCTGTGGTGAACAAGCTGGGGGCGATGAAAGGTTGATTACTTGGCCCCATGGGTGGCATCCCTGTTGTATATTACTGAGGTTGGCCAAAGATGCTAGCACTAATTTGGGAGATGGGTGGATTTGGAAGGCTAGGTGTGGGAGCAGCAGCAATAGTGAAGGGGGTGAACAGTGAGGTGTTTTGAGTAAAGGGGGTTTGGAGTGGAGAGGTATGAACCAAGGATGGAGTGGTGGTGGCTGGGTGGATGATGGTATGTTTGGGTCTGTTGGGTCATATGGATTGGCTGGAGGCTCTTCTTTTGGAATATATTGAGGATAATTTGGATCATAAGAGACTATGGGTGGTGGCAGCTGCCCAAACAATGGGTGAGATGGATCTAATAATGGAGGGGGTCTTCCAAAGTCAAAGGTTCCTACATTGTCCCTTCGAAAATTAGCCATGATTGTCTCTTTGTTTTTGTCTATAATGGCGTTTACCAATACTACATTTCCTGGTTGGTTCATGAAAGCTTCAATGTCAGTAGGTGATGGCTTAGCTTGCTCTGGGCTGAAGGATGGCTGAGTGCTCAAGGGGGGTGAGGTTGTTCGATCCAAATGATAGGGCTCCATTTTTTCTTTCTTCTTGGCTAAGCGAGTGACGGGTGGCATGAAAAATGCTCCTAGGGATGAGATGCAATAATGCTGATGGATGCAAAAGGGGGAAGGCTTTTCTATGCAAATGATTTTCTAGGTTGAGGCAAAGCTATATGAAAAAACCTAAGGAGGATTGGGTTGGGGATTCTAACTTCAAAGATATGTTGTCAAAGCACAAAAGGTCTACTTTCCTATGTGCAAGCTTGGTGGTGATTGTGTCAACTTAAGGATAGACTGATGATCCTTTAAGAAGAACACGAGATTGACCACTTGCGGATCCCAACCTTTAGCTCAAGGTGATGAGGGATAACAAGTGACAAAGCTAGGTTACCCTAGACAAAGCTCTGTCAAAGGGATAACCTTGGTGAGATTGGTGGATTTGGAAGATTTTAGGAATGGTAAACTTTTAGCAAGGTGACAACAATTTTGAAAGCTTAGATGTGCAAATTTTTGATTACTGGCTAGATGGCATGATTCTAAATGAGATGGATGAGCTAATAATTCTTAAGGGGATAACCTAATATGGTTGGCTTTTCTACAAAGATGACTCTAAAGTGAAGCTTATCCAAGAAGATGTGGAGAAACAAGGGTGTCTAATCATAGAAATCATGCCTAGTTGGTAAGGCATAAGCAGGATTAACTCCTGGATGTTGGCTAAATTTGATGGTGCACTCTAACCAGGCCTCTTGAAGTGCTTCGTCGATAGCTTTGTCCTCTGCTTTGTGGAGTTTGGCAATTCGTGGGCTTGGTGTTATTTCTTTTCTCTTGGCTGAAAGTTCTTGGTATGCTAGAGATGGCTTGAGTTTGACCTTGTGAAACTTCTGCTTGAGTTTGGGTTGTTCCAACATAAATTCTTGAATTTGCTTGGCTTTGGGAAAATCTCAGTTGTTTTGCTTCAACTTGTTCAATCTTCTAAAATAGGCAGTGACTACTCTAAGTGTGCCCTAAGCTAGGATTGACCAAGTTTGGCAAACATTCATTCAACAAGTAAAATAAAAACAAGCAATAGATAGGAACACCCAGATAGAAGTTTGTGGTTCTCAGAATGTGATACTTGCACCGAGGAGTGTGTATGTTCTACAAATGTTTTGATCAGTCACTCCAAACACATTAACATCCTAGATGGTTTTCTGCAAGGCTGACAGTTGGTTTAGCTAGGGAGTCCTCGATATACGCAAGGTATGTGAGGCCCAAATTTGTAGATGAGACCAAAAGGATGTCACACAGCCGAGAGGAGCGGTAACCCACTTCTCCTCTTTCACTTCTCAAGGGTATAAAGTTCCTTGAGGCTTAGCCCGAATGACAAAATCTTGATCCCAAGAGAGGTGTCTTTCGATTCACCTCCCGATTCTTATACTCGGTCGAAACGCTGGAGTTGAGGTCGTCAAAGGGGTGATGAAATCCCCAAGCAGGTCTCCTAAAAAGAAACAAGGTTTTGGATCCTAATCTTATGCACCCAAGATGGCCTCGAAAGACGACAAGGGGAGAGAAGACTTGGATGACCTTGGGCTAAAAAACACGCTCGTTCTTTTACCAACTGACTCTTATGTGTGCTAATCTAGACTTTGCAAGCACTCATGTTTAAGAGACAATGTTCAATTCCAACTTGAAGTGCCAACAAAAGTAAATCGATCGAAGAATGCAAACAATAAGAAGATTTAGGGTCAACAAAAGAAAACTCGCGCGCCCGGAGGCCCTCCACACCAAGTATTGATTAATTTTCCTTAAGGCATTCAAGATTGAGTGTGAGTTTGTTTTAAGCCCAAAACAAAAGTGTGTGAGATTCGATTTCAAGCGCGCGCCTGGAGGCTCTCCACGTCAGTTGTTGTTAAATTTTAGTGCCCAAACTTGAAGTGTGATCAATTTAATCTAGAGTTTTGACCATTTAAGAATTTTGATAAAGTTAAAGCAAACGTTCAAAGACCAATTGAGTGAGTTAGATTGTGGAACATTTAACACCTTTTTCAAGTAGACCCATCCTCATAAATGGCACTGAGATTGCAACCAATGGTTAATATTTGATGGGTGATTAGAAAAGAGGTGAGTCCAAGGAACTACTCAAATTGATTTTTGTAAATTTGTATTTTAACTTAACAAAGTTTCTTAAATGTCCAAAAATCAAACTTTACCTAGATTGCATGTGGAAAAGAGATTTGTTTTGTTCAATTTTAAAAGCTCCAAATGAAGTGTTTGATATTGCAATGGTTAATTGATCCTTGGAATTCAAGATTGGATTTGTTGTTTTAAGCATGCATTCCAAGGAAAATTGATTTTAATCCATGACATTCAAGAGTTTGTTTTGAGCAACATTCATTCAATGGAAAATGTGTTTAACCATTCAAGTTCATTTTTTTAGCAACATGCATTCAAAGACAAATGGTTAAACATTCAAGTTCATTTTTTAGCAACATGAAAACCTGCAAGAAACATGGTTAGTGGTTCCATATGTGCTCCAACCTGCAATGAGACAAAAAAAAGCAATTTAGTTAGTTAGCCAAAATCTTCAAAAAATGAGAGCTTAACTATGGGAAAAAAAATTTTAACTTTTTTTGCTATTTTTTCTACGCGTAAAAATGCTTAAAATGGTCTAAATCCTACGGAACCACTAAAAGTCAAATTTTGATTTATACTCTTTTTTTTTCTTTTTCTTTTTTTAAGCTACAAAGTGCAAAAATAATAAAGCAGAAATGCAACATAAGCAAGTAGAGAAGACAGTCTGTCAAGCGGAGACGCCAAAATACGAAGACGCTGAAATACAGAGACGCTAGTATTCAAAGAGGACAAAATAGATTTGCAGCACAGAAAATAGGTGACAAGCAGAGACGCCGATTTGCGCAGATGTGGATTTTTGTAGACGATGATTTGGATTGGCGGTGGCGGAGACGTCGATTTGCGTAGACGCGGATTTTTGCAGACGTTGATTTGCGCAGACGCAGATTTTCGTAGACAAAACAGGTTGCAGACGCCAAAACTGCACGAAAAAAGTTGAAAAACGCAAAAAAAAAAAAATTAGATGGTATTTCTTCTTCCTAAGTGCGTTCTTTAACCTGCAAAAACAAGCAAAACACCCTCACAACACACTCAAACAACAAAAAACATTAGATGGTTAGAAAAAATGACATATAGATGAAAATAGATGATTAAATGACCCATAGTGGGGTCCCACCGGGCGTGCCAAAATGTAGAACAAGAATTAGTATGCAAAGAACATTAACAAATAAAGTAAACATTCACAAACCAAAAATTAAATTCACATATATGCTTAGAAAAAGAAAGAAAACAAGAAGTGTAAACCTCACAAGAGAAAACACTCCATGCTTTCTTGATTCTATAGATGTGTCCTTTTGCTGTGGATGTATGCTCAAGATGCTCAAAAGTTGCTTCAATGGAGATGGGTAATGGCAAATTGGTAGTTTTGTGAGCTCTCAATTTGGCATTATAAGGGTATGGTTGATGGCTTTGGTTCTCAAAATAGCATGGTAACTTTAGCTCAAAGATTGTTGATGAAATGGCTTGGGATGGGATTCAATTTATAGGCTAAGGGGTAGAGGGATGGAGGGCTTAGATGCAAGGATGGACGAAGGCTTAAGGAGGGCTAGGATGCACTCAAAGGAGAGCACATGGATTGTGCTTGTTTAGCACCAATGGGAAGGTGACACTTGTCACAAAGAGGATGAGTGTGAGAGGATAGGGTAAAGGGTTGGTTAAAGGCATGATGAGTGGGGTTGAGTATGTAAGAGGGATGTAAGAGGAATGAGTGTGGAAGAGGGAAGAGTGTGGAAGATGGGTGTAAGAGTCATGAGTGGGCTTGTAAGAGTCTTTTATGTTTTGTAAGAGCACTCATGACTTAGTGGTTGGGCTTTTTGAGCGGAGACTTTGGTTTGGATTAGGAAAGTCTTAAACTTGTTTAAGGAATGTGACAACATTAGGGAGTGGATTAGGCTTGGGTTTAGGATTAGATTAGAGATGTTAGAGATGTGCAAGTGGATGGCATTAATGAGGGTGGGTGAGTTAGTGGCTAAGCTTGGTTAGTATGGGTGGATGGGGTGGATTAGGCTAAATGGAGGATTAGAGATAGGTTAGGGGTTTTTGAATTTGAGGATTTCATTTATCAAATAGATTTATTTAATAAATGGAGATTTTTGGAATTAGATAGAAGAATAGGATTTAATTGATAAATAATAGATTATTTGATTTATCAATTAGGACTATAGATGATTAATTAAATTAATCAACTAGGGGATGACAAAGGATTAATTAAATAGAAATTTAATTAATAATGCCCTTTTTAGATAACTAAATAGGATTACTAAAATAGTGTAATCAAATTTAGGTGTCTACAATAGGAACTTAAGGTCATACACTAGATAATTCAAGGAGACCTTAAGTGGTTTTTCAAGAAGTTCACAGGTAAAGAGGAGGACTATGTTGCCCAATCTAAGGAAGTGATCAAGGAGGTTCAAAAGAAGTTTTAGGAACTTCAAGACAAGAAACCGCCAACTAAGCAAGATTTTTCAAATGTAGTGCACACTAAAGACATGCTAATAATTAATCTAAAACACTTGGAAATGCATGAAGAGATGATAACAGAATTAAAAAAAGAAAAAGAAATCTAGAAGTAATGGCTTGCCTACATTGGTTTGCCACATCCGTCCATTATTTCAGCATTCTGAACTACCTACAAAGCATGGAAAGTGGCAAGAAACATGGCCAGCGGGGATGGTGCTACCTGATTAAAAGAAATAGTTACACATAGTTTCTTAGTGGTTCTTTTTGTTAATTTACTTTTCTTGCATTTCGGTTAGCACAATAATGTTAACCAAAAGACTATTTTACTCCTGGTGGGGTAAGTTTGGCTACTGTCTAGCCCCATGCCTTTTAAATATGTAATAGCTAGTATGGCATAGGGTTAATCTCCAGCAAATTGATAGACAAAACTATTTTTGTTTGTGGTTTAATCTTAAGTTTTAGAAGTAGCATTTCAAAATTCTACAAATACAAAGAAAACTTTGCAGTTTGATTTTGTTAAGAGCTTTGTAAGTAGATATTGTTATCTGCTCATTTGAATCAGTATTTCTAAAGATACTATTTATATAAAAGCTCTTTTTTGTGTTTGTTATTGATTTTGAAGTTGTTAATTCAAAATTTGGGAAGCTGTGAGAAGAGATTTTTATTGAATATGCCTCCTCAATTACTTAATTTTCAGTTATGTGGATAATATTGATAATTAAAATCAAGTGGTTCTTTAGCATTAAAATCTATTCTATATTGATGAGATAGAATAAGTTGATTCAACATTATTAGTAGATTGTATTTTAAAAAGATCTTTCTATTGAGTTAAAAGATCAAAAAAAATATTTTCAATAAAGGTAGCTACACCTATTTTATTGAAGAAACTTTAAGCAGAGAATTCCTTAGTCCTATATAGAAATTCATTTTTTGGTATACATTTTTCTCTGTTTTGCATATAAAATCATTTGAGAAAAATTGTTTACTAACAGTTTTTGGCGACTCTACTGGGGAAGACTAGAAATGGTTTTACCTCATCATGAAATTTTCCTAGTACTTCAACCAGGCTTAGGGTTTGACAATACTCAAGAAGACATTATTTCAGATCTAAATGCACAAGCCTAGAAACTCAAAACAAACCTAGAACAGTATGCACAAGTTAACCAAGTGCTTGAAAGAGAAGAAGAAAGGGTTGAACTCATCAGAGGTGTACCAATTGCTAATGAAGAAGCAATAGTTGATAGACTAATCCCAAGGCCATTCTTAGTGTTAAATGTTAGTTTAATTATGAAAAACTAGCTAGTACGAAGTACACTCGAAGTGAAGAAAGGAAGGGGTTTATTGATCAATCTTATGAATTTGTAAAGAGTCTTAATTTTGCTCCTGATCTCTCTAATAAATGCAAAAAAACTGTTAAAAGAAAAAGTAGGCCAACATCTCCTCAAAAACCTACCCCTGTAACTATAAGTCTCCAAGCCTTAATCTTACCAAAGACACTAGTACTTTCTCATTTTAATGCCCAACCTTTGAATTTCATTCCACCGATAATGGTTGCTAACTAGTGGAGTGCACAAGTAGGTCCCCTGGCCGTTGGAGGTAACCCTAATCCTCTTCCTAAGGATGCTAGAAAATTTTTACCCAAATTCAATGGAGATGGGAAGAAATCTACTGATGAACATCTCAATGCCTTTAACATTGCATGTGTAGTTTTGGCCATTGCTCTTGAAGATGTAGTCATAAGACTATTTGTGCAAACTTTAATTGATGATGTTGATGATTGGTTTCACCATCTCCCACAAGCGTCCATCACCACCTAGGCTGAAATGCAAAGTGCTTTTGAATTAGGTTTAAATCTACTAATGATGAACATACTCTACTCCTCCAATTGACCCAACTTAAGAAAGAAGTACATGAGACAATGAGAGATTTTGTACCAAAGCTCAATAAAATACTACGTAAAATCCCTACTACTAAAAGACCTAATGTAGAGAACCGCAAAGGTTTCTTTGTTAATGTAATGCCTCCAAATATTAGTTTTCATCTAAGGAGAGATAGGGTAGCAGATGTTGATGGTGCTCAAAGATTAGTTGTTGAATTAGAGGATGACCTTTTAGCCATAGGAAAGTGGAAACGAGAAATGAAGACTTCAAAGTCACAACCATCTACTTCAAAAAAATTAGACCCATTAGTTCAGAAACTCATGAATGATGTCATGACTATTAAGAAGTAAATTCCCAAAATGAACACTCAATAGCAAGATATTCCAAGAAAGTATCCAGGTCAAAGTAGTTTTCAAGGAAAACAAATTAATTTACCCCCAAATCAACAAAGATTGTAGATTGAAGCTCCACCCAATAAAAATAACATGTGTTTTTTTCATCTTACAAATGATCATGAGGGAAGTTCTTGTCCTGAGAATATAAGATATCAGCAACTTGAAGTAGAAAAAATGGCCTCGGCTAATGCAAA
This sequence comes from Cupressus sempervirens, assembly GCA_028749045.1. Classification (NCBI taxonomy): domain Eukaryota; kingdom Viridiplantae; phylum Streptophyta; class Pinopsida; order Cupressales; family Cupressaceae; genus Cupressus; species Cupressus sempervirens. Next base: position 872,687,916 of record CM053789.1, read on the forward strand.
CATAGAGGAAGAACCTAGTGACTCCATAAGTTATTAGCTTGAATATGAATCTGATTCTAAAAGAAGTGGTGATATCCTTTTAGCCTTAGAATAAGTTGCATGCTCAGTCTTAACCTATGGGTAGAGAGCCACTAAAGTTGATGATTCTAAAAATAATACAACCCCTACTCAGGAAAAAGAATTAAAAGGGGAAAATGAAAATAAGTCATCACCTATGCAGTCCAAAACACCCCAAATCCTGAAAAGGTTTGATCCTAATTACTCATTTGATATTGTTGAGTTTTGTAAAGCATCTAAAATACATATTTCCCCTATTGAATACCTAAGAAGGAACCTTGGAGAGCTTAATAAACTGATTGAATATGTTCATCAATCTTCCCCTGATTTAGCAACTAAATAAATAAATAAAACCAAGGTCTTAGAGAAAAATTAAATGTCTACTAAGCAAATTAGTGAAATTCCTCAAGAAAAGAAAAGGGAAACCCAAGCATCTGATAACCAAGAAGGAACACTTCAACTAGACAAAGTCAGCCCTGAAGCTTCTCCCAAACCAAATCCATTTTATGTATCCCTATTCCTTCATGGTTTTAAGCTAAATAATTGCATCATAGATTTAGGTGCTTCTAACAACATAATGCCAGCTATAGTAGCCAAGGCTCATGATCTCCCTTTAACCAAAACCTTTGGTAAACATTATTCCATGGATTCCAAGAAAGTTCCTTTAATAGGTCAAATTAAAGATGCCCAATTTTCCCTAGTAGCTTATCCTCAGAAAAGAATTAAGCTTACTATTTTAGTGGCAGATATTCCTACTAGTTATGGTATGCTTCTTAACTGAACTTTCTGTCGAGACCTGGGAGGGGAAGTTAAAATGGATCAGTCTCAAGCTATTATACTTGTGGGGAAAGAAAAAGTAACCTTGTTACCTAAAGCCAAATCCAAATATATATTCTTTCCATTTGATGATCCCAAATCTTAGATCCTTTATCAAGAGATTGATTTTCCTAACTATTTGATTTTGTCTGAAAATGAGAAAATAGGTGAGAAATCAGAAGTAGAAGACTCAGTATGGACTCTATAGTTTGATGGGAGCTACTACTCTAATGGATCTGGGGTTGGCATAGTATTGATATCTCCTAATGGTCAAAATTGTTCTTCCTCTTACAAACTTTCTTTTGAAAACACCAACAATACAACAGAATATGAAGACTTACTTCTAGGAATAGAAGAAGCCAAGAGAAGAAACATTAAGCTACTAAAGGCAAGAGGAGATGCTGAATTAATAGTAAAGAAAGTTAAAAACATGCTCTCAGTAAAGAATCAAAGACTGAAACATTATAGGAACCATGTGTGGGATGAGACTGAAGAATTTGAAGCCTTTTCAATTGAAGCAATCCCTAGAGAACTAAATGATAAAGCAGACTCTCTAGCAGTATCAGCCTCTTTACCGATTCCTCACCCAGACTTCATAAAAAAAAAAAATACTTAGTTGAGGTCATTCATAGGCCAAGTGTCCTTGACAATAAAAATTCATGGCAAGTATTTAAGGATGACACTCACATTAATGTTTTTTTATAAAGTATTGAAAAAATCTCTTCTAACTATTTTGAAGGTTCAGATTCTGAATGTAGAGAGTTTGTCCTGATCTCACTGATGAAAGTGATGTGTTACAATTAAAAGGAAATGTAATACCAAAAGGCCTAGTTAAGCTTGAAAAACTCTTTAACAGGAAAGACACTTTCCTAGACCAAAATTTATCACCTAAAGAAGATCCGAATGTTGATTATGAAAAGGTCAATTTGGGAGATAAACATAATCCCAAATTTGTCAACTTGGGAACTTGTTGTGGAGAAGACGAGAAAGCAAGATTCATCAAACTTCTTCCTAAATATATGGATGTCTTTGCTTGGTCTTACGAAGACTTAAAAAACTTTTAGAAATGGCCAATTCAAGCATCATATCACTCTAAAACCAAGTTCTACTCCTTTTAGGTAGAAGTTAAGAACATACAATCCAAAGGTTTCCAATGCAATTTTCAAAGAAATTGACAAAATGCTTAAAGCTTGCATCATCTTTACAATTCACCATTCTACCTAGGTGGCCAACATAGTGCCAGTGAGAAAAAGGAATCGAGAAATAAGGATCTATGTTGACTTTCAAAACCTTAATCAAGCAAGCCTGAAAGATAATTTTGCCTTACCTATAATGGATCAAATTCTTCAAATAGTTGTTGGTTTAGAAATGATATCCTTTTTAGATGGTTTCTCAAGCTATAATTAGATAGAGGTTGCCAAGGAAGATCAACACAAAATTGCATTTACAACACCCTGGGGCACTTTTACCTATAAAAGGATGCCTTTCAGCTTAATAAATGTAGGTGCCACCTTTCAGCGAGCCATGAATTCAACTTTCGATCATTTGCTGGATAGATGTATCACAGTGTATCTTGATGACATGATAGTGTTTTCCAGAAGATGAAAGAAACACCTAAAAGAATTGAGGAAAGTGCTTGAAAAATGTAGGGAACACATAATTTTGTTGAACCCTAAGAAGTAAAATTTTGTTGTGATGGAGAGAAATTTTCTCGGGCGCATGGTCTCAAAAGAAGGAATCAAAATTGATCCAAAGAGAGTAAAAGCTTTTTAACAATTGTGTCTTCCTATAAATCGTAATGGTGTTAAATCCTACTTTGGGCATATCAATTTCCTAAGGAAATTTGTACCTAATTTTGCAAAGACTATCAAACCAATGGCCAAGTTGCTCAGTGAAAAGAAAAATTTCAAATGGTATGAACTAGCATCTAAAGCATTCAAAGAGGCAAAAGAGACTATTGCTAAAGCTCCAACACTTTTTCATTCTGATTTTAAAAAATATTTTATAATGTACTACTATGCATCAAAACATACCATGTCAGGAATATTGTTTCAAAATAATGACAAAGGAGAAGAGATGTCTATCTCTTTTATGAGTGTCCCATTGAAAAAACATGAGCTGAATTACTCCTTGTTTGAAAAACAAGCCTTTGTTGTTGTGAAAGCAATGAAATACTTTTGATACTATATTTTACATTTGCATTCTTTAGTTTATGTACCATTCATTGTGGTCAAGAGTATCCTCACATAGTAGAATGTAGCAATTAATAATCGAGAAACTTGGGTAGCAAAAGTGCAAGAATTTGACCTAGATATCTAGCCAACTAAATTGGTCCGAGGGCAAGGATTGTGTAAACTTATTGCAGAAGTAGAAAAAGAAGAACCATATCCCAATTGTTTGTTTGTTGGCTTGAAAGATGAATGGTTTTCTGACATAGCTTATTTCTTGACATATGGGAGATGCCTTGATCATTTAAAAGTAAAAGACCGAAGGAGTCTTCAACTCAGAGTGGATAAATTTATGATTAATGATGATATTTTTTACAAAAAGGGCTTAGTTAGTATGTTCCTGAGATGTGTTCATGCTAACCAATAGGAAAAACTACTGAAAGCCTTCCATGATGGGGCCTATGGAGGAAATTTTTCATCAATAGTAATAGCCTTCAAAATCCTAAGAAGTGGATACTACTAGCTAGGTATGTTCAAGGCTGCCTACCATTGGGTGAGAAATTGTGAGAAATGTAAATTGTTTACTGGGAAACCACAATTAGCTACTCTTCCTCTAAAACCTATGATTATAGAAGAACCCTTTCAACAGTGGGGGTTGGATTTAATAGGGCCTATTAATCCAAATTCAAGTGCAGGGCATACACACATCCTTAATGCTACTAATTACTTTACTGAATGGGTTAAGGCAGTTCCTGTTAAAGCAACAACATCACAGGTAGTGTGTAAATTCTTGACAGAAAATATTTTGACCCGTTTTGGTACACCTAATAAAATAGTGACTAATAATGCATAAAAAATGTATCCCAAGAAATTTAATTGTATCATTATGATCATGGTATCCATCTATCTCATGCTTTAGATTATTTCCCTCAAGGTAATGGATAGGTAGAGTCCACGAACAAAAATCTATTGAATATTATGAAAAAGCTAGTAGATGAAAAGGCAAAAGATTGGCATAAGAAGTTATATGAAGCAGTTTGAGCTGATAGAACTTCTCCCAAAAGAGCCATTAGCATGACACCTTTTGAACTAGTGTATGGAGTTGAAGCACAATTGTCCTTGCCTTTGGAACTAGCTACCTTAAATTTACAAAAAGCAATTGAAGATGAAGTATTTCATTCCTCCATTGAAAAGAGAATACTCTATCTCCAAAAAATAGAAGAAGAAAGAAGGGAATTGGTAGATCATATCACCAACCATCAAACAAGGGTCAAAAGAATTTTTGATCGAAAAGCAAGGCCAAGAAGACTCATGAAAGTAGATCAAGTACTACTATGGGCCAAGAGGAAGGAACCTAAAGGAGCTCACACCAAATTTGAGAGCTTATGGAAAGGCCCATTTGTAATATCTGAGAAATTAGCTTCAAATGCCTTCAAGCTACAATATCTTAATGGAGATGATCTTCCCCTATCCTATAATGGGAAAGATCTCAAGTTGTACCAATTTTAAGTATGTTCCCTGTCTCATTGTAAATACCGTCTTTTTGGGTTTTTTTCTTTTAGTTTTTTTCTTTTTGAGTCGGTCTGCAAAGCCAAAGATCCTAAGTTCATCTATGATCCTTCTAGTCTCATTCCCCGGTTGGAGCCAATTGTTACCATGTATATGTTTCTTATGTCCTAAGGCAGTTCAGTCATGAGTCTTTTCTTAATTATGAAGTTGAACTTGAAGTTTCAATTAACTTCAAGTTCAAGTTCAACCTCCCATTTGTCTCCCATGTGTCAAAGTCCACTTTCTTTCCCCAAGTTAGTCTTGGTGAATTCAAAGTTGAAGTTGAAGCCTGATCATCCCAAACTTCAACTTCAACTTCGATGTCAATTTTGTACACTAACACTATGTTTTCATGCAGGCTTTCAACCTTTGAGTTAAAAAGCAAGGTGGGTCCCAATAAAGACACTTCCCAAGGCATGCGAGATAATAAATAGGAACATTAGGGTGGCACATGTTCTGATACAGCAAGATTTGATGAAAAGGAAAAATTTTCATTTCATGATGACATGGAGTAATAAAAGGCATGCAGATTTGACGGGCATTTATAACAAATTACTCAAAGGGTCTTTTTTGACGCATGGCACACAAATAGTAATTATCACATTTACTTGCCATATCTATACTTTGATTTCCTTTGTAAGTCATCCCTTAAATGCATTCATTTTTCCTTTTCATTACTCATTTCACCATTCGCAAAAGACATTCCAGTGCCATCTGGTAGGGAGAATGAATCACACGCTATAGCTTTGTCAAACTGTAAGTGTGTCACCATAACCCTCTGTAATTTTATTTGTGCTTGCTTTATTTTGAAATATTTCCATTTGTATCTTTTTGACCCTATTATTTCTTAGCAAGCCATGACATTATTTCATCCCAAGATGCCCAAGTTTGAAAAGCCATGTCTGCTTAGCTCTTTGCCTGAAATCTATGACACATTTTTTATTAATAAAAATTCAACCAATGTCATTGAAAGAGCTAGAAAAACCCAACCAGGCCCCATTTATCAAAGGCTAGCTAATAGTGGGTTTCTTGAAGCTACCGCCTTTCTTGCAGTAATCACATGCCCAGAGCTAGTTATTGAGTGTTCAAACCATTATGACCCTAGCACAAGGTGTATCAAGAAAACTTTAGGGGAAGTAATAGTTAAGATTAATAGAACCAATGTTTATTCAAACCTTAGAATTCCTCATAAAGAACCCTATGAACCATGGATGTTTGAGGAAGTAGAACACCTATATGCCCAAAAAAAGCAGTTATGATAATAAGGTAGCCCAATCTTGGCTTCTAAAACTAGCAGAGGGTGGTTCAAGGTTACCAAAACCTTTGACGATTGAGCATTTCATAAAGGAAATTGCAAACATTATACTTCTGTTGAATAGAATTAAGGGAAATGAACATGCATTTCATTGGGAGTCTTGGATGTATTTTTTCATCCAAAAGATTGTTGAAGGAAATAAGTTCATTGATTGGGCTGACCTAATTGCTGAGAATTTGCAAAAAGGTTTAGTAGCTATCAACAACTTTGGTCCATTTTTCTTTTCCTCCTATTTGATTTATATCCTAGCAATGTCTAAAGAATGGGAAAACCTCCCATATTCACCTTGGATTGATGATGCCCATTTACCAGTATTACAGTGATCTTCAGGAAGTTGCTTTGTGTAAGGAGTTTAGAAGTGTGAATGATGTATTTTTGGGAAGGCTAGTCTTTGAACTTCAGGTTCATGTAAATGATAGGTTGTCTGAAGAATCCATGCAAGCTATACAAGTCTATGGCTGCTTTTATATTTAATTTCCTAGGTTCACATATATCAAGATGGGTGGTTTTTCTAGTGAACCATTGAAGTTACCTGATTACTATTTAGACTCTATAGTTTTAATTGAAATGTGCAGAGAGTTTGTCTCTATGGTAGAGTCTTTTAGGATTTCTAAAAGGTCTTCTTCTGTATTCTTTCCTATTGAAATTGAACATTATAGATGTCCCAACCTAAAGCAAGCTATGTTAACAAAAGCATCATTAGCCCATATGTGCTTTAAACCCTTCTCCCTTTGGGAATATTTTGATTATATAGGTTTTGTCAGGAATAATGTTAAGAATGCAGTCTCTCTTGTTCATATTGCATAGTTAGAAGACTACTGGGTGAATTTCCCTAATGAATTTGAAGTAAGGAAAAGATTGTAGTCACGGCTAAATGTTAAACAAATCAATATGTTTAATGTGGATCTTGATACATGTGGGCTAAAAGAGGAGGATTTTCAAGAGGTGCTTGACCCATTTTACATTGACCAAATTGAGTACATGCCTATTCCAAAAATTGATTGGGGAAAGAGAGAAGAAGATGATGTATTCTCTCACACTAAGGATGTGTTGGCTAGGATTGCAAGTTGGATAAAATCAAAAACTATTGCCACCCCTGACGCGACTAGAAAGTTTTCAAAAACTAAAAGTAAAATGGCTCCCCAAAAAAAAAGAGTGATCACTAATCAAGATTTTCATGATCCTATTGCAGGTCCGGTTGAAGTTGAAGCTAAAGCAGTTCTAGAACCACTTCAACTTTGAGTTCAAGAAGGGACCCCTAAGATTAAAAGGGTGAACCGTTCAAGCACAAAGAAGACATCAACAACCAAAAGCAAGGGTATAGTAATAGTTGATCTCAAGGTTGCAAAAGAACCATCCATGGCGAAAAATGTACCTAAACCTCAAAAGTCACCAGTAAATACTGAAGGCCAAGAGAGTAATCTTGCCTTGGCCAAGTTCTCCCCTACCATCGACAAAGAACTAGTCACACCTAAATGGTTGGAGACTTCTATTGAGAAGAAGTGGAGCATGGTTCCTCTTTCCATGTTGATTGATGATTTAGTCAGTAAATGTTTGGGAAAAATTTCTAAGGTGAAGAAAGCAAGAACTAAATCAAGGATCAAGTTTGATAAGAATTCAGGGCATTGGCCAACTAAAATAGCCATGCCACTAGATGGAAGTTCATGCAAATCCCTGGCTCCTCAAGAATACCAAATAACAAAAGTTGATCTTGGAAAAGAAAACCATGAGGTGGATATGGAATTCTTTGAAGCCTCTAATAAGAAGATTGTACATAGGATATGGAAGGATGGACAGGACAAACAAGAAATGAAGGAGACAATTAAAAGTATGGCATAGTATATCAATGCCATCCTTCATCCTGAGGCAAAACTGATCAGTGAGATGGCAGTGATCGTTGTTGTGTCCTCTGCAACCAACCAACGGTCTCTTAAGAACCTACACAAATGTAAATTAGTTGCAAAAGTAGCAAAGGAATGGGTGCAAGTCATCTTGGATGACACCGTGAATCATATAGATCTCTTGGACAAGGCTTCAAAAGAAATATCAACCATTACTAAAAAGGTGGAAATGAGTAATGAAGGATATGCAAAGGAGAAAAATAATTGGGTAAAGGTAGTGATATGTCTGGAAGATATCCAAGAGTTTGGATTATAGAAGTTCTAGGCCAAATGTCTTGTGGCAGGTTTAGATGAAAAAGCCTTATATGTGATCAAAGACTGTATTGAATGGAGGAATGAAGCATTAATAAAAGGTGTGACTAAAATAAAAGAAACACTACAGGAATTTAAGGTCATACACTAGATAATTCAAGGAGACCTTAAGTGGTTTTTCAAGTAGTTCACAGGTAAAGAAGAGGACTCCATTGCCCAATCTAAGGAAGTGATCAAGGAAGTTCAAAAGAAGTTTCAGGAACTTCAAGACAAGAAAGCACCAACTAAGCAATATTTTTCAAATTTAGCATACATTGAAGCCATGCTAATAATTAATCTAAAACACTTGGAAATGCACGAAGAGAAGATAACAGAATTAAAAAAAGAAAAAGAAATCTAGAGGTAGTGGCTTGCCTACATTGGTCTACCACATTAGTCTATTATTTCAACATTCTCAACTACCTACAAAGCATGAAAAGTGGCAAGAAAAATGGCTAGTGGGGATGGTGCTACCTGATTAAAAGAAATAGTTATACATAGTTGCTTAGTGGTTATTTTTGTTAATTTACTTTTCTTGCATTTCAATTAGCATAGTTATGTTAACCAAAAGACTATTTTACTCTTGGCGGGGTAATTTTGGCAACTATCCAGCGCCATGCCTTTTAAATATGTAATAGCTAGTATTGCATAGGGTTAATCTCTAGCAAACCAATAGACAAAACTATTTTTTTTTGTGGGCTAATCTTAAGTTTTAGAAGTAGCATTTCAGAATTCTACAAATAGAAAGAAAACTCTGCAATTTGATTTTGTTAAGAGTTTTGTAAGTAGATACTACTATCTACTCATTTGAATCAGTATTTCTAAAGATACTATTTATATAAAAGCTCTTTGATGTGTTTGTTATCAATTTTGAAGTTGTTAATTCAAAATTTGGGAAGCTATGAGAAGCGAGTTTTATTGAATATACCTACTCAATTACTTAATTTTTAGTTATGTGGATAATATTGATAATTAAAATCGAGTGGTTCTTTAGCATAAAAATCTATTTTATATTGATGAGATAGAATAAGTTGATTCAACATTATCAGCAGATTGTATTTTAAAAAGATCTTTCTGTTGAGTTAAAAGATCAAAAAATCTTTATTTGCAATAAAGGTAGTTGCGCCTGTTTTATTGAAGAAACTTTAAGTAGAGAATTCCTTAATCCTATATAGGAATTCATTTGTTGGTATACATTTTTCTCTATTTTTCATTTAAAATCATTTGTGAAATAATGCTTACTAACAGTAGCATAACATTATTAGGTTTCTTTCCCTATTGCATCTCATCTTCATTCACATCCATAGAATCCTTTGAGGTTGGCTTACTCATAGCCTTTTCTTGAAGGAATTTCATATACCTCTTAGCATAGTTTTTGTACATGCATTCTTGCATTCATTCGAATAATTTAAATGGATTCATCCATAGTTGTGTTTGAGGAGAGCACATCCACGCCCCTCATCTTGAGCACACCAACAAGGCCTCTTGTGGGCGCCCTTGTTGAGTTACTTTGAGGTTGCTTGAGGACTTTTATTTTTGGTTGTATTAATTTGTAAAACTCAAGTAGAATTAGTTGTATTCCAATATTATTTGAATCTTTGATATGCACATGCTACTAATGTTTTCTTATTTATGTGTGCTTCTGACAGGTTAGGTTTTCTTGTATACAATTGTTGATATATGATTAAAAAGATCATTTGAGTTAGAAAATTTTTGTTAGAAGTGTTTTCAGTCATTGTTTTGTCACTAATGTCAAACCTACTATATGTTGGTAAGAAAATTGTTTATATGTTTCAAACATTATCACTTAATTGACTGATGAAGAGGATTTGATCAACAAGATGTAACAAAAGTACCTAGAGGAAACGTTGAGTTATGATTATGTATTGAAGTGCAAGAATCAATTAAGATAGTGATAACATAATTTATTGATGATCTACTTGGGGTTACAAAATGTTTGGCTACACTTAGAAATTTTAGAAGAAAAAGGTTGGAAAAAGTTCATTTATCAAGCTTGACCAAGTTGATAGAAGGTGACAAGTAAAGTTAGTGCAAGCAAAGGAAAAAGTTAGTTAGAGCCGAGTGGAAGCAACTTCTAGTGGATGCCAAGAAAACTAATAGGTGCCAAGAAAGTTAGTATATGCCAAGTGATTTTTAGTATGTGTCGAGCACCACCAAAATCCAGTTGATGTCAAGTAACATAGTATGTGCAGAGCATCAATAAATTGATAATGTTGAGTTGTTGCATTTAGAATAAGATCAAAGATTTTCCAAATGAAAGCTGACAAGTTTGTTTTCTTGGAACTTGTAAACTAGGAGGAAGATAAGATTGATGAGCTGGAGGCACGGAATCTTATGTAAATCATTTTGGAGGTGAATTCAAATGGATTCGAGAAGTTTCTAGAGAAGACAAGATACAGTGTAGATACATTGTATCCTACCTAATCCATTGAAAATCCTAAATTTTGAGAATATGGATAATGAGTAGGAAAAGGAGTTCTAATTCCTTATATCTAGGGATGCCTGGTCATGAAGAAAAGGTTGAGAGGTTAGAGATTTTTTGGATACAAAAATCTAACAAGTTGAAGGAAGAGAGTTCGCTTCATCAAGTGACCCAAGAAGAGAAGTTTGCAATGGAAAGCTAAGAAAGAAAGCTAGAGAGGGATGAATGCTTGAAGGGTGAACAAGCTATCAGAACTACAAAGATTGGAAGCCAGTCAGAGTTGAGGACTGAATAGTGATCTATAATTTGCAAGTAAGGTTGTAAGTTTTATCAGATCAAACTCTAATATTACTCTCTAACAATTGTATTAGATTAGGGTAAATCCTTTGGAGAAAGGTTGACTTAACAATCATTGGAAAATCCTTTAATAGGGTGACATTCCAAGTGAATGACCTAAAGTCCTCTAACAAGGCTCACTTTTAATAGGGTGATTGAAATCCCTTAATTGGGTCACATTTAACAGTGTGTGTTGTAACCTTTAATAGGGCATCACTTCAAAAGAGTCAGAAAGGAGTAGCATGTTATTGGTGGTTTTTCCCAAATTGGGTTTCCACATTAAATCATTGTGTCAAGTGTACTAATGGATGTGTTGTGTTTTATGCTTTACATTTCTGCATATTATTTTAATAGTAATATATTAGTTTTGGTTAAAACACAATGAATGCATGCATGGTTAAGAATGTTATATGGGTTCACTGAATTGTAAAAAAGTTTTATTTAGACATCTAGACCTTGATTAACTGATTTAACCCCCCTCCCTCTTAGTTAATCTAAAAATATTCCAACAATTGGTATCAAAGCTCAGTTGCTTAAGAGGATTAGTTTCAAGGTAGTAAAAGCATAAAGATCAAGATTTCAAAGAGAGAGGTACCCAAGCTAAATAGAGATAGTTTTCCTGCATGGAAAATTTTGACGAAGCTACACCTTGGAGGACTTGGAGATTATGCACAAACTTGCATTATAATAGAACATGTTGATCCAGCAGGAGTCCTAACTACTGAAGATTTGAAGAAAAAAGAAAGAGCACAATCAAGATATATTGAAGATTTCCTCTGCCCTGAGCTATGCTAAGTTTGATGATATCAAAGACCTCAAAAATGAAAAGTAGATGTGGGATGCCCTAAAAACTATCTATGGAGAAGAAAAAAATGTTCAAAGAGCCAAGTCAGAGAGCCTCAGAGGTAAGTTTGATGACATGAGAATGGAAGAAGGTGAAAACATTGCTCAATATGTTGCTAGAATAAAAGAAGTTGTTAGTGCAATAAAAGGTGCAACTGATAAGATAGATGATGATATTGTGCTAAGTAAAGTTTTGAGAAAATTGTTGCCTCTGTATGCCATTAGAGTGTCTACAATCTAGGATTTAAGATGTATGCCAGGGAATGATCTAACCCTTGAAGGTCTAGTGGGAAGACTCATTGCATTTGAATTGTCTAATTTTGACAACTACCATTCAGAAAGTATTGAATCAGCCTTGAAAGAAAAATTGTTACTGAAGGATTCTGAGGAGGTAAAGCCAAAGAAGAAGAAAAGAAAGATAAAGTATGCATCCAGTGATAGTAGTACAAATGAGGAAGACATTAAACAATTGGGAGCACTATTGGCCAAAAGATTCCACAAAGGAAAAGGTAAATTCAAATGTAAGTTGTCCATCATTTGTTTTAATTGCAATGAAGTTGGTCATATTGTAGAAAGATGTACACAGAAGAAGAACTTCAGAGAAGGGAACAGGCACAAAAATAGAAGAGAAGATGATGGAAGAGACTACAGAGATAAAGGCAAGAAGTCATGCTACATTGCTGATGAAAATGATGATGAAGTGGTAAATGTTGCAATGAAGGATGAATTAGATGATAATGAAGCTACTACACTTATGACTTGTGTGAACAAGAGTGAAAAATGGATCATTGATAGTGGATGCTCACATCACATGACTGGAGACAAAAGTAAGTTCATTACCTTAACTTGTTATGATGGGAATACTTGTAAGATTTGGTAATGATGCACCATGTTCAGTAAAAGGAAAAGGGTCTATTAAGCCTATAGACAAGATTTCATGTGAAAATTCTTATTATGTTGAAGGATTGAATTATAACTTGTTAAGTGTGTCACAATTGAACAATTTGGGGTGCAAAGTTGAGTTTGAAAATAAGTCAACCAAGATATATGATACAAATGGAAATCTGATTGGAAAAGGTGATCAAACTAGGAGTAATTTGTTCTATTTGGATATAGAAGATGTTACTTGTCTTATTGCAAAATTTGATGATTTATGACTTTGGCACAAGAGATTATGTCATGTTAACTTTGATATTTTGATTAGTACAAGTAACATGAAAAGAGTTAGAGGTTTGCCTAAGTTGAAGAAACTACAAAACATAATGTTTAAACAATGTCAGCTAGGCAAGATGATAAAGTCAAGCTTTAAAAGTAAAGCTTATACCTCTAAGGAAATACTTGAAATTGTTTATACTGATTTGTGTGGACCTATTGAGGTGTAAAGCTGCAAAGGAGACAGGTATATAATGTTGCTTTTGATGATTACTCTAGGATGATGACTGTCATATTTCTAAAACAAAAATTAGATGTTGTTCAAATGCTTAAATGTTACTTGGCAAGAGTTGAGAAAGAAATAGGTAAGAGCTTGAAATGCTTGAGATCAGACAGAGGAGGTGAGTTCACTTCACATGAATTTGAAGTGTTCTACAATGATAGAGGAATTAAAAGATAGACATCAACACCTAGAACCCCCCACAAAATGGAATTGCTAAAAGAAGAAATAGGTCAATAATGGACTATGCCAAAACACTCATGATGGAGAAAAATGTTACCCTGAAATAATGGAGAGAATCTATAAGTACTACAGTATACACCTTGAACCGTCTACAAGTAAAGAAAGGTACTTGCTCAACACCTTTTGAACTATGGTATGGTCATCCACATAAAGTGAAATATTTTAAGGTATTTGGAATCAAATGTTATATTTTTAAAGATGTTAGGAGTGGAAAGTTTGATGCAAAGAGTGAAGAAGGTATATTCCTTGGTTACTCCACAAGAAGTAAAGCTTATAAGTGTTTAATTACTAACACTAACAAAATTGTGAAAAGTCCAAATGTGAATTTTGATGAGTTTACAAAAGCACATGAAGCTAAACCTACAAAAGAACTAGAAGACTACAAGGCATTTGCATACTACTATGAAGGAATGCCTACTAAAGAAGATATCATAAATAATGCAACAAATCAATAGCCAGTTTCAATAACTGTTGAGTCACATCCTATGAATGTCGAGTTACAAAATGAAGAAAATGTACAATCTGACTCTGAGATTGGCACACATGAAAGAGATGTTGAAATACCTGATAGAGATTCACATAGTGATACTAAAGCTAAAAGATAGAATGTAGCCACAAGAACTAAGCCTAGATTGTCCAAATATGTCAAAAGACACAATCCTATAGATCAAATCATTGGAGACAAGGATGCAAGGCCAATGACAAGAAATAGGTTGAGAGGTGAATCATGTTTGCTAAGTATGAAGAAAACTAAGATAGTAAAAGATGCATTGGAAGATGATGATTGGTACAAGGCTATGGAAGAAGAAATTCAACAGATAGAAAAGAACAAGACTTGGAGCTTAGCTTCTAGACTAGAGGACAAGAATGTGATTTGCACAAAATGGGTATTTAGGATCAATCTAGATAAGAATGGTGAAGTAAGAAGAAATAAAGAAAGACTATTTTGCAAAGAGTATGCACAAGAAGAAGGAATTAACTATGGTGAAACATTTGCCCCTATTGCAAGAATGGAAGAAGTAAGAATTATGCTTGCTTATGCCACATACAAAGGTTTCAAAGTTTATCAGATGGATGTCAAGTCTATATTTCTAAATGGAATATTAGAAGAGGAGGTCTAGATAGAACAACTAGAAGGATTTGTGGGAAAAAAAAAAAAAAAAACATGGTATGTAGATTGCACAAAGCCCTCTATGGATTGAAACAAGCACTAAGAGCATGGTATGAAAGACTTCATACTTATCTTGTTAAGATTGGATTTGAAACAACGGATGATAACAAAAATTTGTACATGAAGACAAATGAAGAAAAATGTATACTATTATCTAAAATTTGTGTTCATGACATTATATTTGGAGGACAAGATGATGTGTAAAGATTTTGCAAATTAGATGAAACAGGAGTTTGAAATGTCAATGTTTGGTGAGATTAAATTCTTTGTGGGACTACAAGTATATCAAATGTATTATGGTGTATATATCACTCAGTCAAAATGTATCAAGGAAATATTGAAGACATTTGGACTTGAGGACTCAAAACTAGTAAGTACACCTATGGTAACAGCACTCAAGCTATCAAAGAATGATGAATCAGTTGAGGCCAATCAAACACTATATAGATCCATGATTGGAAAATTGCAATATGTAGTACATAGTAGACTTGATATTGCATTAGTTGTGGGGATAGTTGCTAGATACTCCACTAATCCTAGAGAGAATCACTTGATGGCAGTAAAAAGGATAATGAGATACTTGAAAGGAATAGAAGAGTATGGCTTATACTATAAGAAGAAAGAAAAGTTTGAATTGAAAACCTAAACTGATGCTAATTGGACTAAAAATATTGATGATAGGAAGAGCACCAATGGAGGAGCATTTTTCTTAGGTAGAAGACTTGTTACATGGACAAGCAAGAAGTAGAGTTGTACTTCCCAATCTACTACTAAAAGAGGATGTTGTTGTTGCTATCAATTGCACAAATATTGTATGGATCAAATAGCTACTAAAAGGAATGAAGGAAGAAATCATTGAACCAGTGACACTTTATTGTGATAATACAAGTGCTACAAACATATCAAATAATCTTGTAATGCATACAAAGACAAAGCACATTGCAATAAAGTATCATTATGTAAGGAAGTTGTTTCAAGACAAAGAGGTGAAGATGGAATATATCAACACAAAGGAGCAAATTAATGATATCTTCACCAAAGCATTACCTAAGGATGCTTATGAGTATCTGAGAGGTAAATTAGGGGTGATACCCCTATCAAAGGTTATGTAAAAGATAGAGGGAGTACCCTGCATCAAACAAGATAGCATTCATTTCATACAAATTGACGTAGTGGATCTTACTTTAGGAAGTTCCCTAAAGTAATCACAAGGCTAGAATTTCAATTAGTCACAAGTAAGGTGACAAAGGGAGAAAATTGAAGAGCCTGCAAAATTTTATATCTGCATATATAAAGATGCCAAGTGTTGAGTAAATGTCTTTGGCATTGTTTTCAAAGAGGAAGAATGTTCAATAAACTAATCAAGTGCATTTTGATCAAAGAGGGAGATGATCAAAGTAGAAAATCAAGTCAAAGGGAGAAAGTATAGTGTAAAAGAAGAAAAATGAAGTAAAGGTACATCATTAGAAGATCATAAGACTGGAAGCAAGAAAGAGGGAGAAAGTAGAAAAACAAAAGAGGGAGATATTCTGATATTCTGTTGATCAATGACAAAAGAGAATCAAATAAGTGAGATTTTGTAACCTAAGAGGGAGTTACTGATAGAGGGAGAAGTTTTATTCACAGTCTTTTTTTTTTGGTATTTCCTTATTGTTTTAACCTAGTTAGTTCATCATTTGTTTGACTGGTTGATCAATTTGGTTTGTCATCAATGTCAAAGAGGGAGATTGTTGATATATGATTGAAAAGATCATTTGAGTTAGAAAATTATTGTAAGAAGTATTTTCAATCATTTTTTTGTCACTGATATCAAACCTGCTATATTTCGGTAAGACAATTGCTTATATGTTTCAAGCACTATCACTTAGTTGATTGATGAAGAGGATTTAAACAACAAAATGTAACAAAGGTACCTAGAGGAAAGGTTGAGTTATGATTATGTATTGAAGTGCAAGAATTAGTTAAGACAGTGATAACATAATGTATTGATGATCTACTTAAGGTTACAAAAATTTTGGCTACAATTATAAAGTTCAAAAGAAAAAGGTTGGACAAAGTTCATTCATCAAGCTTGACCAAGTTGATAGAAGGTGTCGAGTAAAGTTAGTGCAAGCTGAGCAAAAAGTTAGTTGGAGCCAAGTGAAAGAAATTTCTAGTGGATGTCGAGCAAACCAATAGGTGTTGAGTAAGTAGATTTTAAGTGATATTTAGTATGTGTTGAGCACCGGTAAAATCCAGTTGATGTTGAGTAACACAGTATGTGCCGAGCATCAGTAAATTGATAATGTCGAGCTGTTGCATTATGGATAAGATCGAAGATTTTCCAAATGAAAGCTAATAAGTTTATTTTCTTGGAACTTTTAAACTAGGAGGAAGATGAGATAGATGAGCTCAAGGTATAGAATCTTATGTAAATCATTTTGGAGGTGAATTCAAATGGATTCTAAGAGAAGTTTCTAGAGAATACAAGATATGGGGTAGATACATTGTATCCTACCTAATCCATTAAAAACCCTAAATTTTGAGATGGATAATGAAAGGGGAAAAGAGTTATAATTCCCTATATCTAGGGATGCCTGGTCATGAAGAAAAGTTTGAGAAGTCAGAGATGTTTTGGATGCAAAAATCTAACAAGGTGAAGGAAGAGGGTTTGCTTCATCAAGTGACCCAAGAAGACAAGTCTGCAATGGCGAGCTAAGCAAGAAGGCTAGAGAAGGATGAATGCTTGAAGGGTGAACAAGTTGTCAGAACTACAAAGATTGGAAGCCAAGCAGAGTTGACAACTAAATACTAATTTGTAATTTGCAAGGTTGTAAGTTGTATTAGATCAAACTCTATTGTTACTCTCTAACAATTGTATCAGATTAAGGTAAATCTTTTGGAGAAAGGTTGACTTAACAGTCATTGGAAAATCTTTTAACAAGGTGGCATTCCAAGTGAATGATTTAAAGTCCTCTAACAAGGCTCACTTTTACTAGGGTGATTGAAATCCCTTAACCAGATCACATTTAACAATGTGTGTTGTAACCTTTAACAGGGTTGGCCTTTAACGGGGCATCAATTTAGAAGAGTAGGAAAGGAGTAGCATGTTACTAGTGGTTTTTTCCAAATTGGGTTTCCATGTTAAATCATTGCATCAAGTGTACTGATGGATGTGTTGTGTTTTGTGCTTTACATTTATGCATGTTAGTTTAACAGTGATATATCAGTTTTGGGTAACACACAATGAATGCATGCATGGTTAAGAATGTTATATGGGTTCACTAAATTGTGAAAAAGTTTTATTTAGACATCTAGACATTAATTAATTGATTCACGCCCCCCACCCCCCCTCCACCCCTTCCTCAGTTAATCTAAAATATTCCAACAACAATGAGGATACTCAAGAAATAAAGAATAAAGCTCAAAGATAATTTTTGGAAGTGAATAAGTATTATAATGCCATCAGGCTAGATATTTTTGGGGATGACTCAAAAACTTAGCTTTCTTTAGTAGAAATAGTAGTACAAAAATTCACAGCATTGTTTGAGGTAGCTTCATTTGAATATGATATTAGACAGATCTTCAAAATGGAAGAAGCATTAATGATTAGTAGTTATTACCAAGTGGTGCATAGTAGGTATGATTCCTTTGATTCTCCAAAAACTCAAAAAATCATGGAAACAATCCAAAAGTTCAAAATAGCACATCCACACATCATTTTGGTCTAGAGGGAAGAAAATCCAGATTCTGGAAATTGAGTTTTGACACTTAAGAAAATTTTGACAATTTTGGTCATGTTACTCAAAGGTGCACTTTTCACAAGGTGTGCTTTTTATAAGGTGCACTATTTTCACAAGATGCACTTTTCAAGAGGTGCACTTTTTACAAGGTGCACCAAATTAAGAGGTACACTGACAATTTTGAAGATGAAGCAGTGTGCTAACAATTAACTGTCAGTTGCTATTTTTGAGCAATCCATGCATTGGAAACATGTTTGAAGACAATTCAACTTCTAGGAACACCCAAAGAAGGCCAAGCTTCCATTTTTAGAACTCCTGGTGCTCCCAGATCAACTCATGGCTTATATCTACTTATCTTCTTATTCTTTTATTGTTTTAAGTCATGTAAAGGCTCATACACCCATTAACTGATATAAGCAATGGTATATACCTACTTAGCACCATTTAGAGAGTCATTTTGTATATAATTAGCTTTATTTTATTATTTTTAGCATAGTTTTTTCATTAGAAGGGCTTTCACTCCTAACACAAAACAAGGAGAGGGTTTCTTATAAATACTTGGATGTTTTATTGTTTTAAGTCATTGAAATGCCTCATGCACCCATTAATTGATATAAACAAGGGTGGAGACCTACTTAGCACCATTTAGAGAGTCAATTTGTATATAATTATCTTTATTTTATTAGTTTTTAGCATAGTTATTGCATTAGAAGAGCTTTCACTCCTAACAAAAAACAAGGAGAGGGTTTCTTATAAATGCATGGATGTAATATGTACTCTAGGTTGGTATTTTGATGTAATAATAAATGATATTGGTGCTCTCATTCTGAGTGTAGTAAATATTGTCAGAGTGTGTTATTTTTGTGAATTTGCGTTCACAAATGATAATGGAACTAATGGTTTAATTGCATTATTATAATTGTCATATCTTTTAATTCTGTTGTTTCCCTTATATTAACAAATTTTTTTGTTGTGACAAATTAGAGAAAGGATCATTATTGTTCTTGCATAGCATTTTGTCTCATGTGCATGCACTTTCTATGGCTACACAATTTGATGAATCATGAAACATATTTCAATTTTCATTAAAGTTCTCATTGATGATTGCATCACTAGAGTCAAGGAAGAATTGTTCCTAATTTCATTGGTTTCCTACTAGGTCATTTTGATAATTTAATTTGCAAATGTGTTGTTACTTTGGCTTATGTCCATTAGGAATTTCCTTTTCAATAATTTTTTTTAAATCTACCATCACTCTATCTTCTTTATTTTCTTTTCAAACATGTGCTTAAAATAGAAATTCATATAGTTGCATTGATTATAAATTGAATTCATCATAAAATAGAAAATACAAAAATATAGTGGTTTTGTGGTTATGTTTTAGAAAAATTGTGCATAATTGGTAGATACCAACAAAGGCCTCCTAATGAATATTCACATTTATCTTCAATTGAGTTACCCAATAGGTTGAAAAAAAGCTATCCAAAACCTTACAGTTACTCATTGATCAAATTTTCAAGAGAGAGATTCATGAGAATTTATGTCATTAGCATCTTGCAAAATGACCTCTCAACAGTAATCAATTAAAGTGTTTAAGATCATATACAAGAGTTAAATTTATCTTTGATGAATTTACTATCTTTTGCAATGAAAATGGAATCAAAAGTCAACTCTCTACATCGAGAACTCCACAACAAAATGGCATTGTTGAAAGGAGGAATAGATCAATAGTTCATTTTTCTAGAACATATTAATTGAGAAGGGGGTTGCACAAATATTTTGGAGAGAAGTGATTAGTATTGTTTTTAACACCGTCAACTGAGCACAAGTGATTAAAAGTGTAAATACAGCTCCCTGTGAACTTTGGTAGGGGCATACACCTAATGTTAGTTACTTTAAAATATTTGGAAGTAGGTGTTATATTTTGAAAGATTCTTGAAATGGAATGTTTGATTCTAAAGGAGATAAAGCCATATTTTTAGGATACTCCACAAAGAGAAAAGCTTATAAATTTCTAGATAAAACTACTAACAAATTTATGGAAAGTGAAATGTAAGGATTGATGAGTTTGCAGATAAAAATGAAGGAGATAGAAAAATGGAACCACAAGATAATCAAAGATTTGTATATGTATAGGAAGGAGTTCTTGAAATTTTTCCTCAGCAACAAGAAAAAATTGAGGAACCAGTTGAACCCCCACCAAGAGAAGAAAATTTTGAAGCATGGAGAACCGATCCAATCCTAGCAAAGTATGTCATAAAAAATCACTCACCAACCAAAATAATTGGAGATAAGAATGTTTGAGCCTTGACCTAAAAGTAAGTTGATAAAGAATGCATGTTTTATTTCTAAATTTGAGCCTAGATCAGTTAAGGATGCACTAGATAATGAAGATTGGTTTAGTGCAAAGAAAGAAGAGATTGATCATATTGAAAAGAACAACACTTGGACATTTCTACCAAGACCTAAGGACAAAAATGTTATTGGTACAAATTGTATTTTAAGGAATAATATGAATGAAAATGGATATGTAACAAGGAATAAAGAAAGACTAGTGTGCTAAGGATGTGCTCAGAAGGAAGGTATTGATTATGGTGAGACAATTTCCCTTATTGCTAGACTAAAAGGTTTAAGGATTCTACTTGCATATGTAGCATATAAAGCTTTCAAAGTATATCAAATGGATGTAAAATATGCATTTCTTAATGGAATATTGGAAGAAGTGTACATTGAGAAACCAAAAATATTTGTTGACAAAAGAAAGGAAAAAATGGTATGTATATTATGCAAGGCATTGTATGGTCTAAAACAGGCACCCCAAGCATGGTGTAAAAGACTCCCCTTATATCTAATGAGAATAGGTTTCATTAGAACTAGTGAAAAATTAGTAATTTATACTTGATAAGGGAGTTTGAAGATAAGGTATTAATAGTTGAAATATATGTTGACGATATCATATGTGGAGGAAATGAGCTAATGTGTAGATCATTTGCTAATGAAATGAGAAAGGAATATGAAATGTCAATGATTGAAGAGGTAAAGTTCTTCATTGGATTATAATTTCAACAAGTCAAGGATGGGATATACATAACTAAGTCAAAATACATCAAAGAGATCCTAAAAACTTTTGGGTTGGAAGACTCAAGACTATTTGGTACACCAATGATCACTAGATATAAATTATCAAAGGAAGATGACTCTACAGAGTTAAATGAAACTCTATATAGATCAATCATTGGAAGTTACAATATATTTATCATAGTAAGTGAGACATTGCACATGTTCTTGGTATTGTGGTAAGATTTCATTTTAATCCTAAAGAGACACATCTTTCTATTGTAAAGAGAATCTTTAGATATCTAAAAGGATCTAAGGACTATGGGTTATGGTGCGAATAGGATGCAAATTTTGAATTGCAAGTATATATTGATGTTGATTGGGACGGTAATGTGAATGATAGGAAAAACACAAGTGGAGGAGCTTTCTTCTTAGGAGAAAGATTAGTGACATGAATAAGTAAAAAGAAAAGTTTTGTTTCACAGTCAACTATTAAGATAGAATATATTATTGCTAGAACCAATTATTCCAACATTGTGTGAATCAAATAGATACTTGAAGGGATACAAGAATTAAGTGGTCCTGTGACAATCTATTGTGATAATGCCAATTCTATAAACTTTTAAAGAACCCAATGATGTATTCAAATAAAAATTGTATATCAATCAAGTATCACTATTTGAGAGAGTAAGTGCAGCAGAAAAAAGTTAAGCTAGAATATGTGAATTCCAAGGAGCAGATTGCTAATATATTCACAAATTCATTACCTAAGGATACTTTTGAGTACTTGAGAGGTAAACTAGCAGTCATTCCCCTATATAATATTCATTAAAGATAGATTTAGATTGCATCAATTCATGCTTTATCATATTATCTATCTATGACTTGATACAAATATTCACTCTTTAGGAGCAACCTTAAGTTGTGAGAAAAAGAAAGATGTCAAGAAAAAAAGTAATCACTACAAGAAGGGTACAAGGTATAACTAAAAGAAAATTAGTTTCAGTTTTAAAGATACCTTTGGTTTTACTATCAAAGGGGGAGAGAATTGATAAAGAAGGAGAGAATGAAGAAAGGGGAAGAAGATATCCAAAATGGAGAATACTAAGACAAGAATAAAAGATTAAAGAAAAAGGAGGAGAGATGTGATTAAAAGGAGAAGAATGATAAAAGGGGGATAGCTTACAATAAAGAAGAATGAGAATAAGGATAGTATATGTGATGACCAAGAGAATGAAGACCAAATAATAAAATACAATTGATGGAGATTATTGGTTTATTTTGTATGTGTTGTCATCAATGCCAAAGGGAGAGATTATCACCCCAACTGATGTTGATGATGAACAAGATCAGATAATAGAGAAATGAAAGGTATGTAGAAGAATTTGATAATTTTTTATATTGTCAATGATTTAAAGCCTATGACTTACTAATTTATAGTAAAATCATATGAAGAATGTGTTGTTCAATAAAGAAATAGATGGTAAAGACAGAAGATGAAATGAACAAGTGGTATTAATGTGTTATCTTGATTGGGTAACTGATGAATCGGTCTTTGACAAGGTAATATTGGTTTGATTGTTTTAGATCATTTGATGAAGTTTTAGAAAATGCACAAGTTATTTATATTGGTCGGTTATAAAGGAATGAAGTTGTGAAGTGAAAAGAAGAAGAATCGGTGTGTGTTACCAAGCTAGAAATAATGGTTGCTAAGTAAATAATTTGTTTTGTTGAATTTAACCAAAAATGTGATAGTAAACTAAGGATGTGTTGAAACATGGTTTTAACAAAGTAAATATTTTTAACCAAGGAGATGAGGTTGTTTAGGAAAACAAGAACACAACTCGTCAAGAAGAATAGTTTTGGAAAAATTGATTGAAGGATAACATTGAATGATGATCTAGATTAATCTAGAAGGTTATAAGGAATGAACAAAGTTAATTAGCAAAATCAATAGATGGAAAGGTTTAGGTACAGATAAATGGTGAATATTCATTGATTAGTTTGAGATCCAAGAAAAGTTCAAGTTCCAAGGTGAGATCTAGTTGACACAATTCATAATAAAAAATTCTAAGTGGAAGACTCAATGTATGTGAGCTAAGATTTGATCATATGGCTGAGAGGAATTCAAGGAAACCCTGATAAATGATATTAAGTGGAAAAACATTGTCTATATAATGGAACAAGAAGGTTGATGTTGTTGATAGCCAATAAAATATGGAAGGGTCACCGAGTAGAACATAGTTGGAGAAAAGAGTTAATCAAGTAAAAGAAAGTGATGAGATGAAGATTGTGTGTTGATCAGCCAGTAAGGAAGAGTTTGAATAAGAGAAAAGAGTAGAAAGGAGATCTAAACAAGAAAAGGTAGTTGCACATTTTGTCATATCATTTCACTATTACTTTATAACCATTTTAGTATAAAATCTCTTAACTAAGTGAATTTAATAGTCCTACTTATAAGTCCTTTGTAAGGTGGCATTCTAATGAATGCCTTTAGTCCTCTAACCAAGGCACTCCTTGAAGGGTGATAGACCTATTTTAATCCTTGGTGAAATTCCCCTAATAGGATCACATCTAAAAAATGTGTATGTAACCATTAATAGGGTTCGCTCTTAACCGAGCTCACTTCAGTGGAGTGAATTTCTTTATGGGTGATAATTTCTATAGAGGTTTATACCCAAATTGGGCTTCCATATTAATATATTGGTATTAAACTATGATTGAATGTTTTTCATGTTATTTTTTAATTTATGTATGCATATTGCTATTGATATTCTTGTGTTTCACTGAATGTTGTTCAATGATTAGATCTAATTAATAAAATTAATTATCGAAAGGTTTAAAGGTTATAATTATTAAGGGACCTAAGATACCTAAAACCATTGGCAAGAATTTTTTTATCCTAAAGAAATGATTTTTTGGCTTTTAATGGCTACCACACTCTCATGTTCTTTGAACTCGTGTATCTTTAGTTTTAGGCCTTAAAACCTAGAGCTTCATCAAAAGGAAGCTTATCAACACTTCAAAAATCAAACAAAAGTTTTTTCACTATGTCCTAAATGTATATAAACACTTTCTATCATAAAAACATTCCATCCATAAGGTAAAACTCTCTAACCTGCATAATAGCATTACCTATGCACTCTCTTTCACCATTCAACTTGCACCTCAGAGAATCAACCATCGAATTTCCATTCTTTTGTGCATAATATATTGTTATTAATCATTATAATACAACATGTTTGACCCATTAAATAAGGTATAGTAGAAATATAAAGTAGAATGGGTCATTATTTCATAATGACTCTCAAACCCTTATGCTTTGTCCAAACATTATTTTTGGATCAGTCGGTATTTGATTAGGAAAATGAAATATAAACTCATCAAAAGGACCAAATAAATATTAAATACTCATAATATTATGGAGTGAATTACAACCCATAATATCAAGAACAGTTAGATCTATGAATGAATAACTTGTAAATTTGAACAAAAACTAGAGGTAATCAAAACATGTTTTAATTCTCAAAATTAGAAATAAATATTTTAAGATAAAATGTGATAAAATAAAAGAACACATATATGTGTATGCACCTAATAAAAATAAATCAGAAACACATTTATAATTAGCTAAATATATGAGATCAGAATTTTTATGTCAATGTTATCATCTTCATAAGGAGGCATTTCGATTAACTCCTTTATATGCCATCATTAAACATATCCATTTGCAATATCCTCACATTTACTCATTGGATTTTCCTTAATGAAGTGAGTACAAAAGTATGGTTTTTTTCTTACTTGAATCATTGGAGGCTTATGTCATCTTGTAGTCATGATTTGATGTAAACTTCTAATACCACTAGTTCATTGACAACTATAAGGATTAGATTAGACTATATATATTACAAATATGGAATGAAATTTTCCCATTTTTAGATCAACAATTATGATAACTCAAGTGAAAAGTGCCTAATGAAATTTGTGTAAGAATTTTCCTAAGACAATGAATGTAATGCTAAGAACTAGAAGCTCAAGTGATGGCACAAGAGAGACAAAAATTGATGCTCAAATGAGAATCTTAATAATGATAAAATAATAATGGATCAATATAACATAAATGTGCTTGAATATATAGGTAATGCATGATAACTAGGAGTGATGATAGAGATAAGCTATTAGATATCCAAGGTGTAAATCATGTCCACCAAAGGTGGATCATCCTTCATTGTGCAATAAAGTATGTGCAACATGAGCAACAAGGAGGATAACAATGTGATAAGAACACAAATGTGGAGCTCACAACATGAGGTGTGAGACAAAAAATATGTGTAAGTGGATTTCTCCTACACCATGTGCTTAAATAGAATGCAAACTCCTAGATGTCTCAATGACAACTAATATAAAAATTTATTATCCTAAGTAAACTTTAGTAAAGTGTAATTAGTAAATACTTAATTATACCAACACCTTACCTTAAGTGCAACTTACGGGAATTCACTTAATCTTACAAAAATAGATGACAAAGAAAGATGGATCTTAGCTACTAGGCCATGTTAGATACCCATTTACAAACTTGAAGTGTAAAAGATATAAAATGTAGTCTCTCATAAAGAAGAGAAAGAGGGAAAACTTCATGGAAAATGAAAACCCTTCAAAAAGAGAGATAAGTATAATAAGATAATATGAGAGAGAAGAATACCTCATGTGAGGAAAATATCTACCCTATAAGAGAGAATAGAGAAGTAAAGTGACACCCCCTAGTGAAATATCTCGCACCCCCAAGAGATGTCACAAATGAAGATACTTGACCTTAATGAAGGGTTAGGTGAAAATGTTTGTAATCTACTCTTCTACATGGTAATACTGCAACTCAATGACATGCTCATATATTAGCTCTCGAATTTAGTACATATAAATCTTAATGTGTTTTGTCTGCTCATGTTGAACTGGATGTTTTGATATTTCAATAGCACTCCTATTATCACAATGAATGATTATAAGTCATTGAATGGTAAAACCAAACTCCTTTAGGATATGTCATATCAATATAGCCTTCGTAGATGCATTAACAACTTCTTGATACTTAGCCTCATTCGTAGAAAGAGAAATAAAATTCTACTTCTTACTCTGCTAACAAATGGGGTCAGAACTAAGATGGAACATGTAACTTGGGGTAGACTTGTGAATAGCAAGATCACCTGCATAATTTGATTATATGTATCCAACCAAGTCAATTCCAATACCTAATGTATAGTGTATTCCATGTGTGTGTACACCTTGTATGTAGTGCAAGATGCATTTGGTTGCCTCCCAATGAAGCTCATGTGTCTATTGCATGAAGAAAGAAACCATTCCAATTGCAAAATCTATGTTAGGGAATGTATGTGTCAAGTAGATTTGACTTCTAGCAATTTGTCTAATACAATGTAGCATCAACAAGTGGTATGGTACACTTAGCTTCTAACTCGACACTTGAAATAAAGGGAGTAGGTGTAGCCTTGCAATCACTCATGTGAAACTGAGCACATACTTGGGTTGAGAAAGTGTGATCTTGTTGAGGATTGTGTGATATCAATACCAAGAAAATAGTGAAGTAAACCCAAGTCTAACATAGAAAATATGTCATGCAAAGAAGACTTGGCACTGTCAATGATGGATAAAGTACTCCTTGTAATGATCAAATCATCAACATAAAACACAAGTATTGAGTATCAGTCATCCCTTTGACGAATGTAGGCATTTGAATATAGATGACACTTGGTGAATCTTATTGAGAGAAGAAAGGAATCCATCTTGGCATACGAAGCCCTGGATACTTTTTTGAGTCCATCAATAGATTTTCTCAACCTACAAACTAGTATCTTGTATGAATCCTTGTGGTTCCTCCATATAAATCTCTTCAATAATTTTTCCATGTAGAAATGCACTCTTTGCATCAATCTGATGCATAATCCAACCATGAGTTACAATAATAGAAAGTGTCAAATGAATGGAGTTCATCTTGGAAACTGATGCAAATGTCTTAGTATAGTCAACATTAGGAATCTATGAGAAACCTTTTGTAAAAATTCTAGCATTATACTTATCCACACTTACATCTAATGCAAACTTGGTCTGATAGATCCACTTACATAAAACCAGCATTCTTCCCTTAAGGACAAGAACTAAGTCCCAAGTGTTATTTCTCATCAAAGAAATAATATATTCTTACTCCATAGCTTTTTCCTATTGGAAATTTGGTTAATTATAATAGTCTCTATTTGTCATTTATGGTAAAATATTACTAAGGTTGAGATGGTAGAAGTCAAAGTAAAGTTTAGAGGAAATATACTTAGAAAATTGTCTAAGTATAATGTTGGTAAATAGGGAATAGACAAACTTTTTTTTTTGGGGAGCTTCAAAGGAATTATATTAGGTCATGCAAGCATAATGGAAGGTGGTATAGAAATTGTGGAATATGTGGTTAAGGTCACTAAATAGTATGTTAATTTTTACATGGGTTTTGGAAGGATTCTTAGTGACAAGCATAACAACATAGAATGGGACAACTAGCAAAGTATTAAGTTTTTTGTGAAGGAATTATTATGGCTTGGAAAAATAATTACTTAAAAAAGTAGGGATGACATCCTAGATGTTAAACCTTACATGGAAAAAATTAATTTGAAGATATGGCAATATGCAAGGAAGCACAAGGCCAACAGATCAAATTTTTGGGTATAAAGAAGAATCTTTTTGTTTAGCGAAGATGTCAGTTATTTTGTAATGACATGATTGATAGATGCAAGATTTGTATATGTTGTATAGACGTGATTTTATGTGATAAAGAAGAGAAGAGCATTGAATGAACATTTTTGTGAAGTGAAACGACAAGGGAAAATCAAGTATTGAAGATATTAGCACTATCAAGGTTTTGTATCTATTCTATAACTTGTAAAGTTATGTATGCATGTTTGGGCAGTGGGATCAGCTTGTATTTTATATTGTAATAACAACTCCTAACAAGGTTGAGGCTTCTAAAAAATCCTAGTCCTCTAACAAGGATAAAAACACCATGGATGTAAGATAGCCTTAACATGGTCAATATCTTTCACAATATGTTTTTGATTAGTGGATCGTTTTGTGGGTACCATCCCCACCAGGGTTTTCCATAGGCCAGAGTTTCCCTCGTTAACAAATATGGTCTTATGAGTTTATTTAAGTTATGCATGGTTTTACTTTTCAGTTTACTGATTTATGCAAGATTAAGAATCATAAATGATATCCATAGTTGGGTAGAAATTTGTTTAAAGCATAAGTGAACACTCCTCTCTTAGAAAATATCATGTGATCCATAAGTTTGTATGCCTTAAAGAGTCTTAGGGTAACCGAAAAATATACAAGGTTTACTTTTTTGTTCCAATGCCTTGCATTTTTGTGGAGGTGTCCTTGCCCAAGATGGACAACCAAAGACTCTAAAATGTTCCACACCCAATTTTTTTCCACACCAAGCCACAAAAGGAGTAACTCCATCCAAGGTCTTATGAGAACTTCTATTTTGGATGTAATTTGCACAAAACATAGCTTCATCCCAAAAAGCTTGATCAAGAGACTTATGTTGTAGCATACAAGTGGTCATCTTTTTAAGGGTTCTATTATTCCTTTCTGCAACACTATTTTTTCGTGGAGTGTATCCAACTGAATGTTGAAGATCAATACCCTTATATGTACAAAATTCTATAAACCTTGAATTCACATACTCCCTTCCATTGTCTGTACTAATAATCTCGATGGCTTTCCATGATTTATTTTCAAATTTAGCCTAGAAGGTGAGAAATTTGTCAAACACTTCACTCTTATGAGTCAGAAAGAAGACCCAATTGTAGCATGAAAGGTAATCAATAAAGGTGAGAACTTAGCGAGCCTTGCCAAATTATGGCACTATAAATGGGTCAAATACGTCACTATGAACCAATTCAAGAACAAATGTTTCTCTCCAAGACTTCTCCTTATCAAACTTTTCTTCTAGATGCTTACCCACTTCACAACTTGGACATACACCCTCTAAATACTTCATCTAAGATAGACCTTGAGAGCACGTGAATATACTGGGGGGCAGGAGGTGGTGAATCTGTATATGAATAATTTTTGCCAATTTTAATACCTTTACCAAATAATTATTTTTGATACTAAAATCAGCAACTATGCACTTGAACACAATAACACAATTTTACATGGAAACCCAATGTGGGAGAAAGCCACAAAAAATTAATTGTTTTTATATAGCTTTGAATCATTTTTAAATATTTTTGTAGGCTCTGACCTATAAGAGGCTTTAGCATTGTTATGCGAGCACCTACCCCCTGGAAGCTACAACTCCCATAGTTCAGAGGCTCTAACCCACTGGAAGAACCTGCTACCACTTCTAATATTAAATATAAACTTCCACCTTTTATATAGTTGCTTGTCCAACCATCGGACAATTAAGTAATATAAAATTCCACCTTTTATATATTTTATTTCCCAACCTTTTATATAGTTTCTTGCCCAACCTTTGAACAATCGCCATTCCACCCCTCCTTTGTCTAGTCTAGCCCTCTAAATGCCCAAATGTCATATTTGGTAGGTTTGACAATAATTGCCCACTACCCAACAACTCTGGACAAATAAGGAATATTGATTACTTCCAAGGACACAATTAGACCTCCTAATTGTATATGAGAAATATGTTAGCAATTAATACTAATCTATTCAAGAACAAAGCATTAACTAGCATAAAAACCATAACATATATGAGAGACAAAGTGAAACCTTCAAATGAGAATATGAGCCATAGAATGTCTCTCCCAATGAGGATGGTCAATTGATTTAGGGATGAGTCTAAGTAAAGGATTGGTATGTATGCTCAAACTTTCTCTATGCTTCAATGGTGGGGATGAGTAAATGGAAAATTGGTAGCTTTGTGAGCTCTCAATTTGGCATTATAAGGGTATGGTTGATGGCTTTTGGTTCTCAAACTAGCATTATAACTTTGGCTTAAAGGTTGTGATGAAATGGCTTGGGAGGGGATTCAATTTATAGGCTAAGGGCTTGAGGGATGGAGGGTTAAGATGCAAAGAGAGATGAAAGCTTAAGAAGGGCTAGGATTAAATGAGAGGAGAGCACATGGATTGTGCTTCCTTTCAGCCAATCAAGGAGTGACACATGTCATAGGGTGAGTGGATGGAGGCAAGGGGATGGATGAGTCAACAAAGGAGGCTCAAGGGATAATATCCTCATAAAGACCCTTCATAATGGCTTGTAAGAGCAATGAATGGGCTTTTAAGAGTCTTTATGGCCTTTGTAAGAGCATTCAAAGCTTAGTGGTTGGGATATTTTGGAGGGAGTTGAGATTGTTGACTTTGTTTGGCTTAGGAAAGTCTTAAGCTTACTTAGGGAATGTGACAAGGTTAGGGGGGGGATTAGAGGTTATTTAGGATTAGACTAAGCTTGTTAGAGATTTGCAAGTGGATGGCATTCAATGAGGGTGGGTGAGTTAGTGGCTAAGCTTGGTTAGTATGGGTGGATGGGGTGGATTAGACTAAAAAGGGGGTTTAGGATAGTTTAAGGGTTATTAGATTTGAGGGCTTTATTTATCAAATAGATTTATTTAATAAATGAGGATTTTGGAATTAGATAGAAGAATAGGATTAATTGATAAATAATAGGTTATTTGTTTTATCAATTAGGACTATAGATGATTAATTAAATTAATCAGCTAGGGGATGGAAAAGGATTAATTAAATAAGAATTTAATTAATGATGCCTTTAGAGATAACTAAATAGGATTACCAGAGCGATGTAATCAAATTTAGGTGTCTACACTAATAACTAAGACACTCACTAAGACTCAGTAGTCCCCCTTATTTCACTAGTGGCTTGGCTAAGGCCACTATAAGCCAAAACTTGACTAGGAGCCCTAGGTTACAGTGTCGCCTTACCTAGGTGCTCTTGCACCGAGACCCTTGAGCATATCCTTGTTGCTAAGCTATTGAAGATAGTGGTAGTTGAGATGTCCAAACCTTTCATGTTAAAACCTACTTTGTTAATTTGAGTGTGTCAACAAGGTAAGGGAACTAGACTTAGGGACAATTTTAGAAAAATAATAAATTCTTGTATCATGATTAGCCTTCACAATTGCCACCGTGGAATCATCCTTAATACTTTGTACCACAACTACTTTGTTCCCACATCCATAGTGAGTGTTTTGGTAGATTGAAAGGAGGCTTGTGCTAAGATTAGGAACATGAACATCTTTGAAAACTCCATTGTTCATGGCAACATCCCCTTTTCCTTCAACTTCCACTTTTGCATCATCTCCACCATAGATGTAAGGTACCTTGGATGATTTCAAAGAAGAAAAATGCTCCTTTAAATCACCCATATTATGTGTACCCCCTGAATCAAAAACTCATTCCTTGGACTTATTTGCACTTGTTGCCAAAGCTTGCCCTTTACCTTTTGAAGTGGTAGATGATGACCCCTTATCCTTTAAGGCATTTAGAAAATTGATATTGTGTTTCCTGATCATGTTGGTCAAATTGTCAATTTTCTTATCCTTGCAAGTATCCTCATCATGGTTTGACTTCTTGCAATATGCACAAATTAATTTCTTCTTCTCATTGAATGTGATCACCTTCTTATTATTGTTGGAAAAAGACCTACCTTGTTTTGAGGAGGAAAATTATCATATCCCATCTTGTGGCTTGGCCTTCCAATTCTTTTGCTTCTTGTTGGAATTCTTACCACCCTGATTCCCTTTATTATTAGCCACTAATGCCTTAGACTTGGAAGACTTGAGTGATGCAGGAACATACTGGGTGTAAGGAAAATCTTGCATCACCCACAAATATTTCTATTTCTAGTTTTGTGTTTTCAATAAAGGTTATTCCAATGCAAAGTTGTTATTTGTGGAAGCTTGTTAATTTTAGTCTGTTCGTTTTATGAGCTCAGATTGTTCTAATTTCAATTTTATATGTGGAGGTTCATCTTAGATATATCAACCTATCATATCAATTTCATTGTCATCTCATATGTATTAGTGCAATTATTGCAGATTTTCGATATGAATTTTGGCTATCCAAACTTCAGGCTCAGCAATGAAGGCCTAAATGGCTCTGAAATGAGGTCAAACCTCAACTGATAGACGTTTGCACAATTAGAAGTTGTAGAAGAGGATTTTTAGTTTCTAAAGATGAGTTATAATAGCCAATCATATCAACGGTTTGTTTGTTATGGTCTTCAAAAGTGGGTCATTCGGAAATGTAATTTATAAATTGTCTTGAGTTGATTCTATGTGATAAAGTATAATGAAATAATATAATATGAGGTTGGTCAACCTCAAGGATTGGGACTTAGTGTCTCGAACCTTCCCAGGTGGTGAAAAGTGTCTATATAAGGAAGATCTATAGGTTGTGTAAGAAAGTTCTAGGTGACAATCACAACTATGTCTTGTAGATTATTGTAAGAAAGGCGCCCATGTGATTTTACAAATAGGAATTCTGAATTATGTAATTTCGCACTTGAAAAGATAATAAAAAGGCCATATTTTATTCTCTCAAATTGTTTTTTATATGTTTGCGTTGTGTGTTTGTGTATTAAGAGGAGCATCCTTCATCAAGTGGTATTAGAGTAGGAGTTCTTAAGTAAGTAGACAAATCATCGGCATTGAGGTAGTTTGCACCAGGATTGTGGATTGGGTTGAGTATGTAGACATATTGTCGATTGTGAGGCAATTTGAACTAAGATTTTAGAAAAATCATGAATGCCTCCATAAAGGTAGCGTGGTGCAAGAATCGAAGGTGTTACACTTGAGGGTTTTAGAGCCCTCCAAAGACAAATGCAAGCATTAGAAGAAAAAATGTGCAAAAGAATAAATCTTATCATAAAAGATGAAAGTGAGGATGAAGGAGAAGAAGAAGAAAATGTTGAAGAACCTAGAAGAAGAAAGACTATTTAGGGCCACTTCCAAGATTGGCAAAAGATCTAAGTTGGAGGTTCCCACATTTTCGAGAAATCTTAACCCAAAAGAATTGACGATTAGATCAATGAATTAGAAGAATAGTTTGAGTATGAAAATATTGAAGATCTAAATAGGGTCAAATTTTTGAGGGCCAAACTGAAGGGTCGTGCAATGATTTGGTGACAAGAGATTCAATTGAAGCAGAATAGAAGAGGAAAAGATAAATTATAAGATGGGACCGAATGGTAGCTAATTTGAAGCAACAATTCATTTGTGTGAATTATGAGTTGGGTTTGCTAAAAAAAATAAGAAGGGTTGAAGCGAGCAAGAATATCTATTCAAGAGTATACATAAGTGTTTTATCGAGTTCTCATCAAAATAGGCCATGCAAAAGCTGACAAGGAGAAAGTTGCTCACTACCTTAATGGGTTGAGGCCAACC
Source organism: Cupressus sempervirens (assembly GCA_028749045.1). Taxonomy (NCBI): domain Eukaryota; kingdom Viridiplantae; phylum Streptophyta; class Pinopsida; order Cupressales; family Cupressaceae; genus Cupressus; species Cupressus sempervirens. The sequence continues at coordinate 872,721,680 of CM053789.1, forward strand.
ATTGAGGAGGAGTTAAGCCTGGTTAGAATGAATAGTATTTAGGAGGCATATCAATTTTCCCTAAGAGAATAAGAGAAGTTGAACAAAAAGTTTGAGAGCCAGCAAAGCGGAAGAGGTTGTGGTAGAAGATCTAGTGGATGATCTTATGGAGGCCAAAATGATGATCAGAAGAGGAATGAGGCCAGTAGTAGTAATCAACACCTAAGGGGAAACAATTCCAATTGTTTTCATGATCAGAATAACAAAGATCAAAGAGGAAGAAGGCAAAGACTTGGTAGAGGAGGTTTTGGTGGAACCTATTTTCATTATGGAGAAGAAGAGCATAAGGGCATTTGAATGTCCCCAGTGCCAAGGAAGAACAAATATGAGAACTAGAGGTTAGGCTAGAGTTGTGTATGTTGATGAAGATGTCAAATCATCACATTACGAAGATTCTAAAAGAGGAGAAGTCATAGTTAATAGAAGAGTCTTATTGAGTTGTGAGAATGAACCTAATCAAAGAGAAGCTTGTTTTGCACAAGGTACAAGTGTGAAGATAAGTGTTGTAATGTGATCATTGATGGTGGAAGAGCTAATAATCTAGTGGAAAAAAAGACGGTCACAGAGTTAAAGCTCAAGAAGCAGAAACACTCACATCCATAGCATATTGTTTGGGTGCAAGATTACCACAAGGTCATGGTCAATGAGCAGTGCCTAGTGAAGTTCAAGATTGGAAGCTACTATGATGAGGTACTATGTGATATCATACCTTTGGACATCTGGCATATGTTGTTGAGAATACTATGGCAGTTTGATAGGCATGATGTACATGATGGTAGTGTGAATACTTACAATCTAGCAAAGAATTAAGTGAATAAGCTAAAGTCATTGAAGGACAAAGAAGGAAAGGTATGTAGTGTTGTCAGAATATGTTTTCTTAATGGAAACCAATTTTGAAAGGGTATGATTTTGCATGATCATATATGTTTCATTATAATTCTAAAAGATGGTAAAGAAGAAATAGAAAATGTACCTACAAAAATTACAAATTTGTTGGAAAAGTTTTTAAATGTTGTGTCCAATAATGTGCCTGATGAATTGCCACTAGTGAGGAAGATCAGTCATCAAATGGATTTGATTCCAGGAGCTAGTTTGTCAAACAAGACAGTGCACAAAATGACACCCTAGGCAAATTGTCCAACTCAATTCTATAGAATTGTACTTTGTACCTCTACTAAGAATCTACTTGTGATTGCTTCTCCTTCTTTTGCTCAGGCTATCTGATTAATGGGTGTCTCAAATTGATTTTTGTAAAACTTCAAATAGAAGGTTTCTACCTTTCCTTTTTTGGTATTGAATAGAAATTGCAAAAAACAATTATATAGAGGAGTTAAGTTTACAATAAAGACATTTTATTTTATAGAATGTCATGTTGACAATAGATTGATAATTGCATTTGTTCACATGGATTTGATGTGCTAGGTAGAATGACAATACAAAAATTACTCTTTTAGCTTGTTAATATTTATCATTTTGAATTTTTTTGTGAAGGAGGTATCGTTCCATGAGGAAAATGAAACTACAAATGCATGTAAAATTCATGAAAAATAACACTACTGGAATTTACTGCCATGCAAATATTTTGAGCTTTAAAGGTTTGTTAGGTTGAGCCTTAATTTTATGTTGTATGGCTATGCATTCTTTGTAAGATTGATTTATGAAACTTTTAGTTTTTAGTACCAAAAAAAAGTTCATTTTGGTAACAATAATTTATGCACTTTTCATTTTATAGTACAAAGAAACACAGTTCCTTTGATACCTTTGTTTCTATTTAGCATTCATAAAATGAAACCTTGATAAGATAATCTTAGTCATTTGACTTTAATTTTCTCAATTCTTCATTTCCCAATCAACCTTTGATTTCAAAATTAATTTTAGGCAAGGCAAACATAACAAGATAAGATAAATTTATTAATGTCTAATAGGAGACCACAAATGGATCTAAGGGATAGCATAGAGTACAACAAGGTCGTAGCCAGCAACGGAGACACTTCATGCCATTCTCTACCAAGGCTCTAAAGATGAAAAAAAATAAGACTGCCTCCATCCTTTGACCAACTATCCATTGATGGAGATTTAGATAAAGGTCTTATGTTTTTTGAACCCTCTACTATTAACAAGCAAGAAACTTCAAGATTAACAAAGAAGAGAACAATTCATTCATGAGTTTTTGTGTTTATAGCATTAGAAGGCTTTTTTGAACTTCCTCTACAGGTTTGGAAAAATTCATTTCCTATGAACTCTCTGAACCCTTTAGTTAGGAAAAGTATGCAAGACTGCCAAAGGGAACATATGTGAAATTGCAGCTTGAGGTTTTGGGCTTTCTTGATATCCCTAACCACATATCAGACTTGTAAACATCATTGTGTCAGCATGTAGCACTTTCAGAAGGGGATTAACTTGCCATCCACCATGGAGGAATACAGTACAAGTTGAGAGTTCTTGAACTCAAGCTGCCTTCTAGCATCTATTTGCTTGAGACAGACATAGAGTTTGATATAATTGAAATGCTAATTCCACTTGTGCTAGAAAAGTCAGAAATAGGGGTTGTGGATTGAGGGAAAATATAATTACAACCAATTTTTGATTGATAGTAAGTTTTTTGATGTTGTTACAGAAGGGGAATCAAATATTCTAGTCCATCTAGTGATTTAAAATACTGACACTGGATATTTCTCAACATCCACTTTAGTTTCCCACATCATAATCAACGCCAATGGTCATCCCATGATATGGGTACAAAAGTTGTATCGCTTATAGGTGTTAAAACTATAACTATGATCATCATAATGGTCTGATTGTGCAGATCACATAGACTTCATCTTTCATGTAATACCGTATGAAGGCTTATTAACACATTGCACCTTGACTGAGTATATGTTAGCATTACCCTTAACTAAATTTAGTTTTGTTTGTTTGTTAAACTATATATCCTTCTAGGCACCAATTATGAGAGAGCGTTGTGGGCCAACATAGATAGGGTCATGTCCCTTTAAGGGGTGTGCCCTTTGGTTATGGTATATGAGTAAGGTCTAGTTGTAGTTAAAGAGCACACAATAGAATATCAAGTTTTCTCCTTTAAGAAACTCTGCCACAAATCGTATACTTGCTAAGACAAATATATTTTAGAATAACAATTAATATTGACATCTCATTTCAAGGTCAAATAGAAGGAAGATCAAAACAGAAACCATATAGAAAGGTATTATCTTAGATATGGTTACTTAGAATTTGCAGAAACTTTACATAGTATTAGAGCTTTGGTAGTTGAACCTAGGCTCTACAAATTAAACAATCAGACTTAGTATATATAGCATCATTATCATATCCTCAATGGCATACATAATCAGACCCAAGGATAGGTTTGATGGGAAAGAACACTTCGATGCTTGGAAATTCAAAATCGTGATGATTCTTAAAGAAAATGATATAAAGCAGTTTGTTGATTCAGCATCCAAACAACGTATTGTTGAACCTAATAAAACTATCTTGAATAAAATAAATAGGAAAGCCATAAAGATCATATTAGATGGAGTGAAAAATGAAATAGTACCCATGTTAATGAAACATCAAACAACATTTGATATGATGAAAGAACTATTAAATGCATATGAGGTTATTAATGCAACTAGAGTCCTTGCACTAAAAAGGCAACTAAATCATATATAGATAAAGAAGGAAGAATCGATGAATTCTTACTTCCTAAGGGTTGTGCGTCTAAGAGATGAACTTGCAAGTATAGGAACCATAATTAATGACACGGAACTAACACTGGTGGCTATAGATGGATTACTAAATTTATGGGAAACTTTTGCACAAGGAGTAAGTGCTAGAGACAATCTTCCTAACTTCAATAGACTAAGTGCTAAAGACAATCTTCCTAACTTGAATAGAATTAAGGGAGATTTTCTTTAGGAAGAATCTAGAAAACTTAAGAAAGGGGGAAAGTTGAAAACTGAAGATGAAGAACTTCATGTTCTAAACACAAATTCCTATAAAGGTAAGAAAAAACATTTCAAGAAGAAGAAGGGTAATCAAAGGAATGACAAACCTAAGAAAGATCTATCAAAAGTAAAATGCTTCAAATGCAAAAAGTTTGGACACTACAGATCTAATTTCTTTGAGAATTCTAAACAGTAAGTAAACTATACAAACATTACTAAAGAAGATAACTATGATCCTGAGAATCGTGTATTGTATTTGGCACTATCAAATGAAGTATCAAGAAAGGCATGGGTGATTGATAGTGGATCATCTTGACATATTACAGGATAGAAAGAAGCACTAGACTCTACATCTAAAGAAGTTGATGGCAAAGCTACCATAAATGATAATTCCACTCATTCAATCAAAGGAATTGGGAATTGCACCTTGAAACTAAAGTCAGGTAGTTCTCTACATCTCAAAGGAGTACTCTATGTACCAGGAATAAAAAGAAATCTAATCTTTGTTACATCACTTGAAGATGATGGACATAATGTTGCATTCATGGACAATAAAGTAATGACCTAGGCTAAGAACTCTTCATTCAAGAAAGAAAAATTGATTGGCCAAAGAAATGAGTACTTGTATGAATTAAATTCAGAACCTAGTTGACCCATTCAAGCCTTAATTCATGAAGCTGCTAATATAAACAAAATATGGCACAGAAGGTTAGGACATCTAAGTTTCAAAACCTTATCAACTACGGAGAAGATGGTTATTAGTTTACCTAAACTAAATAAAGATCATTCAAGCATATGCAAAGGATGCACTCTGGGTAAGAACACCAAAAGTCCATTTCATGAAAGCACAAGAAAAACTAAAAATGTTTTGGAATTAATTCACTCAGATTTATGTGGACCTATGTATGTTCCTTCTCTTGGAGGATTTTGGTTTTACGTACTTTTTATAGATGACTTCTCTAGAAAAACTTGGATTTGCTTCTTAAAATATAAAGAATCAGAAGAAATCCTTAAGAGATTTAAAGAATTTAAAACCTTAACTAAAGAATTATCAAGACATAAAATTAAAACTCTTAGGACTGATAATGGAGGGGAGTATACATCAGATTTATTTAAAGAGTTTTGTAAAGAAACAGGAACTAAGAGGGAGTATATCATTCCTTATAACCCACAACAAAATGGGGTAGCAGAAAGGAAGAATAGGACAATTATAGAAGCTGCAAGAGCTATGATATTTGATCAAAAACTAAAATATTATCTTTAGGCAGAAGCCTCTTGTACTATTGTTTATATTCAAAATAGAAGTCCTCACTCCTACCTTAGAGATAAAGCTCCTAAAGAAGTATATACTAAGGTTAAACCTAATATAAGTCATCTTAAGATTTTTGGGTGTCTAGTATATATACATGTTTCAAAAGAAAAGAGAACTAGGTTAGAACCCTCCAGGAGGAAAGGTATTTTTGTTGCATATAGTGAAACATCTAAAGCATATAGGATTTTCATACCTGGTCATAAAAATATTGAACTTAGTAGGGATGTAATATTTGAAGAAGATTTAGCATTCAAAAGAGCTCTAAGTTCTAAAGAACCCTCCCCCTTACCTAGTTCTAAAGAAAATATTGAATCTAATTCTCAGAGGGAGAACATTGAAGAAATTAAAGATGAAATTCAAAACCTCAATCTTGAAGAAACCCAAAATTCTAAGAAACTACCACTTTGGGCCATTAAGGTAGTAGAGGAAACACAAGACTTTGCTGGACCATCTGGAACATTTAGAGAAAGAAAAAGACCCAAAAGATTTTCTAGTTATGCAACAAAAATGAATGATTTGTCTAAATCAGAACCAACCAATGTTTCAGATGTTATTAAACATACAACTTGGAAGGATGCCATGACAAAAGAATACCAATCCATTATGAAGAATGATGTTTAGGAAATTGTTCCAAGACCTAAAGGAAAATTTGTTGTTTCTCCCATGTGGATATTATAAATCAATCATGTTGTTGACGGCAGCATTGAAAAATATAAAGCCAGATTCGTGTCCAGGGGATTCTCTTAGAAAGAAGGAATTGATTATGAAGAAACCTTTGCTCTTGTTGCCAGGTACACCTCCATAAGAGCAATCCTAGCTGTTGCATCATCGAAGGGACGAAAAGTACATCAGATGGATGTAAAAACAACATTTCAGAATAGAAAGATTATAGAAGAGGTATATTTGGAGCAACCTGAAGGATTTGTAACCCATAACCCTAAAAAATAATTTTGCAAGCTCAAGAAAGCTCTCTATGAGCTTAAACAAGCTCCAAGGGCATGGTATGAAAGAATTGATAAGTATCTCACCAGCCTAGGATTTTCCAGGAATGAAGCTGATCCAAATCTATATTATAAAAGGGATAAAGATGATATTGTAATTTTGATACCATATGTTGATGATTTACTAATATCAAGTGATGAAAATCTCATAGATCAATGCAAGAAAGATCTAATCAAAGAATTTGAGATGAAAGATTTAGGACTCCTTCATTACTTCCCAAGACTGGAAGTATGGAAAAATTTTGATAGCATCATACTCAATCAAGGAAATTATACATTAGACATCTTGAAGAGATTTGAAATGTGGAACTACAGGCCTATGTCTTCTCCCATGGAGACTAACTTACATAAACTTAAGGAAGCAGCAACAGAATCACCTTCCATAGATTCTACTCTTTACAGACATATGATTGGGTCCCTTATGTACTTGGTAAATACAATACCTGATATTTTCTATGTTGTTAATACATTAAGTTAGTTTATGTGTGAGCCAAAGGAGATTCACCTAGTTGTAGTCAAACACATCATGAGATACTCACAAGGCACTCTTAACCATGGGCTCAAGTATGAGAAAGTTGAATTGGACCTACATAGATACACAGACTGAGATTGGGTTGGAAGTGTTACTAACAGGAAAAGCACTTTAGGATGATGTTTAAGTTTAGGCTCAGCAATGATATCGTGGATATGCAAAAAACAGTCTCCAGTAGCACAAAATTCCACAGAAATCGAATACATTGCAGTAGCGATGGCCTCTCAAAAAATAGTTTAGCTTAGAAAGTTACTTATGGGATTATTTGGTCAAGCCATGAATCCTGCGATTATTCATTATGATAATCAGAGTTCAATCAAGCTTTCTATGAATCCAATTTTTCATGACAGATCCAAACATATCAAAATTTCTTACCATTATGTAAGAGATATGGTAGACAGGAATATTGTAAAATTAGAATATATTTGCACTACAGATCATATAGTAGATATTATTACCAAACCTCTCTCTTGAGTGAAGATAGATCACTTTAGGAAAAGACTTGGTATAGTTGAATTGTAATTCATTTGTATTCTTTAAATTATTAATAAAATAATTTTATTGTCATGGTATTGACTGTTATGGGCTCCACCATTTGTATTCATTATTTTAGAGTTGATGATCTCTAAGATAATGAACACTTGTATGAAAGACATTATGAGAGATGATGATCTCTTAGAGAATGTGCTAAACAATAGAGATCTATTGGCATATCTAGATGAGTTCAAGATCACATTGTGATGTAGACATTGTTATGCCTATGAGTCACAATTTGGATAAAGGAAGAATTTTATAATTCTCTAGAGTTTATCATGTGTTCTAGTAGATCTTAACTCAAGATCATGTTGTGATATAGGAATGTCAGTACATATGAGTCACAACTTGGATAAATGAAGAATTTAATTATTCTCTGGATATTATCTTGTATATTGTATTCATTGGAATATTGGTATCACTAGTATCAGTGATATGTCATATCACAGATATAGTAATATGACATAATATCATGCTAAGAAGATTCAAATACCACATGCTAAGAAGATTCAGATAGATATAAAGTATCATTATATACTTATTCATCGTAATTGATGATGCTAGTTATGTTATCTCTCAGTATGATTATCAAGTTAAGAGGGAGTGTTACAACTATAACTATGATCATCATACTAGTCTGACTATGCAAATCACACAGACTTCATCTTTCATGTAATATTTTCTAAAGGCTTATTAACACATTGCACCTTGACTAGGCATGATCGGCGATTTATTGTGATGAGTATATGTTAACATTAACCTTAACTAAATTTAGTTATGTTTGTTTGTTAAACTATATCTCCCTCTAGGCATTGATTATGAGAGAGCATTGTGGGCTGACCTAGATAGGGTCATGTCCCTTTAACGGGCATGCCCTTTGGTTATGGTATATGAGTAAGGTGTGGTTGTAGTTAAAGAGAACATAATAGAATATCAAGTCTGCTCCTTTAAGCAACTCTGTGACAAATCGAATACTTGCTGAGACAAATATATTTTAGAATAACAATTAATATTGACATCTCATTTCAAGGTCAGATAGAAGGAAGATCAGAACAGCAACCATATAGAAAGGTATTATCTGAGATCTTGTTACTTAGAATTTGCATAAACTTTACAACATGAAAGGGGATATCCCTTGTTGCCGATACATATAGATTGGTGTTTATGGGTTTAGAGGAATCACTAATTACAAAATTACTATTGAGTTTCAACGATATATCTAGAGTGGGGTTGTGGGATAGAAACATGAAACTGTCACAATGGAAAAGTTTGGTATTAACTTAGCCTCCTCTTCACAGACAGGTGCCAAAAGTATTTCTCTTCAGGAAGCGTACTGCAAGAGGCACCATATAATATGCCAATATAAAGGTTGTGGACTGATACTAGGAAAAGAGAAGGCGGCAAAGCATGTTCATTGTTTTAAATGCAGCAGGACATTTCAACATGAAGAGATTGAAAAGAACATGAAAGTGTTCCATAAGCCCTTACCTTGTGGATGAGAAGTGATACTAGAGAAGGAAGAAATGGTAAGTGGTGCCATGCTCTTTTTTCTAGATGTTATTCTACTTCTACATGTAAAGTTTCTGCAAATATCCTTGGACTGAATATAGACTGAAATCTACCTTCTTTATCTCCTTATAGTTTGTTGAGAATAACTTCAGATTATAACCTTTAATTGAATTAGAGATCTAACTCAGAATTATGTCTTCTATTTCTGCAATTTGAATGAGGGCAGTAATGACTAAGGAGCAGACTTGTATTTAATCTTGTGTGTCCTTAGACTTCATCCTTAGCCTCTATAAGTATAGGAGTCAAGGGACATGTCCTTAGAAAGGACATATCTCTTCCACATATCACTTGCCTAACCTCTAGAAGTCGGTGACTTTCTAAGGGTAATTAATATTAATTACAAACACAAACAAATGTTGTTAGATTAATACTAATACAACCTCCTAAGGATAGACGCCGATCTTGAAGAAGGAATAATGCAAAGACTTGGTCCTCTACTTATCATGCTATATCAGATCTGATTGATTTGTTATCAGATCAGGATGCTTAACAAGTTACAAATTTAACACTCCCTCTTAAATTGATAATCATATTGAGAGATATCATATTTAGCAACATCAATAAAGATGAATAAGCAAGAATTGATACTCTATATCTATCTGAATCTCCTTAGCATGTGGTATCATAGAACACATGATACAATGTCATATTACTAACCCTGTAGTATGACAAATCATTGCTACTAGTGATAATAGTATTGCAAAGAATACAATGTATAGGACAAATCTAAAGAGTAATATAATTTTTTCATTTATCCAAGTTGTGACTCATAGATATTGGTATTTGTATATCACAACATGATCCTGAGTTTAAGACCTACTAGAATATAGGATAAACCTGGAGAATAATAAAATTCTTCCTTTATCCAAATTGTGACTCATTGACATAGCAATGTCAACATCATGATATGATCTTAAACTCATCTAGATCTTACAATAGAACTCTACTGTTTAGCACATTATCTAAGAGATCGTCATCTTTCATAATGTCTTTTATACAAGTGTTCATTATCTCAAATATTGTCACCTCTTAAATAATGAATACAAATGGTGGAGCCCATAACAGTCAATAGCCTGACAAAATAAAATTATTTTATTAATAATTTAAAGAGTACAAATAGATTACAAATCAACCATACCAAGTCTTCTCTTGAAGTGTTCTATCTTCACTCTAGACAGAGGCTTTGTGAGTATGGTTGTTGTCTGATCTGCAATGCAAATGTATTCTAATTTTAAAAAATTCTTGTCTACCATATCTTTTACATAATGGTAAGGGATTTCAATATGCTTGGACCTGTCATGGAAAACTGGATTTATTGAAAGCTTGATGGAACTCTGATTATCACAATGAATAATCGTAAGATTCATGGCTTGCCCAAATAATCTCACAAGTAACTTCCTTAGCCAAACTACTTTTCAAGTGGCCATTGCGGCTGCAATGTATTCAACTTCTGTGGAGCTTTGAGCTACTGAAGACTATTTTCTACATGTCGAAGATATCATTGTTGATCCTAAACTGAAACAGCATCCTGAAGTACTTTTCATGTGTTTAACACTTCCACCCCAATCTGAATCAATGAATCCATGTAAGTCTAAGCCAACCTTCTCGTATTTGAGTCCAAAATTAAGAGTGCCTTGTAAGTATCTCATAATGTGTTTAACTACAACTAGTTGAATCTTTTTTGGCTCACACATAAATTGGCTTAAGGCATTAACAACATAGCAAATATCAGGTCTTGTATTTACTAAATACATAAGGGACCCAATCATCTGTCTGTAGAGAGTAGAATCTATGGAAGGTGATTCTGCAACTGCTTCTTTAAGTTTATGTAAATTAGTCTCCATTGGAGAAGACATAGATTTGCAATTCCACATTTCGAATCTCTTCAAAATGTCTTATGTATACTTCCCTTGATTAAGTATGATACTATCAGAATTTTGTCATACTTCCAACCCTAGGAAGTAATGAAGGATTCCCACATCTTTCATCTCGAATTCTCTAATTAGATCTTTCTTGCATTGATCTATAAGATGATCATCACCTGATATTAATAAATCATCAACATACTGTATCAAAATTACCATATCATCTTTATCTCTTTTATAATATAAATTTGGATCAACTTCATTCTTGGAGAATACTAAGCTGATGAGATACTTATCAATTCTTTCATACCATGCCCTTGGAGCCTTTTTAAGCCCATAGAAAACTTTCTTGAGCCTACAAACAAAAATGTTAGGATCATGAGTTTCAAATCCTTCAGGTTGCTCCAGATATGCTTCTTCGGTAATCTTTTCATTTAGGAATGTTGTTTTTACATCCATCTAATGTACTTTCCATCCCTTCGATGTGGCAATTGCTAAGACTGCTCTTACGGGGGTATATCTGGCAACAAGAGAAAAAGTTATTTCATAATTAATCCCTTCTTTCTAATAAAATCCTCTAGCTACAAATCTAGCTTTATACTTCTCAATGCTACAGTCAACAACATGCTTTATTTTAAATATCTACTTGGAAGAAACAACAGATTTTCCTTTAAGTCTTGTAACAATTTTTCAAACATCATTTTTTATAATAGATTGGTATTCTTCTGACATAGCTTCTTTCCAAGTTGTATGTTTAATAGCACCAAAAGGATTGGTTGGTTTTGTTTTGGATAAATCACTCATGTTTGTTGTATAACTAGAGAATCTTTTAGGTCTTTTGCTTTGTCTGATTGTTCCTGAAGGTGCAGCAAAGTCTTGAGCTACCTCAACTGTTTTAATGGCCCAAAGTGGTCTTTTCTTTGAATTTTGAGTTTCTTCAAGATTCAAATTTTGAATTTCATCTTCAATTTCTTCTAAGTTCTCCCTCTGGGACCCAGATTCACTATTTCTTTTAAAACTAGATAAAGGAGAAGGTTCTTCAAAACTTGGGGCTCTTTTGAATGCAAGATCTTCTTCAAAAATTACATCCCTACTAAGTTCAATACTTTCTGTGTAGTTATGAAAATCTTATATGCCTTAGATGTTTTGCTCTACCCTACAAAAATACCTTTCTTCCCAGAGGGTTCTAACTTGGTTCTTTTTTTTTTTGGAACAAAGATATATACTGGACACCCAAAAATCCTAAGATGACTTATATTAAGTTTGACCTTAGTAAATACTTCTTTAGGAGTTTTACCTCTAAGGTAAGAATGTGAGCTGTTATTTCGAATATAGATGACAGTACAAGAGGCTTCTGCCCAAAGATAATATTCTAGATTTTGATCAAAAATCGTAGCGCTAGCAGCTTCTATAATTGTTATATTCTTTCTTTCTGCTACCCCGTTTTGTTTTGGATTATAAGGAACGGTGTACTCCCTCTTAATCCCTAATTCTTTACAAAACCTTTTAAACAAGTCTGAGGTATATTCCCCTCTGTTATCAATTCTAAGGGTTTTAATCTTGTGTCCTGAAAAGTTATTAGTTAATGTTTTGAATTCTTTAAATCTCTTTAGGATTTCTTCTGATTCTTTGCATTTTAAGAAGTAAATCCATGCTTTCCTAGAGAAGTCATCTGTGAACAAAATATAATACCAGAATCCTCCAATAGAAGGAATAGACATAGGTCCACATAAATCTGAATGAATTAATTCTAACACATTATTTGTTTTTCTAGTGCTATCATGAAATGGACTTATGGTGTTCTTACCTAGAACGCATCCTTTGCATATGCTTGAGTGGTCTTTATTTAATTTAGATGACCTAGTAACCATCTTTTCCATAGTTGATAAGGTTTTGAAATTTAGATGCCCTAATCTTTTGTGTCATATTTCATTTATGTTTGTAACTTCATGAATTAAGGCTTGAATAAGTCGACTAGATTTTGTATTCAATTCATACAAATATCATTTTCTCTGAGCAATCAACTTCACTTTCTTGATTGATGAGTTCTTTGCCCAAGTTATTACTTTGTCATCAGTGAATGCAAAATTATGCCCATCATCTTTTAGTGCTATAATTGAGATTAGATTTCGTTTAATTCCTAGTATGTAGAGTACACCTTTGAGAAGAATAGAATTTTCAAATTTTAGCTTCAAGGTGCAATTTCCAATTCCTTCAACAGAATGTGTTCAATTATCACCAATGGTGACTTCGCCATTAACCTTTTCTGATAAAGAGTCTAGTGCTTCTTTGTATCTCGTTATGTGTCTAGAAGATCCACTATCAATAACCCATGCTTTACTTAAAATTTCATTTGATAGTGATGAGTACAGTACACAATTCTCAAGATCATAGGTATCTTCTTCTCTAGTAACATTTGTACAATTTGCTTTTTGTTTAGAATTTTCAAAACAATTAGATTTGTAGTGTCCAAACTTTTCATATTTGAAACACTTTATTTTGGATAAATCTTTCTTGGGTTTTCCATTATTTTGATTTCCCTTTTTCTTCTTGAAATGCTTCTTCTTGCCCTTATAGGAGTTTGTATTAAGAACATGAAGTTCTTCACCTTCTATTTTCAGTTTTCCTCTTTTCTTTAGTTTTTTGGATTCTTCTTCAAGAAAATCATTTTTTAATTTATTGAAGTCAGGAAGATTATCTCTGGGACTTATTCCTTGTGCAGAAGTCTCCCATGAATCTAGTAATCCATCTATAGCCATTAGTGTTAATTCTGTGTCACTAATAATGGTTCCTATACTTGACAGTTCATCTCTAATGCCGGCAACTCTTAGAAAGTAAGAATTCATTGATTCTCCTTTCTTTATCTGAATCTGATTTAGTTGTTTTTTTAGTGCGAGAACCCTAGTTGCATTGTTGACCTCATATGCATTTTGTAATGCTTTCATCATATTAAATGCAGTTTGATGTTTTGTAAGCATGGGTATGAGATCATTATTTACTCCATCTAATATGATTTGAATGGCTTTTATATTTCCTCTCCTCCAGATAGATTTATGAGGTTCAACTAGAGGTTGTTTGGATGCTCTATCAACAAATTGTTTTACATCATTCTCTTCAAGAATCATCATGATTTTGAATTTCCAAGCATCAAAGTGTTCTTTCCCATCAAACCTGTCCTCGGGTCTGATTGTGTATGCCATTGAAGATAGGAGATAGTTGCTAGATATATATGAAGTTTGATTATTGAATTTTGCATAGCCTAGGTTCGACTACCAGAGCTCTGATACCATGTAAAGTTTCTGCAAATATCCTCGGACTAAATATAGACTGAAATCTACCTTCTTTATCTCCTTATAGTTTACTGAGAATAACTTCAAATTATAGCCTTTAATTGAATTAGAGATATAACTCAAAATTTTGTCTTCTATTTCTGCAATTCGAATGAGGGCAGTAATGATTAAGGAGCAAACTTGTATTTAATCTTGTGTGTCCTTATACTTCATCTTTACCCTCTATAAGTATAGGAGTCAAGGAACATGTCCTTAGAAATGACATGTCTCTTCCACAAATCACTTGCCTAACCTCTAGAAGTCGGTGACTTTCTAAGGGTAGTTAATATTAATTACAAACACAAATAAATGTTGTTAGATTAATACTAATACAACCTCCTAAGGATAGATGCCGATCTTGAAGAAGGAATAATGCAAAGACTTGGTCCTCTACTTATCATGCTATATCAGATCTAATCGATCTGTTATCAGATCAGGATGCTTAACAAGTTACAGATTTAACACTACATAGCTTTTCGTATGGGTTTTTATTCATGTCTTCAAAGATTATAATTGATTTAAGAGAGGTGTATGACTTTAGAAACACATGTAACTATGTATAAGCCATGGCATTAGTTGTTTTAATGAGTTACTTTACCTTTTTAATAACCTTGATTTCTCTGCTGACAGGTAACTCACCAATCTTCAGAATGATGAGGAGTCAACTCAAGGCTTTTTTGAGTCACACACTGATATGGGCTCTGGCAACGTAAGCTACAATGGTCCAGAATCTGTTGACTGTCATTACACCCCTAATCCTGCAACCCTGTCTATTGATTTTGTTCTGAGACAACCAACTCAGAGCACAAATTTGACTCCTTTGGCAAGGATTAATGCTGGCCAATACTCTCCACCATTGAGAAGTATGACTTGTAAGTTCTGTGGGGACATCGTGTTTAAGCAGGAAATACTCCCGGTGATGTTCATGATTGAATACGTGGATATTCAAAGCATAAGAGTCTGTGGTTCTAGGACAGCACCATGTCATTCTTGTGGCTGGCCAATTATGCTCAAAGAATTGGATCTTCATAGAAATGCAGTACATGAGAAAGTGGCATCTGAAAATGAGAATTCTGCTGGTTCTATATCATACATGCCACCAGATTCTGAAGGTGCAATTAATCATTCTGTACCCCAAATTCCGATATTCCCTTCACAAATAAGCAGGTCTACACAAAGTCAAAGTGCTGAATGTTTGGCATATCCCACTGTAATAAGACATTTATTGGAAAGAATCTTATTGATAGTTGAATGCTCATTTAGACAAGGAGCACTTCACTAATATTGCTCATGATAATGTTTTGGAAGACACCCCTTCAATTCCAGATGATTCTCTACATACACAAGATATGCATCTAAGAACAATGCTTGTGTCTTGTCCCATTTGCGGCATGAGCATCCATAGCGAGATGGATTGAAGCCAATACAATATAGAGTCAAAACAGTGGGTTGTATGAAAAGGATTTTTCTTGCCTGATATTCAATGAATCCTGACTCTCTTAAGAACTGGATCGCTTTCCAAGCTCTATGGGTAGATCTGGTCCTAAACATATGTGCACGCCTTCTAGCAATATCCGATACTTGGGCCTCTGAAAGCCCACATTCATTGAGCAAAATTTGGGTCATAGCAATATTTCGCCGCTGCCTGTAATCTTCTTTTCCTTCTGTTTGTGGCTTTCCTGTTATGGCAATCGACAAATTTGAGGTTAAGAACAATAAATGCTTTGACAAAATTCCATATGGTATAGAGCACCTGACTGGTGAGAGAATACATTTGAGGGACAGCATCTTACAGGCATTCACCAGACCAAGCCCTCTGCTAATAAAACCCTAGACAAATAATCCAAGATGCAGATCGCCCGGAAGAGAGCAAAATGCTTGGAAAACAAAGACGTGAACACCAAACCTTGTACCACAAAGTACAAGGAAACAATAGTTCAAGTGTAGGCAAAACAAATTCTTGCAAATTACATGACACGATTGCAGTAAGAAATGAAGAACAGAAGAACATGCCTGCACACAAAGTTTGAACAAGATACAATGATCAAAGACCAAAAGAAAGGACCACCTGTAACAAAGAACAACAAAACAAGCAATCTGCAACAGGCAAAACCAAAAAGATCTCATCCTTGAAGATTCTATTCCCTCACAATTCTTGACGACAAAAAATCCACATAAAAACCATTAAATGGGTAAATTCAAAAACAATTTCCACACAAAAGGCACAACTCTAGAAATAATTCAAACAGACCTTTGCATCCACGCAGCAGATGTAAAATCCTTAAGCCTAAACAGGTGAAAATGCTTGCCTATTCCAAATGAAAACAGGCTAAAAAGTTTAGGACTAAAATTAAAGATAGAACGCATGGGTTTTATAATCAACAGAGGCGGTGTATTATCCACCAAAATGGCAGTCGGAAAGAGATAGCTACAGATCCCATCTCAGTCCTCTCAGAAAACCCTCCAAATACAATCTGATGTTCTCGTTCGTTTGGCACATAATTTTCCAAAGGTTTTGGATAAAAAATTAAAATGCAAGTTGCTGTCGAATAGTTTAGTATAAAATATTTTAAAAAGGAGTTGAGCGTGAGACAGTCAACATGGGCTGTGCTCACCAAGCCTATCGGCCAAATATTGTATCAGAGTTTGGGGGGCTTTGCCATCAAGACCCACATCAAGAGCCACATTGAAACTTGTACGTGTGTGCATCAAAAGCTGGGCAACTTACCACTAGCAAGCATATTTGATTTAAATTTTGAAAAAAATTCAACCACTGTATGCTCTCACCCAAACCATTCTGAGACCTTAGCGATCAGAAAGTGCAAGAATTTGTTCATGAATATGGGGTTATTGTCTAGATTATCAAATATTCCTGTTTAGTACATTAACAACCAAAACCTTAACAATCAAGGGAATATTTATTATTAACCAAAAAAAATGATGCAATGAATCATGAATAATTTAATTATTCAACTTACCATGGAAATGGGAGGTAGACAAGTAGACATATCTAAATCTTCTATATGCTTTAATAAAAATAAGGTACATTCATTTCTGCACAAAATGAAAATCTTCTGCATAAAAGGGGCATCTTAACTAAAATAATGCCCTAGCATTTCTAATCACTGCCTTCCAAGAAATAGATTTAGATAAATTACAAATTCATTCTTCTCTCAAGACAGAATCCCTTTGCAACCCTGCACCTGCCATCCGATGGACCAATGCCCACAGAAGACTAGTTCAACAAGATGTCTATAAATATCCATCCAAAGGAATAAAGCTTTGAATAGAAGTAGAATGAGGTCAAATATTAAGCAAACATCATCATCATGTTATTTTCTTTTTTTCCGACCCTTTCCTAGCTGTCCAGACTTGAAAGCAGATTCTTGCTCTTGTAGGAAAGCCATTGCTTTCCTATACTTCTCTGCTCTCTCTTCTTCTGCCACAGCCCTCTCCTGTGCCTTCACTTCCTGCAAAAAGTAATTATCCTTGCGTAACTCACGAGAAGCACCCTTTGCTTCTTGCTTAATTTGGCGCTGCAATTTCTTTCTCTGTGCCCTTTCTCTGTCAGGGTCGTAATCTCTCCCGTGCACAAAACTGTCACAAAATTCAAAAATTAGTGTTTAACCCTAGACGGTAGACACCATCAAGTGTCAATACTATGAATGATGAATCAAAAATAACAATTTACATTGCAACTAAAAGGCAAGAAATTCCTACATGAGCATAAAAGGCATCAACAAATTCTATGTGAAATATTAGTCTTTTTCCTGAAACATTTCTATTGATAGAGCAACATATTGACCCTGGAAGAATTTCATAAAAAAAAAAAAAGCTACTTTGTGGAATATAAACAATGGTAAAAGGATAATACAGTACTTTTCTTCAAATCTTGGATTGAATTGCTTTATAGGCACTGGCTTCTGCATTCGCATTCTTAATGGCTGTCGTACGATATGATGCTCCTCAATTTTTTCGCTTATTAGATGAGCAATGCCAGTAATTAATGTTTGGAGAGCCTCTGGCATGTTATTCTCTTTAGCCACTTCATGTAATAGAGGTACAAATGTTGCAAATACTTCAGGAAAAGAGGCAATATCATGATAAATGTTTACAAAACCTCTCAATGTTTCTATAACAGAATAAATAATGCCAACCCTGCAATTTACATGCAAAAGAACTGAAAGTTAATTTTTTATGGAACATACAGACTCCTCCACCTTGTAGTTATAACCATTGGGAAAGTTATTAGCCTCAGTAATTGAATGATTTTTCAGAATGATATGTGGGCATATACATAATAGGAAAAATGAACTAACCTGTATGTATCAGATTCAAAAAGGGATGAATTATCATCAGCCTCCATGATTGATGTGAAATCCAATGGAGGTAAATCTGATACCCTACTAGAAATACAAAGCCATGGCCTGAGTCCTGAATGCTCCAACATAAAAGTAGGCAACTGATGCTCACAACCAAAGAAGAAAGGTGAGCCAAATATACTAGCTGCATCATGTGTGGCAAGCAATGCGATATTGTAAACTTTATTTTAAAACCTAGCAAAAGTTCAACAGGAATACAATGACTGATTGTCATTTATCTCAGATATCCCTTAGAAAGGCATAGAAAGTTCTTAAATAATGTGCATTTCAGTAAAGCAAAACGATTAATGCAACATGAATCTACATCTTACTTTAAGTTCAGCCCTATTAACCAGGGTTTTAGAAGCTACTGCTGATATCAATAGAGCATGCAAAAAATTTATAGCCTCGGGGCAAAACCTTCGAGCTTCTCTGGTTACCTGCATCACATCACATTTTGAGATATTTGCAACAAAATTCGGAGTTTAAGATATTATAGTTGTCTGACTTTGATAGAAAAGAAGTGAGTGCAGCTGTATTCCTTGTTCCCTGGCCTAATCATCTATTTTCTGTCCCTGTGGAACTCATTATTGTATATTTAAATTAATCATATTACCTAATATTTAATTTTTATATTATTAAGTTATTTAACCATTTTAGTTTATAATATTTTGCCTATAAATAATTTTTAGCTTACTTATAATTTTTAGACAACAAATTTACAATCAAGACATACATATGTTAGCTATTAGTTATTTTTCAAGATAGAAACCTCCCTTCTGTTCCTTCTGTTTCCCTGCAACGAGTTGAATAGCCAAAAAACTGAATTGTGAATATAAGATAGAAATGTATAGCATTGGACCACATTGACTCTGCATTCTTTGTGCTTGATAGGAGCCCTTGCAAATCCTTTCACTTATAAATGACTTTTATTGCTACTCAAAAACCATCAATGATCTGTGATATTTGAACCCTTATTTCAGAAATGCAGTCCATAGCATATGTCTATTAGTATGCAATAATACTCACTGATAGGAGCATTGAACATAAGAAAGTCCCAACAGCAATGTCCCGTCCACAACTGACAGGGCACCGCATAAGACTTTCTGACATTAACAGAATGGCAGGAGTCATAACAACATGTCGAAAATCAGAGGAAGGAAATATCAGTGACCAAATTCGCAATAATAATAATGTCTTTGCAGATGGCCAGCGGTTGCTCTTATCTGTAAACAAAAAATGAAAATTATTATTAATCTCCATGATATAAGAAATTAATCATTACTTAACATACAAATTGTCTTTTGTGTTTTGCAAAATCTTAATAATTAACAAATATGTTGCAGCCAGCTCATATTTACAAAAGAAATTACATAAACCTCGGTTACTAAGATCCTCAGTAATCTGATTCCGAATGTGGATGAGACGTTGCCGTGCACAAATGGCTGCATAATATGGTATTTCTAAGCTGATCTCCATTAGAGGCTGAACCAGTAAATTTAACTTATTTAATTTTACGGGTTTTTCATCTGCAAGAACAGCAAAATACTGCAAGAGGACACCATAGAACACCTGCACATAGAATGATTTTTTTGGTGACAAGATTAGCATGTCTACTTTTCCCATGCACCACAGATTCCAAGTGCAAAGAAAATTTATATAACACCCATCACTATGACTGCTGGCTTTGAAAACAAAAGGAGAAAAATCATTAGTGTCCAAAAACAACCAAAACAGATCAATGGGATTTAATGGGAAAACCAATATCAAAATCAAGAAAAGGATGCCTAAAGTATATGGCTAGACATCCAGCCTCTGAAACTAAACAAATAAAGTTTATGAATGAAAGTAAACTCTGCAATGAATGTAAGCCAAAAAGATGTTAAAATCCCAAGGATTTCTAACCTTTCAAACTATAATGAAGGACAAAAACTTGAATTACATGGAAATATTTGGAGAAAATTCAAACCCGCTTGATTACATTGAAAGCGTGCAAAAAGTAAAAATGATAACCTTACTTGCATCTTATGACGATTCTCTGCAGCGAGGCTAATAGCATTGCATACTCGAACACGACGAATGGCCTCAATTATCTGATCATCTGACCGATTATGCAACAGAGACCTTAACTCTCTCAAACTATTTGGAGCTTTTATAACGAAGGGTAGAGTTTCCATTTTATCAGCAGAGACTATCTGTTGAGCTGTGACATTTCCTTTTTTAACCTTGTGTGATTTTTGGATTTGAGTTTCCATTTCAGTGTTATTCTTTATGGATTTCTTCAATTCTTCTGCACTCAAATGATTAAACATCTCTACTTTTTTCTCACTGTAATCATACTCATCATCACACTTCTCCCAATCTTGTTCATTTCGTCCTCCTTCTGAGTCACTACCATCTTCGCCACCCTCATCAGCTTCTTCCGAAGCAGAACTACCATCATCTGATTCATTGTCCTCACTATCCTCTTCGTTTCTTTCAAGAACCTCATCCACCCAACCTTTCTTGTCCAATTCTTCATCTGAAAAGAAAGAGTCACCAAGATCATCACCAGATAGCATTTTTCTCATTTTTTGTGTTCTTCCTGTAGTGTCATTCTTATTTTTCTCATCATTGTCATCATCATCAGAATCCTCATTGTCTAGCATTCTTTTATTACGCTCTTTCTGGAAAAGCCGGGCATATTAGAAATCAGTCAGCTATGAGCCAATTAAATCAAATAAAGCAAACAGTTCAATATTTTTCAGAGTTTTCCAAAAGATTTAATTTCAAGTACAAACCCCAAAAATACAAATTTAGCTGTTAAAATTCATTGATGACAGATTATACCTCTAATTCTTCAAGTCTTTCTCTCTCATTCTGTGCAATTTCTTCAGGATTTTTTGTCCTTTCAGAAGCATGTCCACGAATATCTAAAACCATCTCCCTTACAAGTTTGTCATAGTCATCAGGTTTGTCCTATACACCAGATAGATATGAGATCAGCATGTAGAGAGTAAAATTCGCATACTTGCCCAATTTTAAATCAGACATTGATAATGGAGCACATCAACATACTAGCAGAACAGAGATAGGTTTTGGGTCAAGAAACAATAGCAAAAAGAAAGTAGCCATACCAATAATGCATGCAATGATAAGGAAAAATACATTAGTTTGTAAATTTTGAAAAAATATACATTAAACTTGAATTTCATTTAACTAAATCCCCATCACAAGCATTTTGTCACTTGATCTTCATTTCAGCCAAAGAATATATACTGCACAAAAATCAAGCTAGAGTATTTCCATATGAAGTCATTAAATGTTTTCTATCAAAATTATACAATATGCTGCTCCACTGTTTGAAATTCCATAGTTCCACGGAGTTTCCTGATGGACATGGTGTGGGGTCAAGTTTCGGAGATAGGGGGATCAAGGTCCTAAACTTAAAGACAGCAAGGGAATGGCAGTGAAGCAGTGGTGGGGTAGCAGTGCTGATAGACAAATTGAGGTGAATTGACATCTTTAAGCCAAAATATACAACATAACATCTCTGAAAGTGACCCATATAAGGAAAATTATTTTTTGTGATGTTAAAGGTTGCAACTAGTATGTAATGCCATGTGCCATACAGAAAGCGACCTAATGGCATCCATGGCCCCCCTAAGAGGGACACGGTCTTTTCAGGGAGATGAGCCCCGGTGGAACATAGTGAAATTCAAAATAGTCATAAAAGCAGAGCTTCTAGTTCTAACCATCACCTACACAATATGAAACAGAACAAGTTCAAGTAGTAAAACTTCATTGCTTTCATAGAATTAAGACCAATGTTCAAATTCCTAGAAGCAAATTTAAAATTATACATAATAAAATGTAAAAAAATGTTGAATGTTAAACTGTGTAAACTACCACATCCAATTCTTTTTGTGGCATATCACAACATATGAGAACAGGTACAATTTCTAAGTGTCTTCGATGTTAGAGGTATATACTACTCAATTTTGGCATCTAAGCTGAAGGGCAACCCACAAGAGGATATTAACTAATCAAAAAAACTATTATCTACAAGAATATATATTTATAAAATGTCTGTTCACAAGAATTCTTTACACTAAAATTACAAATTTTTAAAAACATTTGGGGACAACACTCACCTTTGAGGATTCCTTTTTCTCTATGAGAGAAAAATTTCTTTCATCTTTGAACCCCTTAGAACTATGCTTGTTCAGTAAGTCTTTTAGCCTATCCTTATGAGGACGCATTAGAGAAAGTAATCCCTCAGATTGAGTCAAAGCAGTAAAATCTTTATCCAACTTCTCCTTGAGATCTTCGTCTTCTTCCTTTTCTTTAGCTTTTTGGGCCTGGAAAATTTATGAATGATTATTGATTATGAGAAACAGTTATCATGATGTAAGAATAGTTCAGAATGAATTGCATGAGAACATCATTGCAGAAACAATAAGGTAGCTCAGAAAAACTGAAGATAATAATGTCAAAAGCCCTAAACTTTAAACACGCAATATTCATATATAAATCATTAATACACACCCAACATTTTTTATATTCCTGGTAAACATAAAAATGCTTATTTCTAAACCTTAAAAGACCTAAACTCAATTTAGGGCAAACATTGAGGCTACAAAAATTTCATACTGAGACATAGCAAATCATGGCGGTTTCCTTAATGTTGTGTAAACTTCCATCCTTCAGAAATTGCATGTACTTAAAATCTGAATAACAAGTTTAAAAAAACTATGTAAAAAGATCTTTAGTTATGAGTCATCTGCTTACCTTATAGAATTTACTTTTAGCAATAATCTCCTCCATGATTTCCTTTTTAGATTTGTGTTTCTGCAAATAAATGCATAAAATTTTAGAAACGGATATCAGGATCAAGTAAGATGACATAGCATAATATTAATTGAAAATTTATTGAGTGTGAACAAATAAGAAAATATACTATGAGAAAACGAAATTAAGCTCCATCAGTAACTCAAAGAACAAACCATTAATGAAACAACTCTTTTGAACTCAGAAAGCCGCTCTTTTCCATGTCCATGACTACTTCAGGAACTACTTGGATCACTCCACTATAATTAATATCTTTCTCGAATTTTTCTCACTATAATTAATATCTTTCTCGAATTTTTCTCATTTAGGTCCACCCCTATTGTCTTTCTTTGTCTTTTATCTCTGTGTTTAACTGCTATCAATAGCATAGTGTCTAGTTCTCTTTTCTAAGTGACTAAATGTCATAAACCTACTCTGGTCATTTGTGGATATGACACTAACCTTGCTACAAGAAGACATTTTCTGCTTGGAAGAAAAAAGCTATATTTGTAATATATATGAGGGCCTGTGCCTATCATGTGCCGACCAAAAATCAAAAATGGAAAGTTGCAGCAATATTTAAACTGGATTCCCGATGGTTCGCTTATACATATAACAGCAATTTAAATAAGAAAGTCATTTAATATTGATTAAGGGAATAATGATCACTAAATGAAGAAAACATTTCAAAACAGCAATAAGAGATAACTAAAGCTCAAGAGCTGTGACTACTTCAAGAAGACAGAGATGACAAAGAGTTGTGAGTTCTCCCTTGTAATCGAAGATATAAAAGGGAGAAGAAATCATTTAAATAGCACATCAAAGAAGATAAATCAGCATTCAAGCTAATTAAAATTATGAGTTAAGAAATTTATATATATATCACATAGCAGTTACATATATATCAGACATTGTGGTATGAACATAATGCATTATCATATATTTTAGAATCTTAGATAACTCATATATGTCTTCATTTGATAAGAAGCATGAATGTATACATATTCTATTCTGATAAAGTATGATTAATAATGAAGTAGGAATGTATAAATAATGTGGATGTCGACTCCTTTAAGCTCATAGTGAATCTCGGCCCCACTATGAAGGGGAGGTCAGGCATATGAGAAGGTAAAGTAGCATTCGAGTAGTGGTAACTAATTTAACCAACCATTTGAGGTTAGCGTGAAACATCAACAGCTAGATAATTTTTCAAGATCACAAAACACGGGATGTAACACATGGTATCAAAGCAGGTCGATGGGATTCCATAAAATTTGGCAAATTTTTTAAGAAAATTTTGAACCTCTTCCATGTGGGAATTTATTCATGAAATTTATTTTTCTTTTTTTTTAAATAATCATTGGACATATTTTATGAAAAGTTTGTGATTCATCTTTGAAGATTTTTTGCTGAAAACCGCGAGCCTGGTCACAGGTTTTGGTCATATGATTTACTAATTTGAGAAAGAGTATGCAAATTTTGTGAGTTGTATGTACTTGCTGAAGAACACAAATTCACTACTAAAAGGGGGCGGGTGGGGCAGGAGGGGGTATGAACTTGTAGTGAATAAACCTTAGTCCAATTTTCAACTTAATTCAAACTTTAGGTTATTGTTTCAAGTTGATTTGAATTAAACAGAACATAAGAACATTACTAAGAAACTAACAACAATGCACAAGCATGTTACATGGAAACCCAATTCGGGAGAAAACCACAGTGAGAAGTGCTGCTAGGATCTACTGTCCTAATCTTGCCTCACAAATCTTTAATCCATTTACAACATAAGGTTTTCAACCCAAAGGAGCAACAACCCCTTTTTCAGAGCAACAATTCTTTCAAGAATTGAGCACCCACTAAATCAGTTTGAGCACCAACCCCATGTCAACTTACAAATGATTTGAGGAAAAAATTAAATTAAATCTGAAGCCAAATTAACCTAATAAGACTTCTGTGACTTCCATTATAATCACTCTGAAACCCTGATACAGTAAACTGATTATGAACAACTTTCCAGAACAGAGAATTCAATTTGAGACATATGCAGCTTCCTTGCAGATTAAATCAGATAAATATAATAGGATGAAGATATCACAATTATATTATATATAGAATGAAGAACGATCTGCTCAACTTATTCTGAAAAATTCCTGTTACAGTGGATTGAAACTGAAGCAATCTCTCTAATCATGAACTTAAAATCTGAACACAGTACTGTAAAAGCTTATTTTGGACTTTGAGTGAAAAATATCAAAATATAAACAGAAAGATGTATGCCTGAACATTTTATTGTGTCTATTATCTTTTCAGACCATCTGAATGATCAAAAATTCTCTTCTTCAACAATGCTTTCTTCCTTCATAAGGACTTCTAGTTTCAGTTCTCCATTGTGCTTTTAAATTGACATTCAACTATTATTCCATACCAATCAGAAATTCGTGACTCTCCATGAGTCGTGCAGATAGTCTGAGTCACCAAGTCGAGCAGACCTTGCCGAGTTTTTATGATTCGGCACGAGTCATAGAATATGATATATAATTTCATATATTTATTATTATAAAAGTATATAATTTCAAGAGTTTTATCGTCTTGTCAAGTCATTACCGAGTTTTAGCCAAGTCACGAGTCAAGTTGACCTTGCCGAGTTTGAGCCAAGACCGAACCTAGGAACTCTGATACCAATATATCCCATTCTCAGATTAAGACCATTATGTCTTTTATTCAATTCAAATCAATTGACATCTTGTTAATGAACAGAGGAATAAGAGACCAACCGAACCAATTGTGTAACAAATAATGGTGAATATTATTAAGTATATTTAGTGAATATTATAGTCATTTCTAAAAGACAAACTTTTTTCCACGATGACCATAGTAATTCACCCGCAATTTATCACAACACATTATTTGACAATTCAAAGCGGTGTTTGAAGTTTGTAACATGGCATTAACCATCATAAGATAGGAAACCAATCCTTATCTGGCATATGGGAATCAAAATCAATTTGAGTGTTACTTATAAACACATCAAACTGTCTCCTGGCACCGTTTGAAATAAGGTTTGCTGCTGAGATATACGCAAAGGAATAAACAAAATTTTCTGTAGCAAGTTGCTGTAACCAAACAAACACAATTTGTGGTCTCTGCATCGTGAGGATTGCATTGTTAGTGTTTCCCATGTGCCACTTGACGTGAATTGATTGTGCCATCTATCTGAGAGTCTTTGATATATACTGTCGCTGAAATCATCATGTACAGATATCGTGAATTATATCTGATATATACTATCATCAGTTACATCTCTAATATACTGTCAATAGAATATTGATTATCCATTTTTAGAATGTTTGTTCACCCAAACAAATCATGTGCAGAAGATTATAGAGGATTAAATTATTATTTTCAATTAAAGCTCTTGATATTAATGACACCTAACACTTGCATGTTGCTTGCATTTATTTGTTTGTTGCTTGCACGTGCATTTAGTGAATTAGGTGTTGCTTGCACATGTTGTTTTGTAATAAAGTCTCGTGTTTTTTCACATGCAGGTTTCTCTGATGCGTTTTCATAATTTCTTCCTTTAAAAAGAATCTTGATGGGTTTTCATCTTTTTTCCCTTTAAAAAACTATGGGTTTTCATAAATTTTCCACTTCAAGATTTTTTAATGGGTGTTCATAATTTTTCCCTTAAAAAAATTTTGATGGCTTTTTATTATTTTATCCCTTACCAAAATTTTGATTTTGTACTTTGCAAAGTTTTGTGGGATTTTCTTGTCAGTTGTTTACTATTTTTTTCTAAAAGTGATTCGTAATCTTAGGTTTGGCAATGTTTTCCTCAAAAATCGTGACTTTTGCAATCTATTCTAGGGCATCATTCTCTTCTACAAAAGTTTGGAGGGTTCGCACATTTTTTCTTCAAAGTTGTGCCAATTGTTTGTGGAGTCTCTGGCTAGGGGGAGGGCCAACTCTATTATTCAACACCTAGTTGGACGTTTTGTGATGATTTTTGGTCACGGGTTCAGGATATACTAAGAGGGTTATAGGCAAACTCATCTCAGTGGAAGAGTCGGTGACAAGCTCAAGTCTCTTACCTCAAGGCATTTTGAAGAAGGGGGCAGCCTTCTCTATTTTTTAGAATGGATTTTGGCTACTCTTGGTCATCGACGTTCTACAGATGTAGGGAGGAACTCAATAGTAGCTGAATGTTCTGAAGAATTTATGACCACAAGACATGTAATCTTCTACAAGGTAGTTAGACGACGACCATTAAGAGGGTATTAGAATATTGTAATGTTTCTTTAATGTTCATTTTAGTCTTTAGATTATAAGATAGTTTCTATATTAGTCTTTAGTCTAAGTTACCGGTTTGAGTTCGGGTTCGAAGAACTGGTTCGCTAGTACGGCAAAATCTTGAAATGAGGTGTGGGTTCATTAGTACAAAAATAGTTAAAATTTCTATATATGTATGTGTGTGTGTGCGTGTGTGTGTGTGTGTATATGCAGCCTAGAAAAATGAATTATGATTAGAATGCTACATAGTATCATTAAAACAACAAAAACAATATCAACTTGTAATATTAGCATCATACATATTATCAACACCAAGCTATTAAAATAATATTGAGTTCAAGTATCATTGTTTAGACTTTCAACAATTAGAACTTTATGCTAAGTTTCAATCATCTAACGGATTATCTAAATCTTCATCTTCTTCTTCTTCTTCATCAAAGGCATTAGTTGGATCACAAACATTGTCAATGTTATTGGGATCAACTGCACTAATAACATTACTGCTTTCCAACTTGTCCAATGCTTATTACTTTTTCATTGTGCAAAGAGTGTGTTTGTTTGTAATTAACATCCTGAGCTTCTTTGTTTGTAATTAACATCCTAATTGAAAAATGTTATATAAGTAGCCCGCAACTCCCTTCACCTATTGAAGATGTTATTTAACATTTCAAATATGATTTATCACCATACAAAGATTCCAATTATTCAGACAAGGATCATTATCAGCAATTGGATATATACAATTCACTGGAAGAAATCTTGAGGGCTAGTTTAATATGATGTAATAAATATTTGAACTTCAACAAATTTTGTTTTGTAATGTTAAAAATATTTATTCAAATTCTGTAATAATTGTTTTCTGCACTAAATTATAGAATGTCCCCAATGGAACAATACCTGGTTCACACTCAGTTTACCTAGGTCTGCCCTGGTTTGCCCTGGTTTGCCCTAGGTTTGACTTGGAGGAACCAACCTGCTTGGGTTTGAACGCAAGTGGAACCCAAAAGGGAACTAGGACCAGGATCAAGAACCGGTTCGAAATTCGCTTGGTTGGAAGGGCCAAAGGGAGTACTGGGTAACTAAGTCTTTAGTTCATGATTGTTTTTTTTAGAAACATCATCTTTGTAAATGTATATAAGGAGATTTCATCTACTATGTTTAATATAGGATCAATTTTCTATAACATACAACACATTTTGGATATGACACCTGTCTATACCAAAAAGTATAATACATTTCCAGACACGACATATGTATTTGGATTCAACATCCTATAAAAGCCTTGGCAGAACCTAGAAGAAAGTGACCAATAGTTGCAAAGGATTTGAAAGTTTGTTTAATACTTGTGGTTATAAGATTTAGTCTTGCAATGCATTTACACTATATATTGACAAAAAGTGTTAATCAACAAATGACCAAATGTTTGTCAAGATGAACCATTGCATGAAAACATTGAGGACTTATGAATCTCATATAATTAATAAAAATTATACATACATTCATTAACAAGCGTAATACATACATTTTCGCTCTATATAAAATATCATAACTATCTAATAAATGTGTCATTTATATAGGCAAGAGCCTATAACATAACGGTAAATTGTGAGCCTCTTATCGAAGAGGTCTTGGGTTCAAATCTACTTACGTTTATTAAATAATAATAATTAATCACAACACATAATAATTAATCTTGGCTCGGCCTCTTACCGATAAAAACAAAATGTCATTTACATAAAAAAAAGGTACTCGCCAAAACAATCATTGTAACTATTGTCGTTATGTCGACAGTTTCTGTTCTTATATGTACAACTATTGGAGTGACAATGTACAATGCATTGGAGTACATCTTATATGTTTGTCATGTGACAGATATTAAAGGTGAGTACGATAAACACCTTGTTTCTTACCATGAAAAGTAAGAGACTATCAAAAGAAAACAATCACTTAAAGTTGAATATAAGTTGTGTTGTAAATAAGAATGTGTTGTTTTGTATATTTTATAACAATAAATAGCTATCTTGTGTTCAACAATAGGTTCAATTATGTTGGATATAAAAATTTGAGATAATAAGATTTTTGGTTACCAAAAGGTATTGAGATCATAAAGGTTGCATATATGTTATATTTTAAATAAGAATATGAAGTTTATTTTTATCATGAAGGAGGAATTGTTTGTTAACCAGTGGAGATCACAAAGGGGACCACCCATTCAACATATCAACCTAGAACCCGCTCATTCAACTAAGATGCCACAATGGAGGTCCCAGAGCCACCACTCCGGATTCCAACTTAAGATGTAACTTTGGGGATTTGAACATGGAGCTACCTCATGAGAGCCTTATAACCTTCCGATTTAAGCACACCCTCATCCACAATTAAATAGGATGTTGTTGCCAGAATAAATGATAATCATTCTTTCACCTATTTGGGACTCCCTAATATTTTAGTCAAATCCTTAAAAAATAATTTTAAGAACAATTTTCACTGGATGTGCTGATGTGGTGAATTGGATGAAGTGACACCTCCAAACCTTAATTGTAACTAGATGAGAGTTCATTTCACATTTCTTTAAAAAAAGCAGAGTTCCTATAAAATTTCATGTAGCCTGTGCATGGTTGCAAAATGCATCTGCACAACTACTAGCCCCTCTACCCTAAAAAGGTCTTTCGAAAAACATAATCAATAAAGAAAAAGTCTTAATTTATTTTATTAAATGAAAAAACTAGATGAGAGTTCATTTTACGTTTCTTTAAAAAAAGTAGAGTTCCTATTAAATTTCATGTAGCCTATGCATGGTTGCAAAATGCATCTGTGCTACTGGCCCCTCTACCCTAAAAAAAGTCTTTAGAAAAACATAATCAATAAAGAAAAAGTCTTAATTTATTATATTAAATGAAATTAATAGAGGACAACTACATAGCACGAGCAGAAGCAAGATCGAAGACTCATTTCTGGTTTTCAGGTGACTCATTTCAATTTCATTTTGTACTACATTTTTCAGATGGAATTTTACTATGCATTTTAATGGTGAAAAAGATAGTGAAAGATTGCTTGCATTTTGAAGTGTTTTTTTGTTTCTTCCATCATGTGTTTTTCCATGGCGTATAGGTAAAATTGAATTTTAATTCATATCAGTTTCAACGGGGACATGCACCCCCTCCAAACATCAAAGTATCAGTCCCCAAGACGTCCCCACACCGGGTACTTAAGTACCCAAGTACCCCCACCTTTGTCATTCCGTGACCATGCCACTGCTGGGATGGGTACTGAACTTCTATTTAAATTTGATTTTTGAATGTTAGTATGTTGAATGTTCAACGCTTCTAGTTTGTGTTGCAATTTTGCTATGTTCAAGTATTTTAATTTGAAATGTTAAACTGAAACATCATTTCATAATTAACATCTCAAGTTCTATATGTATACTATACAACATCCCTCCCTACCGCGTCCTCCCCTTGCTGCTGTCTCCTGGCTGTCCCCCCGTTGTCCTGAAAATGAGGCCTATTGTCCCCCCTGCCAGAAACTCATCTCACTGTCCTGACATTACCCAGTACTGGTATTACACTGCTTATACGTATTATTAAAACAATAAAATACTGTGCGGATGTATTGCTTCATATATTAATAACGTACAAAAGAGATACACACTGTAAATTAAGATATCCTTAGAGAAATATAATTAGAAATAAAAATTCTGCCACCAAAACATCAGGTATTCTTTTCAGTTTCATTTAGTTTTTAAATAAGTAAAAAAATGTCATTTACCCTTGTTTAAATTTAAAATAGAATCACTCTATTATTTTTTATTTAAGGAATTGATTTCCACTTTGATCATCTACATGAATTTTGTTCTAGAATTTTATTTTTTTTAAGTCCATTGTGATTTATTATTTTTTTTTATAATTATATTTTATTACTCTTTAACTAAATTATTAATATTTGAGTTATTGCTTCTAAAGTACCAAAAATTAACCTCAAGTAGCTTATAAAAATTGTGGTGTATCTGTACAATTATTTATGGATGCCATATCCAGCAGTATCAATATTAGGGGGCCTTGAAAATAGCCATATACGTATCCGATACCATATA
The DNA here is from genome assembly GCA_028749045.1 of Cupressus sempervirens. Classification (NCBI taxonomy): domain Eukaryota; kingdom Viridiplantae; phylum Streptophyta; class Pinopsida; order Cupressales; family Cupressaceae; genus Cupressus; species Cupressus sempervirens. The sequence continues at coordinate 872,753,355 of CM053789.1, forward strand.
TGTATCCATTTCAATCCAGCTCTGGAACAGTCCCATATCTGAAATGAAATTTTTCTAATAACAAATTAATAACACATAAAAATGAATGAACTAAACAATCAAGTGATCATCATATTTGATCCGATTAGAATTTAATAAATTGGGAAAGTGGATATCTCAACTTACAGTTCAAGAAAACTGAGAAGTTGAGGGACAGACTAAGTATTGTAGTTAGCATAAACATTAACATTTACTGCAATGGACAATGCTAGCATAAATGATACACAAATTTGCATCATCAAATTCATTAAGAAGCAAAAGATAGTATGACAAATCTATCTCACATTTTCACCATCCACCACCACACCAGCATTTGGAATTTTATCTTGATCAGAACCCGAACCAAAATTTAGCTTCCTTGTCACAGTGTCCTCCACTGATATGTATGATGCAAACAACAGCAGTTACTATCTCAATCATACAGCATATAACAAAAGAATGCATATAAATCCATTGTCATACACATATAGGTGAGACTTAAAATATAAAATGCTGAACTGGAAAATATATTAAATCTGCACCTAATTTAAATATTTGAAATCTTCTGACGAGATGATCTTTAAGCTTAATACATGGAAAGCATGAGTAACTCTTCGTAACATACAGCAAAAATGCATATAAGATGAGTCAAGGCATACATAAAAATACTGTTAAGGTAAACCAATGCCTTAATCAAAGGAGATGAAGGCTCCTTATATAGGTTTACAAATACAATATTTCTAAATGAAACAATCGTGAACTATAGACAAAAAAGGAAACTTCCTTAAGCAACTATTTTGACCATTAAAGATGTAAGGAAACTTAGGTGCGGAAACAGCTTCCTACACTAATCCCTTAAGGCAAGTATTGTACAAATTCTATTTAAATCCTTACAATTTCAGATTTTATATTATGTAAACAACAATATTGCAGTCGACCATGAATACAAAAAACAGATAGAGAAAGAAAACACAAACACAAAGATATGCCAGTGGGGAAAAAACCTTTCGGTAAAACAACCCCACCCCTCCGAAACCTGCACAATGTATTATCTTCAACACAAAGGTTACAACACACTTGCAATGCAAGTTTTTTCAGGAAACGGAAGACAAATCCAGTCGCAACAAACACTACCGATAATACACTTTTCACTCTCTACTTTCTACAACCTTAAAGTCGCTTATATCATGCGCTTTCCATTTTAGGGCAACTTCCAAAGAAGAACCGTATTAGGGTTATACCATTCTCCGAAAAAGTACGAACCCCAAAAAAAAATTTGGGGCGATACCCCGAACCCCACGTGCTAGATGGAGACTTGAGTGTACAGTACTCAATGATCAATTGCCACGTCTTCACCCATCATCATATCTTCCAAAGATATCTCTTACGCATCATAGGAATCTGTCATAACCATTTCAGTCATGATCTCCTTACACACAACTCAAGATGCCGACACATGCAAGTGGAGTGACACATCAACATGCCAACTAGACATGTACACTCACACTTAATTACATTAATTGAAAAAAATACTCCGAACACCATCTAAACTTCTCTGTGCCCACTGGTTTCGTCAATACATCTGCAACATTCTTTATAGTATCTACCTTCTCCAAATTTACCTTTCCATCTTCCACCATATCTCTCACAAAGTGAAACTGCACATCAATGTGCTTCGTTCTGGCATGGAAGGTTGGATTCTTTGCAAGGCAAATAGCACTCTGACTGTCGCACCAAATAGTAATTTGTCCTGCATCAACACCAATATCAGAACACAATCTCCTAAGCCAAATAGCTTCCTTACAAGCACGAGTAGCAGCCACGTACTCAACTTCTATAGTGGACAAAGCAACCACAGGTTGTCACTTACTCATCCAACTGATGGCACCACCAAACATAGTGAACACATAAGTACTGGTGAATCTCTTGCTATCAATATCACCTGCCCAACCTAAATCCACAAACCCACGAATACAAATTGAATGCGGAGCTCCAAAGGAGTTACCATGATAACAAATGGAGTAATCAAATGTATCCCTCAAATATCTGAATACTCGCTTAACTGCATCCTAGTGTACCCATCCAGGATTAGCCATAAAACGGCTTAGAACTCCCACTGCTTGGGCAATGTCTAGTCCAGTACAGACCATAGCATACATAAGACTGCCAACTGCACTAGCATAAGGCACTCTACTCATGTCCTCCACCTCACTAGGAGATTTTGGACAATCATCTACAAATAACTTTGTTCCCATAGAAATAGGAACACACAATGGTCTACAATCTGCTACACTGAACCTATCCAACACAGACTTCACATACTTACTCTGACTCAGCCAAAATTTTCTATTAGACCTATCTCTACTGATTTCCATACCCAAGATGTACCTTGCTGCCCCAAGATCTTTCATCTCAAACTGTGCTGACAACTGAGATTTAAAATCAGAAATCATACCCTTACCCTTTCCAAACAACAACATATCATCAACATATAATGCAACAATAAGAAGGCGATCATTTTCAACTCTGAAATAAACACAATGATCTGATTTTGATCTTACAAATCCAATTGACAACACAAAGGAATCAAACTTAAGGTACCACATCCTAGGAGATTGTTTCAAACCACACAGAGACTTCGTTAATCTGCAAATCAAAGATTCTTTACCTTTAACAATGTAGTGCTCAGGCTGTGACATATAAATCTCTTCCTCCAAATCACCATGAAGGAAAGTTGTCTTCACATCCATTTGTTCTATCTCTAAATCATACGATGCAGCAAGAGATAAAAGAAATCTAATAGGTGTCAACTTTGCAACAGGAGAGAATATTTCACCATAATCTATTCCCCTACCTATGAGTACCCGTTTGCAACCAATCTGGCTTTGTACCTTTCAACACTGCCATCTACACAGAGTTTCTTCTTGAACACCCATTTGCTACCAACAGGTTTTCGTCCTTTAGGCAAAGGTACAAGGTCCCAAGTTTTGTTTTTATCCAATGAAGCCATCTCATCATCCATGGCCTCAATCTAGGAACCTGCATTTTCCATATCCAAAGCCTCTTTCACAGATCTAGGCTCATCAGTGTTAGTAATCAAAGCAAAAGCACAACTGGAATCTAACATAGAATAACCAAACCTTTCTGGCTGCTTTCTTACTCTCATGGATCTCCTTAAGGGCTGAGGTTGAGGTTGTTCTTCCTCTTCTTCTGAACTATCAGAGCTACTAGAGCTCTCCTCATCATTAGACCCAACATGGTCGTTCAATTCAGTCTTCTCAGGGGTAGGAGGCAACTGAACAATATCTTCTTTCTTCTCTTTTTCATCTAGTTGTAGCACAATAGGAGAAGATGTCAGCTCTCTAAAAATAACATTTCTGCTATACGAGACCTTACTAGTCGCAGGGTCCCAAAGCTTGTATCCTTTTACACCAACACTATATCTGATGAAAATACATTTGACAACTTTGTTTTCCAACTTAGATTTTTTCTCCTTTGGAACATGTGCATAAGCTTCAAAATCAAAAAACACGAAGATGTCTAATTGAAGGCTTCTTACCAAACCACACCTCCATTGGTGTCTTACCAACAAGAGCTGATGTAGGAGATCTATTAACCAGATAGCAAGTAGTGGCCACGGCTTCAGCCCAAAACTTTTGTTCAAGACCAACTCCACTACGCGTACTCCTAGCCTTCTTCATCAGTGTCCTATTCATTCTTTCTGCAACTCCATTTTGCTATGGGGTATAAGGAGTTGTCTTATGCCTCTCGATAGCTCGTTCTTTACAGAACTGTTCGAACTCTACTGAGAAAAACTCACCACCATTATCAATTCTCACACACTTAATCTTCTTACTAGTCTAATTCTCTACAAGAGCTTTGAATTCCTCGAACCGACTAAAGACTTCTGTCTTACTTTTCAGGAAATAAATCCATGTCCTTCTACTGTAATCATCTATAAAAGATACAAAAACTAAAGACTTGGAGATTGAATAAACTTTTACAAGACCAAATACATCAGAATGAATAAGATCCAAAACATCAAAAGATTTGTGAGAACCAGAGTAAAACTGAACACGATTTTGTTTACCATAGACATAATGTTCGCAGAAGTCAAACTCAAGATTACAATCATTTAACCCCTCAATGAGGTTCTTGTTTTTCAGGGTTCTGAGACCCTTCTCACTAATGTAGCCAAATCTCATATGCCACAACATTGTCTCTTCTGCAGGAAGCTTTCCTTCCAATGTGTTTGTAGCCTTAGGTATACATGTTGCACTGCCATCGGAACCAATAACCATAGTCATTTTTACTGTTCGTTCAGATGGTGGGGATGAAGTGATAGTTGCTCTCTTCTTTGAAACAAAAGAACTATTGCACTGAGAAATGCATGCATCAAGCTAAAACAGAGTACCTCTCCTAGTACCCTTAGCAAGCACCATAGCTCCTCTCATCATCTTACATCCATCTTTAGAAAAACAACTTGCACACCTACATCATTCAGCATACTTACAAATAATAGGTTTCATGCCAAACTAGGGATGTGCATTACCCCATTGATCCCCTTTACTCGTCCATCAGGGAATCTGATAGTGACCCGTCCTCGTCCAACTATCTTTAGGTGAGAATCATTACCCAAGTACACATTTCCACCATCGAAAACTTCATACTTTGAGAACCAGCTTCAATGAGAGGTCATGTGGAAAGAAGCACCCGAGTCTATCAACCACACATCATCAGATGCATGCGCTGCAAAGGCTGCAATGAAAGCATCGCCATCTTCTTGAGATTTTTCTAAACCTGAATCTAAGGCCTTCCTCTTCTTCTTTGGCTCTTTACAGTCTTTACGGAAGTGCCCAGTCTTATCACAGTTCCAACATTTAGCCTTGGACTTTTCAAGCGTCTTTGATTTTCCACCGGATTTGGATCTACCCTTTCCAGACTTCTTGTCATTTTGCTTCCCTCTGTCGTTGGATCTACCGTGAACGGCAAGAGCTTCCTTAGCTGAATCTAAAGACTTTCTCCGCGTCTCCTCAGATAACAACAAAGACACCACATCATCCATTCTGAAAGTGAGTACTTCCAAGAGCCATCACAAGATGGTCCCATGAATTCGGCAAGGAACATAACAAGGTCATACATCAATCCTCCTCTATCTTGACACCAAATGATGTCAACTACACAATTAGTAAATTAAAAGCATTTAGATGATCTATAACAAATCCTCCTTCCTCCATTCTTAGAGAATACTGTTTACCACATAGATTAATTAAGAAATGCACACAGATAATGAACAGCAGGACTCTTTAGATTATTTGCATATGCCAGAACATTTCATTCTGCTTCCGATATCATCATTACAATGATCCCAAAGGGGGATATAAATACTATCCGAGGAATCTTCTCGAAGGTATCCGTCGGCCCAATACAACATATCAACTACAATAATAGAACCTTCTAGATACATCCCGATGCAGATACATGTCGGCCTTACGGCATACCTCCTGATACCCTACGATTACATCCTGTTACCCCGACGAGTACATCCCATTACCTTGACGGGTACATCCTATTACCTTGACACATACATCCTGTTACCGCGACAGGTACATCCCGTTACCTTGACGGGTACATCCTGTTACCTTGACACATACATCCTGTTACCGCGACAAGTACATCCCGTTACCCCGATGGGTACATCCTGTTACCCTAACACCTACATCCCGTTACCTCGATGGGTACATCCTGTTACCTTGACACATACATCCCGTTACCCCGACGGGTACATCCTATTACCTTGACACATACATCCTGTTACCTTGACAGGTACATCCCGTTACCCCGATGAGTAAATCCTATTACCTTGACACCTACATCCCATTACCCCGACAGGTACATCCTGTTACCCTGACACATACATCCCGTTACCTTGACACATACATCCTGTTACCCCGACGGGTTCATCCTGTTACCTCGACGGGTTCGACATCATCCCCCCCAAAAGAAAAAGTCGCCTCTAGACGACAATTACAAATTAAATGAGACAAAATATATTAACAGACTGATTACAACAAGATAAATCTGCTTTTGACACATCACTTTCACCTTCGTCCTGTGCCTGTAGCCTCTGCTAACACAATGAAGCTGACCTTGATAGCCACCTGTGCTGCTTTTTTTGTTTTTAACTCCTTGGTCCACTAAGCTAAGTGTCGTTGTACTGCCTTCTGGATGACCCACTCCTCCCGAGCTCTCTATGCATCCACCAAGACAGCCTCTCGACCAACACCTACTTGCAGTGCCTCTGATACATAGAAAGTCCATGCCTGCAGCAACTTCAACTCTTCTCAACTGGTCAGACTCCCACGACTGATATCTGCAACGATTGGGGGTCCAGGGGGCAATGCCCCCGGCGGGTCGAGGGGCAGCGCCCTCGCAAAACTGCATGGAACACACTATTTCTACCATTTTCTTCTTATCTGATACTCTTTCTGGCAACCACTGATGCTTCCCCTTCCCTTTGACATCATCTGCTTACTCATTCCAAACAAAAAAAAATTATTTTTTATTTTTTATTTTTTTAGCAATTAAAAAATTGCAGCACCTTAATTTTGCCTCAAGGCTTTGCCGTTTTGCAACGACAACGACGAGGGAATCATCTGATCATTCTGCGACGGTGACGGCAACAACATCTTCCTCGCACGGTAGGATCTGTTGACTGCATGAGGTACCTCTTGCCCATCCAACGTCCCCAACTTTATCACTTGATTGTCGTCGACCTCCTGGATCTGATATGGTCCAACCCATCTTGCCTTAAACCTTTCCTGTTTGATTTCATTCTGACCGTCGTACTTGAGTACCAACTAACCCGGTTGAAACCTGTTGAGTTTGTCATGCCACGCCTTATGTCTGTTCCATGTCACCTTCGTCGCCCACTGTGCCTGCAGTCGTTGCACATCTAGCTTATTTCCTTGTTGTTGGCATCCTTCAGGTAATTTTATGGTGCGATGCATTCTTTTCTTCCTGTGCGGTCCATTCACCGTGTACTGGACGGTGGAATTTTTCTTTTTTTTGGGTTTGTATTGAATGTCCTTCCCTTCTTCAGCCGTAACCTCCTTTGCATCATCTGCTTCTCTGTATTCCTTTGGACACTCATTTTCCTCTTTTTTCTCACCTTCGTCGACCCTTAGCATATTACAACTCGGAAAGAGTTCGTAGTCTTCTATTTGCCAATGGTAAAGGCCATTCACCGAGTCTAGGTCGTCATCATTTGACCCTCCTAGTGTCAATACTCCTTCGTCTGGTTCCATTCTCCTCTTTCCTTCGTCGTTACTTTCACCTTCACCTTTTGAATCTAACGATGCTACCTCCTCACCCACCATTTGTGTGTGCAGGTCAATTATGAATCTTTTGCCTCTACGCTCCATTGATAGGGTATTTTGTTTCCAATCATGTTTTACTTTTGCTTGCACCAACCAAGTTCGTCCCAGAATAGCATCATATCCTTTTCTTTTCAATGGAATGACCACGAAGTCTAATAAAAATGGTTGTGTTCCAATAGTTACCGGTTGCGCCCTTAAGGTTCCCAACGGTTTGATCCCATGCTGGTCTGCCGTGAGCAACTGGAATGTAGGTGGCCACAACGTCAGCTTTCCCAACTTCTTCTAGGTATCCTCTGGTAACACATTCACGCCGGATCCTCCGTCGACAATTGTGTCTGTTAGAACATGTCCCAAAATCCCCATCTCGACAACTATCGGATGCCTTCCAGTTGTGAGTGCCAGCAGCATTGGGTCTGTTGTCGTCACTTCCCTACTGTCCCTTCCTGTGTCCTCCGTTGCTTTCGAAAACGATGTATGATTCAGAATGGCCATCCGTAACTGGGGCATTGTGAGAAGAAGGTCACTTATCTTGACCGGTACCTCCATTTGTAAGATCTGTCATACAATGTTTTGTTCCGCGTAGTTCCTTGCCAAGGTGTCAATGATGTCTTTTAATTGAGATGTCTCCGCGGACGATGCCTTTTCAATTTTCGCCCACGCTTCCCCCAATTTTCTCTTTTCTTCTGCTGGGTCCGAGTACACCTTCGCTTGCCTCCGTGTAATTGTCAAAACCTCCTCTTCATCCGTGCCGACAGTGATCAAATTTACTCCAGACTTTGGGCACTTGGCATCTTCATGGTCGTCGGGTCCGCACCATCTGCATAATAATTTTGGTGTGTTAGCCGTTGTACAGTCTCGCGCAAAATGACCCCACAAATTACATGCTTGACATTGAACAATCGGCCGTCTGTTTGCATCATACTGGATTCGACTTCGGTTGCCATTATTATTGTTATTGTTCGCATTGTTGTTATTTTGCCCTCTGTTATTATTCCTGTACCCACCCAGAGTGGCACCATCAATGTTTGCATCTCCATTCCCTCTTGACATGGAAGCGGCCTGTGTAAGAAGCACTTGTGGAGATCCTCTGGTTTTCATGTTAAAGGGGCATTCCTTTGTCAAATGGCCCATGATCTAACAAATATCACAGAATTGATTCTTTGGACAGGATCCTTTAGTATACCGTCGGTTTTACACTCTGTGCAACACAGCTCACTGCTCTTTGTCTCCTGCATATTTTTGAACTCCTTCATCATGCCGATCATGTCCTTCTGTAGGGCGCGGACCTTCTTACTGCTGCCTTCATCATCGCTGCTATCTTCTCCGGAGGGCTCGTCGTTATCAGAATCAGATGAGCTTGTCTTCTTCTTCTTTGTCTTCTGCTCACTTTCCAAGTTCAGTGCTCTGTTGTATGCTTCTATGTATGACGACGGCAGCACAATTTTCATTTTCTTCCGCAACTTTGGGCGTAGACCTTCCACGAACCATCTTTTCTGAAGTCCGTCCGCTGGCTTACTTTCCATTTTATTTATCAAATCTTTTAATTTCCTGGCGTAGACACGGACAGTTTCATTCTTCCCTTGCTTGGTATTGAAGATCTCGCCAACAATTTCATTATCATCGTGCAACAGTTGAAATTCCGCCAAAAACTCCTTTTTAATGTTATTCCAACTGTCTAGCTTCTGCGGATCTGTACTAGTAAACCAGTCAATTGCCACACCCCATAGGGTTGCCGAAAATTGTCTCATCCAGTCATCTTCATCAGTTATGCCATTTGCCCTCCAAATTGTTTCACATGTCTTACAGTGTCGAATGGGATCAGCCATACCATCACCATCAAATTTAGGTAACTTCTCCTTTGGTCCCGCCATTTTGACGGTCACGCTTGGTATTCCGACGCTCACACTTGGTATCCCGACGCTCACACTTGGTATCCCGACAGCTGTGTTTGGTGAAGAAGGGTCTCCGTTAAGTGAATTTGTTCCTTCCGGAAGTGGATCCTGGACGAAGAGTTCACTCCACACTCTTGCTCCTTCGGCACTCTGAGCCGTGCGAGTCAATTCTCTTCGGTCTAGATTGTCTTCCCTCGGCGAACACCAATTCAAAAACTCGTCGCGGGCTTCTTCCACCAACTCCACTCGCTGTCACGTCTCCTCCAACAATGCTTCTGCGCTTCTGCGTCCGTCAGCAGCAATCTTCTGGAATCTCTTTCTGCATTCGGCTTGCTGCGCCAAAATCAGATCACTGTGTGCTATGCGTATTTCATCCTTGTCCTTTAGTTTGTTCTTATTCTTGTTCAACTGATTCGGCATCACTCTTCATTCTCCTACCTTTCCAGGTCCATTGGGCAACGGCGCCAAATGTTTACCACATAGATTAATTAAGAAATGCACACAAATAATGAACAACAGGACTCTTTAGATTATTCGCATATGCCAGAACATTTCATTCTGCCTCCGATATCATCATTACAATGATCCTGAAGGGGGATATAAATACTATTCGAGGAACCTTCTCAAAGGTATCCGTCGGCCCAATACAACATGTCGACTACAATAATAGAACCTTCTGGATACATCCCGATGCAGATACATGTCAGCCTTACGACATACCTCCCAATACCCTACGATTACATCCCATTAACCCGACGGGTACATCCCATTACCCTAACAGGTACATCCTGTTACCTTGACACATACATCCTGTTACCCCAACGGATACATCCCATTACCCCAATGGGTACATCCTGTTACCCTGACACCTACATGCTATTACCTCGACGGGTACATCCTGTTACCTTGACACATACATCCTGTTACCTCGACAGGTACATCCTGTTACCTTGACACATACATCCTATTACCCCGACAGGTACATCCTGTTACCCCGACAGGTACATCCTGTTACCCTGACACCTACATCTCGTTACCCCGACGGGTACATCCTGTTACCTTGACACATCCATCTTGTTACCCCGACGGGTACATCCTGTTACCTCGACGGGTTCGACAAATACAACTTCTTCCTCAGGAACAACTTGTTCACCAGAGATTTGACCTGATACATAGACCCAAGCCATGTCCACAAATTGTTTGCGGTCTTCTCATCAAGAACATTCCGGAGAACTAAATCAACTAGACAGAGTCTAATGAGACCCTTAGCTTTCCAATCCTTGAGATCCCAATCTACTTGAGATATTGTTGCGAGTCTCACATCAAGTGAAGCCACCTCCCATAGATCACGATCTTCAAGCAAGTCTTCCATCTTGAGTTTCCACAACTCGAAATTACTGCCATTAAATTTCTCCACCTCAATTTCCGTATGATGAACTAGCCATCTCAATGTGTAAATAAGATTCAGAATGCTCTGCACAAAACTCCCATTCAACTTGAGATTAGCTCAAAAAACCCTACCCAACAACTAGGATCAAAAGTTGATCAAGCTCTGATACCACTTGTAAGTAAACTCAGGTGCGGAAACAGCTTCCTACACTAATCTCTTAAGGAAAGTATTGTACAAATTCTATTTAAATCCTTACAATTTCAAATTTGATATTATGTAAACAACAATATTGCAATCAACCATGAATACAAAAAGCAGATAGAGAAAAAAAACACAAACACAAAGATATGCCGGTGGGGAAAAATCCTTTTGGTAAAACAACCCCACCCCTCCAAAACCTACAAAATGTATCATCTTCAACACAAAGGTTACAACACACTTGCAATGCAAGTTCTTTCAGGAAACGGAAGACAAATGCAGTCGCAACAAACACTACCAACAATACACTTTTCACTCTCTACTATCTACAACCCTAAAGTTGCTTATATCATGCACTTTCCATTTTAGGGCAACTTCCAAAGAAGAACCGTATAAGAGTTTTACCATTCTCCGGAAAAGTAGGAACCCCAAAAAAAAATTTGGGGCGATACCCCGAACCCCGCGCACTAGATAGAGACTCGAGTGTACAGTACTCAATGATCAATTGCCACATGTCTCCACATCTTCACTCATCATCATATCTTCCAAAGATATCTCTTACACGTCATAGGAATCTGTCATTACCGTTTCGGTCATGATCTCCTTACGTACAACTCAAGATGCCGACACATGCAAGTGGAGTGACACATCAACATGCCAACTAGACATGTACACTCACACTTAATTACATTATTTGCAAAAAATACATTTACAAAACAAATAATAAGAATAGGAATTATCCAAGGTTGAGACACCTAATTCCTAACAAAAGAAACATTACAACATTTTAATACTGTCTCCCTTTATGGTCATTGTTTTAACAACTCTACAGAACTGAGAAGACAATCTACAGGTCCCTTGGCCACAAATGCATAGAACACTGTCCCCTTCTCATCAAAATGCTCTGCAAAATGAGCCTCCTACTGAGACCTTGCCTAATTCTGCAAAACTTCTGAAAATGACAACGATAACCAAAAACCATTGAACCTGATGTTGGAAACAAAACTGTCCCTCCCTGAAGCCAGAGATACTGAGAACAACTTCAGAAATTAAAACCATGATTTTGAGAAAAACAATGCCCAAGCCTCTAATGATTTTTTTTTGGGAGAAAATCAAAAAAAACTTAAGACCAGCAACAGCAATCATAATTTATTTATTTTTTAAACCAAAAATGATTTTTGAAGACAAAATCGAAAGAAAAAAAACATACATGATTTTTGAGGAGAAATTTTGATAAAACCACACTGAAATATCAGCAAGTAGCTAGCACAAAAGCTGGGACACAGATCAACTTACAAAACTTATTTTTGAGGAAAATGGTAAAACCCTGATATAAATTTTTGTGGAAAAAATTATGAAACTTATGTAGAAATTTTTAAGGAGAAAAATAATAAAACCTTTCCAGAATATTTTCAGGAGAAAAATTATAAAATCTGTCCACTAATTTTTTAAGGAGAAATTAGAAAAAACCAACACAACTTTTTAGAGACAAACAATAGAAAGCCTGTTGGTTAACAGATTGTCCCCTTTGATTTCTCCTTGCACTTCACTCTAACGCCGAATTTGATGGGATACAATCATTCTCAACAGTTAGAAAGTCTCGGCTATGTTGTGAGGCTTTCCTCTGAATTGTAAGGTCCAACTCCCTTGTTTATGAAATGTGCAATGAATTTTTTGTTTGAATCCTACTTAACAGAGATATGCTCTCAACCTGAGAGTAGATCAAGTAAGATCCAAACCCTTCATCTCCACAAAAGGCTCAGGCAAGAAATTGGTCTGCAACTGAATTAAATCCCACTAACGACTATGAATGAGTTTGATTCCTAAATCCTTTCCTTTGACTAAATATGCTACTACGATGCTTCCACATACATTATTCAACTAATGCATCCAATTAACTTCTGCACATGCAAATGAATGATGAAAAGAACATAACCAAATTGCAATAACACTTCGATTACCATTAACTTCAGATTAAGAGAAAGATTCAACTTTACTTCAAATTCAAAGCCATTCAATTCGATTAAAGTTCATTCGCCATATGCAAAACATGAAGGTAACTAACTAATTGAACAACAAACCATGTTAAAACTCTCAAGACTCACTCAGTTGTCTCCACAGCAGGGGGAGAATTCACACCAAAATTTGCCAATCATTTTCATTGATTTTCAAAACATTACATATAGGCCCTTTAACTTCGACAATTACAAAGATAGCATCTTTGAGAAGATAGAAGAGAAACCCAAAATGGGAAGGGAATGACACTTGTCATTTTAGAACAGAGCAATAATTAAGTCTAGGGAGCTGAAATGTTTTGGCTTCCATCATCGATCGGCTTAGCACTTTCTTGGCTCACCTTATACTTTTTCATAGCCCCTAAGATGGTTGAAAGATCCTCGGCATCAGGAATCTGCACATTGTTTCAACGAATCATCCATGAGTCATGGTCTGCGGCTAGCCCTTCAACGGTGTTTGCCCAGGTTTGTAACTTCTAAACTTTTGTCAGCATCCCATCTAGAGCAGTCTACTTATGAAGTTCGGAGATTTGAAAGTTGGCGGGCCACACCAACTCATCTATGAAATCTTGATATGCACTCTTCATGTGTTCGATGTTGGCCACCTCACCATCTTTGCTCACGTGAGACCCCATGTGCAACTCTCGAAGGTACCCAAAAATGGTCCCCTCTGTCATATACTTGATTTTCGCAATTCAACCTTCAAGCTTGGCAATTCAACTTTTAGCGAGACACGATGTGGATTGAAACAAAGATTGGTGTTTGGTGGGGGGGGTGACATGAGTTCATGAGGCTCGAACCTGGTCATTGTAAAGTTGCAGTTGAATCAGGCAGACTTGAAGGCAATGTAGGTTGGTGGAAAATGGAGTGATGAGAGGAAAATCCTCTTACCATGTTGGATCCCGCCCAACATCCATACTTGAAGTGTGAGCTATTTCCCACCAAATCACAAATGTGATCAAAGAAGGAAGTACCACAAAGTATATTAGAGAGGCATGTGAATTTTATCCTCGAAGGGTGGCGGAATGCTTCATCTTGTTGAAACACATAGTCCCACTCTACATGAAGGCCAACACTTGCTCGGATTTGGAGGCATGAGTCAAGTAAAGATCAACTAAGTAGATGATGAGCCAAACTGATGTTGGGGCAGATCTGATAGTGAGAGTCAGCAACAAGGTTAAGTGTAAAATCCTCACAAGTATGAAGTTTCCCCACAATTGGCAAAGGTAATCTTCAAGACCTCCTTAGTTTCACCTTACCATGAATCAGGGATAGAAAGAACATGGAAGAAGGCCTACTTGTCTGAGATAGTAAAGAGTCAAGCGCGGGAGGCAAGGAAAATGGTGTTCAAAGTCAAGTTGAATAGGATTGAAGATTCCCCGAGGGGCATTCCTCGTTGTAGGAGAGTACCCGACTTGATGCAATGGCTATGAAGACAAAACCTCAGCCTCCTCAACATGAAGCAAGGGACATTTCAAGTATGGAAGCAATATTGAAGGCTAAAGGGGTGATTGATTTAAGTGTTTAGATGCATGAAGAAGATAATCGTAACAGCAAAATGCTAAGAGGAAAATCCTCTAGGCTGGGCAGCCAATCTATGAGGATTCTAAAAATTCTCTAACTAGGAGAAACCCCCCTAAAGACAATAATCCTCACCCGCTCTTGGTATTGGTCTTGCATCTCAAGGTAAAGAGAGCAATGTTTTAATCACCAAACATAGATGATGTCAGGGAAACGATGAGGGATATGGAATTGAAAATGATGTTGATAGCCAAGAAGAAATGGGTTCCATGAAGAAGCTAGTAAAATTTGAGAGAAGCAAGTCGTGGTGATAAGTGTGCAACAAGAGGAGAATTCTCTAGGCTAGGTATTACCCAAGAATGTGACTTGCCCAAACAACAATTTGTTAAGTGGAAACCTGAACATTTATCATTAAATTACTTAACCAGTCAGCCTACATGGCTATGGAACAATTAAAAAAAATCAATTTCATTACCCTATCATGGCAATGTCGGCCTTCACTTGAAGCACTCATCTAAGCACCTCATCACTTATTTAAATAAAGAGATGGACATTCATTTCAACATCTAAGACAAGCAAATCAAGTGCATTTGACAGAAAATTTCCATCAGACTAGCAGAAAAAAATTTATCTCCTAATTTGGCAGCGAGCTGCATCCTCCATAGGGCAGTGAAAAACTTTATAGGTGATAGATTACTCCAGGATTAGAAAATCATCATAATCTTTATAATTCTAGGCGGATTCAACCTTAAAAGTCAGTTTGGAGAAGGGTAGGATATGAAATGTCGATATGTTGTGATATTACAGATCATTTATCATTTCCCAGATTTCCAACTTACAATGCAGATCAGAATTATAGGTGAACAGATGTCTGAGTTCTGTATGTTAAAATCATCAATATTTCACAGAGCAAGAAGTCAGAATTGCTTTTGAAGGTCCTAATTTATGAGAATCTAATGTGAAGTAAGGGTTGAGGTTTTATAAATCTAGTTTCAGGTCGTAAAAGGATGGGTAAAATCTGGTTTTACATTTAAGAGAGTCATGAATATTGCACAAAATATTAAATTCTCTTCATTTTGTCTAGCAAATTCGATAGCTTAACACCTTTTCCTCCCATTGTTTTGCAAGGTGAACTGCTGGAAAGGAAGCTAGGAGATGCTCAAGACTCCAACCATGCTACACCTCGGAGAACTTCATGCCTGAAGACTCCAAATGAGGAGATTAAATCTAGATTACCAAAGAACAAATTCGGATGAAGATCAAGATGGTTCAAGATAAATCAAAATCCACAAGTGGGAGAAATTTTCTTCAAATTAAATTTCCTCTTAAAAGCCAAGTTTACTTTAAGGGATCCCAGCGCATGAAGATATCAAAAAAAATTATCACTTAGGAGTCATGTGAGAAGAAAGTCTCATGCATGGTTCTGAATGAGAGAAGAGAGAATTCCTCTTCATCAAATTCACAAATACAATCAAGTTCAAATTCAAGTTTACAGGTTCGAGATGCAAATTCAAGTCAAGCCATGAGGAAAAAATTCAGAAGACAGAGAAGACCTAAAACATGAAGCAATTAGGAACAATGAGTCATCACAATCATTCACAAGAAATTGATACTTGTGGAAGAGTTTATCAAAGTTAAAAATGTTGAGTATCAAGAGATATTTTATATTCATTAAAAGATTGAGAAAATTTATAGGATAAAGATAATGAGGTGACACCTAGTTGTCTTTTCTTATCAAAAAAGACCAATTTCAAGCACAGACAATCAAATCATGCCAAGTGTCCAATTTTCTCATTGGTTACTAAAAGCTTTGTAATTTTCTTATTGGCCCACAATATGGTGCTCTTGTGTAATTGGTTGACAATTTGGCAACCCCAATTAGGGTTTGTAAGAATTAATCTTGGCCCATTGATCTTGAGTCAATTTTGGCCCTTCATTAGAATTGAACACTTATAAAAGGCCGAGGCCTTCTCATTTGTAACAATTAAAGGAATAGACGCAAGAGATTAGGAAACTAGAGAGAAGTTAGCTAGCTAAATTAGAGTAGGTTAGCTAAGGGAGAGACTTGATCAAATTGTTGCTATAATGTTATCAAAGTGATTGATGATTCATCATTGGCCCTCATAGTGAATTACTTAATGTTGCTTTGATGTGTTGCTTGTTTTCTTCAATCCTCACTTGGAGCAAATTTAATTTTATATTGAAGTAGTTTTGTTAATGAAAGTAATTGTGGATGTTCACTTGCTTGACTCAAGCAAAACTGGGCCACTAACCTCTTCCTAATTGTAAGTGTCTTGTGTGGTTAGCCAATGATTGAAAGCATTTAACTTCAGTTGATATTCAATCTTTAGTTTGCATCCATTTGATGGGATTGAAGAGGAGATGTTGATTTGAAAACCAAGATGGGTGGAGTCACTAACAAGATTGCATCTAGTAGAGTTCGAGTCCATCCATGACTCCATCCAATCATAGTTAGGAATAGGAGTAATTAAAGTTAGCAAGTTTAAATTAAGTTGAAGCAAAAGATTGAAAAACCAATTATATTTTCATTACACATTATGAAGGTAAATTTATAGAAGTCAATTGATATCCATTGAATGACTTAAGTCCCCTTAGTGATCCCAAGAAATCACATCATTTCAAGTGATCGAGTATCCACAATTGAGGGAACCTTGAAGTCATTCCATGATCTTACTTTGCAAGCATAGCATGAGAGATGACCTTATTAAGAGAGGGTCATGTGTCTAAGTGTTTCAGTTTAAAACAATTGAGTGCTTGATTTGCATGTTGTAGTAGAACAAAAATCGCATCAACAAAACCTTGTCCCAAGGCCCAAAGACAAGGATGTGATTGGTTCAAAGTGGGTATACAAAAATACGTTAAATGAAGATGGTTAAGTGGTGAGAAACAATGCAAGGCTTGTATGCAAAGGTCGTGTGCACTTTGAAGATATTGACTTTGAAGAAACTTCTGCTCGTGTTACATGTTTAGAAGCTATTAAAGTGCTTTTAGCCTTTGCTTCTATCCAAAGTTTTTAAAATTTTCAAATGGATGTCAAATCTGTTTTTCTGAATGGTACTCTAAATGAAGAAGTTTATATACAGCAGCCCAACGGGTACATTATATGAGAAAATCATTACGTACGCAAGTTGAAAAAGGCTCGCTATGGTCTTAAACAAGCCCCATGTGCTTGGCATGATAAGTAGACAGTTATTGCAGCAGTAGGGATTTGGGAGAGGGATAGCGGACAGCAATTTGTAGAGGAAAAAAAATGTTATCATATGCTAACTGTATGCTGATTGTTGTAGTTTATGTTGATGATCTGATTTTTGGTAGTGACTATGAGGAGGTGTCAGGTTTTTGCTACTAATATGCAGTTTGAAATGTCCTTGTTGGGTGAGTTGCCATTTGTTTACTGTCACGTGTAAACTGGTTAATGCATACTCCAGAAATGTAAACAAAACACAGAAGTAAACAGGAAACTAGAATGTTATTTCATTAAGCCTCACAGCCAGTACAACTCAGAACATGAGAGCAAGTATAAACTCAATGATTGATTGGTATCTTTCCCAGTTCATGATAGTGTTCATATAATCTCTAAAGCATTGCGACTCAACCGTCACGACATAACACTTTTTGCAACTGTCACTCGTAACACAATTAATTATTACATAACTATTTCCAAAACACAATTTCCTGACAACATCATCCCCCCGAGAAAGAAAGTCGTCTCTTGGTGACATCAGAAAAAATGGAGATAATAGTCTACACTTCATACATAACAGGAAACAACTAATATGAAGAAGGGAACGTCCCTGGACCTGGTTGGGATGTTGTAGAGGGAAACATCTTTCAAAGCTGGTACACTTGCTAGGTCCGAATGTCCAAATCCTTCTGGATCTGGGAGTTTGACTCGACTACCTCCCTTAGCATGATTGCAACATCCTACAGTTCAGCCTCCTTTCTGTCGCATGCCTCTTTGGCTTCAGCTAATTGGGTCCCTACTACACACTTCTCTTGTGTAACTATTGCCAATTGTGACTGAACCAAACACTTCTCTTGTGTAACTGCTGTCAACCGCATCTCTACTAGACACCTCTCTTGTGTAACAGCTGCCAATTGTGTCTCCACCAAACTCTTACCCTGTGTGGCTGCCTCTAACTATGCTATGAGTGTTGCACACTCTTTAGCCCAAGTCATATATTGAGTGGCCAAGCATTCTCTTTGGCCTCCTCACATCACGCTGCAACCACACCGTGTGCAATGCACCTGCCCCTAGCAACCACAGCGATAAGAGTGTCAAAAACATTTCTTGAGATCGTCATTGAATGTAGCATGTGCTAGCTCCTCCTCCGTCGTTTGTACCCCAGTCTCTACCATGTCTCCTAAGGGCAGCCACTCTTCGCTACCTCTACTTCCACAGATTCTTGTTCTCCACCCCTTGTACCCGCCAACTCTGGTATGGCTACCTCTTTGGGCATTGTACTATCCAACATCAACATAGCAGCGAGAGGAAGGTCTTCTTGCAACGGAGACTGGAGAGGTCCTCGAGTCACCATTGTAACCTGAAACCATCGCATCAAATAATCACTACCACGCCTCACCACTAAGGGAGTGCATTCTTACCTCAATGCTACAAAAGGCTCTCCAATCTGCTTAGCGTCCCCCACCAGATTGACTAGTAATATTGCATCAACTGTTACCATAGCATCCGACACAACTATGTCGAGTTTGACCTGTGGTTCCTGCAGTATGCTATCTCCTATCTTCGGAGTCTCCATCACCTCAACTACTTCAATCACCTCTCTAGATGGAAAATGTTGTGAATCTGTGACTCCTCCTAAAGTTGTCTCAAGTGCTAGTACTAGGCTTCCTACATGACCAGTATCACCTCATGGGGCCTCTTTGTGATCACTACAAGCTAAGTCACTATCGGCGGAGTCATAATCACGAGGGCCCCAACTTGCCCAAATGTTGGAATAGGGGCAGTGTTGGCAACAGGTATCAGGTGTGTCGTGGAAGGTAGCATTGGTCGTGCAAATAAAGACTAGGGCTCAAACACTACCTCCACCTAATCCTCCTCATCATCCTGACTGCTATCTGTAACACTCACTGACAAAAGTATTCTATCGGCAATTATCAATGTCAACATGTTCCAATCTTGGACCGAGTTCCTATATGGCGCGTTTTTGACTTGCCCCTACCTTTTGCCAGCCAAATGTGTCTAAGTGCCTCCATCTCATAATAAGAGGCTCACCAGGTGCCAACTGCCCTATCCGGATCTCCTTTGACAGATGATCATGCAGTATTTGTTCCAACATGGCATTCAACAACAATCCTATGGCATAATGTGGCATATAGAAAGTCCTGTACTAGAGAGTCATAAACTCATACATTCGCTCTGCCAATACAGTACCCCAATTATACATCCTACTACCCAATAAGTTGTTTATCAAAGATACCTATAGGAAAGAACTATCAAATGCGCGGTTGGAACCTATCAATCTTCTCTTCATGACATTCATGAAGCATCTCCAATGTCCTTCCCGAATGATTGTCTTCTTAATACGTCAGTTGTTTGACGACTTTCGAAGAGACTCCTCTGCAGTAGTAAGTTCATCTCTACAAATTAATGAAATATAGAAATCTTTAGTCTCCTTAGCCATTTTTTGTTGTTTCAAATTAACCTTGACCCCCTTTACTAGAAATCCAAACACCCTTCGAAATTCAAGTGTTGTGAAGGAAACCATTATCAATTGATCCATGTGGGTAACAGTGCTCTGTTTTGTAAATCTGTCGAAGGATTCAATCATCGCCTGTAATGGACCTTCAAATTCCTTAATACAAATGATGGGCATTTTAGTAACCTATTACACCTACGCTCTCCATAAATTTTCTTTGACGAGTAATTATTTGGAGTATCAACACTCTTAAACCACCATCTTCTGCAGTCCAAACCATTCAAACCTTCAAAGTGACAGTCTGGGCTGTGACAAACTCTCCCTAAGAACTTGTTTGTACCATTTTTCGTCGCTGTACTCTTGGCCTTATTTTCTTTTTTGTTCCTCCTGCAACTTTCACACCTAAGGGTAGAGTTTGTGCGTGCTTATTTGGAATCATACTTTGGCTACTTGGATCACCTATCTGCAACTTTGCTTTCCAACAAATTGCATAACAGTTTTCTTATTTGGTTTTAGGAGAAGAAGAAGAAAAAGAAAAATGATTAGGGCTTAGCTGTCACCAGACGGCTTCAACACTTTTCTCACCTTGCCAGTTGTGGCTTCTTGAGCCGTCTTTGGTAATCTCCTTGCCTTCTTCGCTAGTACCTCCCCCCAATCTGTGAAGCTTCTTGCCTATTAACAGTGGATGTTCTTGAAAAACCCCAACATGTGTTTTAGTGTCTTTACGCCAACGTATGGTGTAGAATATATACACCCACATACGTTTCCTCACTCTTGCTCCAATAAGATCCCCTTCGCACACTACTCTTTTCCGTTTGATGTAATTGTCGTCAATCATTTGACTTGGGTGGGAACCTGTCTTTAATGTTCTTGATGTGGTGCCTAGTGTAATTTAATGTTCCCCCTTGCTTATACATCACATCACACTCTCCTCAACCTGTACATTATGCTATAACGGTCGCCCAACTGCTAACTCTATTTGGCCGTACGGCAACCTATATTAGGGCTACGCTATCCTTCGCCTAGTGGACTTAATCCCGGTGTCTCTTTCGTCTACCTGATGCATTGTACAACTTAACTTTCTCGCGTCGTAAGGTAACTTTTGGTGGCCGTACAGTATGATTTCCTCCTTCAGCTAAGTGTATAGATGTGGTACAATGTCTTCCTAGAGTCCATATGGTGGTTTTGCAAACTCCCCTTTGAATGTTTGTTGCCATGACCGAGTCTCTTCTATATATATGATTTGTTTTCCCAACTCTTTTCCTCTTGGTGAAGACCGTACGATATCTGCATGTGTCCATATGGTATCTTTGGGAGTCTGTGCAATCTAACTTCCTTATTTATTTTTCATCTTATTTATCTCTTTTTATTTTTATTTTAAACTTCTCTTTTTTCTTTTCTTTTTCTTAAGTTGTACCTAAGTCTAAATTATTCGGCCTTCTCAGGTCTTCGTGCCTCTAATGGTAGATCTTCAACTTCAAACCATTAATTGGGTCTACAATCTCACGTCCATCAAGTCCACAAATTGATTGACTCGTTAACACCAACTTCCCCTATTTTGTATGGTCCCAACCATTTTACTTTGAACTTACCCAATTTAATCTCTGTTTCTTAAGTTGTACTTGAGCACTAACTAGCCCGATGGAAACCTTATCCGCTTCAAATGTTTATTGTGCCATACTTTACGACGAATTTGTGTCACTATTGTTGCCCATTGCACCATTAGTCTTTGCTCATCCAACTTGTTTAATTTATATAACCTTTCCCGAAGGCTTTCCATATCACCAAGTTTATTCTCGATTGCTATCTAAAGGTCGGAACCATAAACTCTATCGGTACTACTACTTCTTGTCCAAACATTAATTGGAATGGCTCCTGTCCCATTGTCACCTTACACATCATGCGGTAAGCCCATAATATTGACGAAAAGTTCTCTTTCCACTTGGCCTGCTCTACCCCGCATGACTTGTAAATTACTGATACAAGAATCTTATTTGTCAACTCCGCCTGGCCATTAGCTCATAGGTAGTACGAACTCAAAAGGAAGTGAAAGAATTTACTCAGTTGTAAGCAGTCAAATGACATGATTGACAAAGTGATCCCCTCTATCACTAGTCAACTAGATCGGGATGCCATAACGTGTGATGATCTACTCGTAAATAAATTTTGTTGTACTTATGGTCGAGTTCTCTGGTAATGTCTGTGCTTCCACCCACTTAGTGAGATACTTTGTTGCTACCACCACATACCGACAACTCCAAGTCTTGCTCACCTTTAGTGGTTTAACTAAGTCCAAGCCCTGCCATTCAAATAGTTCTTGGGCTTGTGAGTGTTTACCGTATGGATTAATTAAGCAACGCACACAGGAAATAGACATGAACACGAACAGCAAACAGAAGAACTCTTATTATTATTCACATATACCAACAGTACATCCTGCTTTTCTCATATGATAATGATATCAAGATAATGTTGATTACAATGCTTCCCGAAGGGGTTATAAATACTTTCCGACGAACCTTCCCGAAGGTATCGGTCGGCCAGGTACATTATACCCGCTACAAACTGTTTTACCCGTCGGCTACATAACAAGACTTCTACCGAAGGGACCCGTCGGCCGATGCACAATTTCTACCCACGACATCATCCCCCCCAAAAAGAAAAGTCGTCTCCTGACAACTAGCAAAATTAGGAGACAACCCACAATCAAGAAAGAAAAAAGAAAAAAAAATACTAGAGAGAAGAAGGAGGGTTCCCAGAAGAGTGTTGTTGACGACGCAACTCATACACCTGGTCAGTTCGGATGCGCAGATCTGTCTGAATCTGTGAATTAACTTCTACGGCCTCCTTCAGTAGAAGTGCAGCATCCATAGCCTGTCTCTTGGCCAACTGTAACTCATACTCTGCTGCATCTTTATCCCGGATAGCTGCGTCCTTCTCCTGTACCACTGCTGCCATATCCTTCAATAGTTTTTCCCGCTCTGCTGCCCATGCTGCTTGCTTGTCGGCCAAATCAGTGGCTAACTTTTCTCTTCCCTCTTTTTCAACCGCTAGAGACCTCTGAGCTGCAACACTGTCTGCTGCCCTATCCGCCTCCGCGCGCTACCGCGCATAGTAAACCTCTTTGTACAGTCCCACGATCTCATGTGCCACCTTCATCATCGGAGTGTCACTTAGTCCCAACTCTGGCTCAGTGGCCCAATCTGCCAACATTTCTGGTGTCTCAACTGCCGGCCAACCTCTATCAACAAAGCAAGTTTGAAATCGCTTAGGACAAATCCCACGAATATAGGCACGAATCAAATGCCACTCCCTTCGCCGAGTGAGAGTCTGAATCGCCACATCATGCCCCTTCTTTAATGCAGACTTCATAGTCGTGAGGTAGTCCCTGCACCTGTCCTCATCCGACCCGTAATCCTCCTTGGTGAAGTCCTCGAATGACCATTCAGGATCACTATTGTCCTCCTCATCAGCGGGAGCCATGCCCACATCCGGTGCCGCCTCCTCTACTGTCGGCGCAATCACGGCATGTTGCATTCCCTCCTCCTGAGACTGAGGCTCTGGTACAGGTGCTACTCCGGAATAGCTGGGGGACTGAATGGACGGGCCACGCTTGTCAGGGACGAGTCAGAACTGCTGCCTCAGAAAAACACTAGCTCTATCCATGACCTCTGGTTGCGCTGGGTCCGTACACTCTTGTACTCCTCCGTCTGGTACGTTCTCTACTGGAAGTGCCTGAGCTTCTGCTGCGAAAAAAGATGAAGATCATGCCACCATCCACATACAATGAAGCATACAATCGAGCAATGAACCTCGAAAGTGACCAGAAGACAAAGAAGAAGAAGAAGACCAGCTCGTCCGATTCAGATGACGATGCATCCTCAGGAGATGATAGCAGTGATGACGAAGGAAGCAACAAGAAGGTTCGTGCCCTCCAGAAGGACATGATACGGATGATGAAGGAATTCAAAAACATGAACAAGGAAACTAAGGGCAATGACCTATGGTGCACGGAATGTAAGAAAGAAGGCCATACGAAGGGATCCTGCCCGAAAGAGAAATTTTGTGAAATCTGTCAGATCCTCGGACACTCAGTAAAAGAATGCCCTTTCAATTTAAAAACAAGGACACCACAGCAAGTGTCCCTGTCACAGGAGGCATCCCCGTCAAGAGGGAACGGGAACACCAGTACGGAAGGTGCCACATTAGGTGGATACAGAAACAATCGGCGCGGTCCAAACAACAACAGCAATAACAACAATGGTGGCAACAACAACAATGGAGGAAGGAGTCGAATTCAGTACGATGCGAATGGTCAGCCAATTGTTCAATGCCGCGCATGCAATCTGTGGGGTCACTTCGCCCGGGAATGCACAACGACGAACACACCGAAGCTGCTATGCCGTTGGTGTGGACCTGGAGATCATGATGATACTCAGTGTCCGAAGTCCGGACTGAACTTGATTACCGTAGGGACAGACGAAGAAGAAGTTCTGGCAATCACTCGGAAACAGGCGAAGCTATACCCTGACCCAGTGGAAGAAAAAAAGAGACTGGAGGAAGCAAGGGCAGAGATCCAGAAAGCAACACAGGCAAAAATGGCACACCTGAAGGACCCGCCAAGTACCTCGGTCAAGAACTGTGTAGAACAGAACATTGTACGACAAATATTGCAAGCTGAGATACCCGTCAGGATAAATGATCTGTTGCTCACGATGCCCCAACTCCGTACGGCCCTCACAAATATAGTCCCAAGTGCTAAGCAACCCGTAGAGCAAGACAACAACAAACGGGGGGGTACAAGTGCAGAAGATCCGATGTTGTTAGCTCTTTCATCTGGACGCTATACGGCGGTTGTTGAAATGGGCATTCTCGGGACTGTGCTAACGGACACGATTGTCGACGGAGGATCCGGTGTCAATGTGCTACCAGAGGATACTTGGAAAAAGTTGGGACGACCGACATTATGGCCACCTACCTTCCAGCTGCTAACAGCCGATCAACATGGAATCAAGCCATTGGGAATACTCATAGCGCAACCAGTGACAATCGGAACACAACCGTTCCTGTTGGACTTTGTCGTGATCCCACTGAAGCGGAGAGGATATGATGCCATTCTGGGCCGAGGGTGGTTGATACAAGCCAAGGCAAAGCACGATTGGAAGAAAAATACTTTATCGCTCGAAAGCAAAGGCCGGAAGTATACCATCGATCTACACACTCAGATGGTTGGAGAAGAAGCTCTATCATCGGATTCCGAAGGAGAAGATGATGAGAGGAGGCAGAGTATAGAACCCGATCAGGAGGGAGTCCTAAGATTGGAAGGAGATGACGATCTGGATTCAGTAAATGGTCTTTACCACTGGCAGATAAAGGATTACGAGCTCTTTCCAAGTTGTAATATGCTAAAGTTCGACGAAGGTAAGAAGGAAGAAGGAAATGAATGTCCGAAGGAACACAGAGAAGCCGACGGAGGAAATGAATGTCCGAAGGAACACAGAGAAGCCGAAGAAAGAAATGAATGTCCGAAGCAACACAGAGAAGCCGAAGAAGAAAACGCGGATATGACTGAAGCTGAAGGACAGAACATACAGTACGAACCCAAAAGAAGGAAAGATTCTACTGTACGACTGCGCAGGAAGAAAGTATTACGTCGAACCATAGATATAGTAGAAAGGTACCGGCGGCAAGGAAGGCACACGATACGATCTGCACAGGCAACAAAGAGGAAGGGTCCAATAAAAGTTGTAGCAGTACCGAGTGAATGTATTATTGACGGACAGAAGGGGCAGCTGACGGAGTCCACAGTAGCGAGCTTCAGGAACAAACTGGGCGATATGGAGATGACACAGAACAGGCGTAGCAGGTTTCAACTCGGACAGTGGGTGTTGAAGTACGACGGCCGGAATGAGATCAAACCGGGCAAGTTCAAGGTTAAGTGGGTTGGGCCGTATCAGATTCGGGAAGTAGGGGACAATGGAGCAATCAAATTATGGACTTTGGATGGACATGAAGTGCCTCAGGCGATGAATGGGTCGAAGTTGAAGATATATCACGAGCAGAAGACTTCTGCGTCAGAAAATGGCCTTTGGGAGACCCCTTCGTCACTGCAGACCGACGGTGACGACAGTCGAAGGGAAAACTGACTGTTTTTTAAAATTTATTTATTTTTAAAAATAAAATTAAAAAGTACCGTACGATTTTTCATTGGTAAGGTACGGATTTCATAGTACCGTACGATTTTTATTGTTAGAGTACGGATTTTTGATACCGTACGGATTTCACAGTAAAGGGAGCTGTACGGTATTTAGTATATGAAACAAGGAGCACCACCGTACGGATTTCACAGTAAAGAAGGAATACCGTACGGTTTTAATCGTCTGAAGAATGGTGCACGATTTTGTAGTACGGTTTTTCGCGGTACGGTTTTTGCAGTATGGCCTTTTTTCCAGACAAGGTACGGGTTTCAAATTTGAAGTACGATTTTTAGGCAATGTACGATTTCCACCTTCAAAGTTGCTCTGTACCTCAGAAGATTAACGTACGGTTTTTGGAGCCAAAATTTGTTAATTTTTATTGTACGGATTTTCCAAGACAGTGGGATATTGCAGTACGATTTTTTTTAAGCAGATTGGAATCCAGATTGTGTCAAGTTGGAAGCCGTACAGATTTCATCACAGAAGGGTGACAGGAGGTTTTCTAATTTTTTTTTTTTTTAAAAAAAGATGACAAAATCAAGTTGTTCAGAATGAGTGACAGATGATGCCAAAGGGAAGGGGACGCATCCGTGGTTGCCAGAAAGAGTGCAGAATCGGCAGATAATGACAGAAATGGTGTGTTCCATGCATTTCTGTGTGGGTTACAAAGTGCTAATTTGGTCTTGGCGGCGAGGGGCAGCGCCCTATACTGCGACAGGGAGCGCACCCGGGGCGCTGCCCCAGGACCCCGCGGGGGCGCTACCCCTCGACCCCGCTGGGTGCGTTGCCCCTTGGACCCCCAGTCGTTGCGGATATCAGTCGTGGGAGTCTGACCAATTGAAAAGACTTGGAGCCGCAACAGGCATGGACTATCTGTGTATCAGAGGCACTGAGAGTAGGTGTTGGCCGTGAGGCTGTCTTGGTGGATGCGTAGAGAGCTCGGGAGGAGCTGATCATCCAATTGGAGGCAGTGCAGCGACACTTGGCTCAGGGTACCGAGGAGTTGGAAGCAGAGAAAGCAGCACAGGTGGCTATCAAGGTCAGCTTGAAGAGTCAGTATTGTGTTAGCAAAGGCTATAGATGCAACGGGATGAATGTGAAAGTGATATTGTTGTATTAGTTGTTTGAGTTTTCTTCTGTAGTCGTCAGGAGACGACTTTTATTTTTGGGGGGGATGATGTCATCGGTAGAAATTGTGTATCGACCGACGGGTCCCTTCGGAAAAAAAATTGTGTATCAGCCGACAGGTCCCTTCGGAAAGGAAATTGTGTATCAGCCGACGGGTCCCTTCGGAAAGGAAATTGTGTATCAGCCGACGGATCCCTTCGGAAAGGTTTTTATGTAACGACATGTATGTGGCCAACGGACTCCTTCGGGAAAGTTCTTCGAAAAGTATTTATAACCCCTTCAGGAAGCATTGTAGTCATCTTATCATGAGATATCATATCATCGAAGTATAATGTACCGTGGGCATATGCGAATAATAATAATAAGAGTTTTGTTGTTTGTTGTTCGGTGTTCGTGTCTATTTCCTGTGTGCGTTGCTTAATTAATCCATACATTAGACGACTTTTCTTTTTGGGGGGGATGATGTCGTCGGTAGAAATTGTGCATCGGCCGACGGGTCCCTTCAGTAGAAGTCTTGTTATGTAGCCGACGGGTAAAACAGTTTGTAGCGGGTATAATGTACTTGGCCGACCGATACCTTCAGGAAGGTACATTATACCCGCTACAAACTGTTTTACCCGTCGGCTACATAACAAGACTTCTACCGAAGGGACCCGTCGACTGATGCACAATTTCTACCGACAACAGTGAGGGGTTAAGCGGTGTAAAATCTCGTTTTAATGGTTTGCCCACTCACTAGCAAGTGTCATAGTTGATCACAAATTCCCTGGCATCATTGTATAGTGTAGGCCACCATAGTCCTGCTAGGACTTTTCGTGCCGTTGTGTTTGGTCCCATATGTCCCCCTGTCGAACCTTCATGTGCTTCCTGCAAGACATTGTGCACTTCCTCTGCCATTACACACCTTCGCAGTACTTGGTCTAGGCCCATTTTGTATGAGTCCATTGATCAGTTGGAATGTTTTGCTTTGCATCACAAGCTTTCGTTGCTCTCTGACGACATCTCCCTCGGAAATTGTGAGGTCAATAGATATTTCCCAATACTTTTGTACCACTCTGAAAGGATGGCAATACGAAATAGATGTGCATCAAGGAAATCATAATTGATACCTTCTGGTGGCTCTCCTGACTTTATTCGAGAAATTTGGTCCACGATGACATGGCTCTTCCCTAGCCTTACGACAATGGTGAAAGTAAACTCTTGTAGTAGTAGCAACCATCTACTTACCCTATCTTGAACAATAGGTTTGTTCACTAGGTATATCAATGCTTAGTGGTCCACGTAAAATGTGAACGATGTGGCCAATAGATAGTGTCTAAACTTTTCCACCGGGTATACCATCTCTAGAGCTTCTCGCTCTATCGTGTTGCAATTCTTCTCACCCCTAGACAACAGCTTGCTTGCAAAATAGATAGGATGATCTAGACCGTGATTGCATGTCTATACAAGAGTTGCACCTATTGCAAATCGGACGCATCCACATGTACATGGAATTCTTTATCCTAGCTAGGGTATGCCCGAAGAGCACACAATTATACTAAGAGGGGGGGTGAATCAATATAATAAAAACTTTTGCCAATTTAAAACTTTTTATCCAAATAACTTTAAATGTTGAAATCAATAATTATACACATAACACAATAACACAAGATTTATGTGGAAACCCAATGCAGGAGAAAACCACGACAATAAATGCTTTTATATAAACTTGTTCTTTAAATAGATTTGTAGGCTCCAACCTACTTGAGGCTCTGACCCCAATAATTATGAGCACCAACTCACTGGAAGCTCCAACTCCTACACTTCGCAGGCTCTAACCAACTGGAAGCACCAACCCCCACTACTTGCGAGCACCAACTCACTACACACAAACTTCTTTTCCACCTTTCATTATTGCTTACTCAACTGATGATGGATACTTTTATTGCACACCTTTCTCTTCTTATCTTTGTGTTAATCTATATATTCTTCTTTCTTCTTGAAGTCAGCCAATATCACTTTACCCTATTTGTCCTTTTATATCAGCTTATATATTTCTTTTATCTGTACAAATCTTCTTTTATTTTACTATATATTCCTCTATATCTAAGAATATATATGTGTTCTTGATATCTGTATTAACTTAGAAATATATATGATATTGATAATCTCAATATATATTTATATTTGTTGATATACTTCTCTGTCTGCAGCATACACCATGTTCGCTCCTTTATTTTCCCTATATATCTTTTCTTACAATATCTTACTCCTCCTTCATTCACCGCAGGTTTGCCTCTTAACTCTCTATGTCGCACCTTATTTATATATGATAATATAAAAAAATGTGTCCTTTCAAAATCAAAAAGTCATGTCTTCTCCATGTATTATTTTTAAACAAAATTAAATAATCTTCATAATCATGCTTTATACTCTTTGAGTCTTCGATTGCATGAACATATGGAAACATAAATTTATATTCCAATATCATCATATGTATCTGACCATAGTCTGTGTCTTTAGGCTGACACGTATTTTGTGTTCCATAATATAAAAATTATATTAAACATTGTATCTGCCATATAATATCTATGCAATATATGTTATTGTTTTTTTATGAGCAATTGTCTTTGTAGTTTATCACTGCCCAAAACTTTATGCCATGTGTAATATATCATCTGCGATTTAGATCCCTTTTTTGTCTTCGTTCTGTGTTCAATATTTATCACTTATTATCCCAGTGGATGCTCTCAACATTTCTTTATAAACTTTCCAAGTCGTATTTTTGATTTCCAGATGCTAATAAATCTTTCCAACGCTGTTATTATCTTTCCAAGTGTTATATCCTTCAATTTCTTCATATTCGAAAAGGATGATTTCGAATTTCAGATTCTCTAAACAGCTGTTGGATATCCCAAGTATCAACATATGTTTTGATAATCTTCCTTATCCACCGTATATCCTTATCATAGCCGTCTTCATTGCTGCAGTCAATCCCAGTCATCTGATTTCCTTCACTCATGCTCGAAAGGTCAACTATTATTTATGTCCATCCACTGCGGTTCATAATACGGCAATCTAATATGCAAAAGTATGCATCACCAAGCCATGTATGTATATATCGTGCTTCTTTTAGATTCCCATTGATGACCACTGAGTTTCATTTTCACTGCTTTAAAAATTGAGTTCCATTGAAATTTTCGGTCCTTCTGCATCCAAATGGTTCTGTCATATCTAGGACTATGCTCTTTGTAGGTTGCTTATGTGCCAGTATGTATTCAATCAATGGCCAAACTATGGTATCCTCTGCCAGAGCTGTTGATCCTCTGATTACTGATCATTCTTCATTATCGTGGATTTCTTCAGTATATAAGTAATTTTCACCCTGTTGTAACAGTAAGAAACTTTTTCAAACTAGTTTCGCATTTCTCTAAGTTTAGTTCATTATTTAATTGGTTAGTATGGATCAACCAATTAGTACCAATTGATATAATGGACTCTTTTACTGAAGGCTTTCATCAAGTCTTTTTCGTTTTTCTATTTGTCAAGCCTATGCTTGATTTTTGAGGCCTTCATCATCCTTTTCTTTGCTTTTGAGTGTGTGTTTCTTGGTTTTTAGTCCTTTGGTTTTGCTCAAGTCATTGCTTTCAATTTTCCCTTCAATTTGATCTAATCTAGAGTTTAATCGGAGCTGTCAATCAAAAGATATGGCCATTTTAGTACCTTTTTGATACAACAACACGAATTTAAAATATTATGTTATATTTTTAATTTGACATTCACTTTTTGAAAAATATAACTTAAATTCACTTTATGCTATGTTTTTAAATTAATTTATCAATTAAATTTTCACTTAAAGTAACTATAGTGCACTTTTATGTTAAATTTTTAAGTTGAGTTGCTTTTTGATTTTTCACTTAAGTAACTATATTAACTATATAATTCAATCTAATTTTTGACATTTAAATCAAATGCTCTAGTAAATATTACTTATTAAATGGTATTTATACATTATATTGTTAATTAATGCCGATAGGCATTCTACAATGGCAGAATGGATGGAGGGGGATGGTGTGAGTGTGTTAATGTTAACTTTTATTCTTCTAAGTTAAATTTGACAAACATCAAGATGTCAAAAGTTTAAATCTTACTATAAATAGAATATACTTTTTTAAATAATTTAATAAATACCACATAAAATATTTTTTTTTAATGCCAATAGGCATTCTACAATGGCAAAATGGGTGGAGGGGGATGGTGTGAGCGTCTTAATGTTAACGTTTATTCTTCTAGGTTAAATTTGACAACCATCAAGATGTCAAAAGTTTAAATCTTACTATAAATAGAATATACTTTTAAAAATAATTTAATAAATACCACATAAAATATTTGTTTAAAATTATAATATTTGGAGATATAAATCATCCATTTTCCAAGAAATTTTTAAAAAAGCTTAAGTTAGTAAAAGCCGATAAGCATTCTGCAATGGCAAAATGGGTATAGGGGGATGGTGTGAGCGTGTTAATGTTAACTTTTATTCTTCTAGGTTAAATTTGACAACCATCAAGATGTCAAAAGTTTAAATCTTACTATAAATAGAATATACTTTTTAAATAATTTAATAAATACCACATAAAATATTTGTTTAAATTATAATATTTGGAGATGTAAATCATCCATTTTTTAAGAAATTAATATAAAAAGCTTAAGCTAGTAAAAAAACTAAATATATGGAGATAAAGGAAATATAAATAATTTTAGATGTAGTAAATTAAATTATTATTATTTTATAGTGGATATCTATCAGCATTTCTTTAAATAAATTTTTATACGATATCTATACTAGTATGATAATGTTAATATAATTTATGTCTCACTTAAGTAATATTTTATCATAATTAAATTGGCATGTGCTTATTAAAATCACCTAAATGTGTAGAATTCATTTAAAAGTGGACCTTTTTCATGTCATTACATGTAAAAATCATATAAAAGTGAACCATTTTCATGCCATTGCATGTAAAACTCAAATTGAAGTGTAAAGTCATTTAAAAGTGGACCTTTTTTATGCCATTGCATGTAAACTCACTTAAAATGTGCAATGACATCAAAAAGATGACCTACATGTGTTATATGCATATGCACCAAAAACGTGAGCTTTTGCCTTGAGTTGCATATACATGTAACTTAAACATGTCTTTACACCAAAAAGGTGAGTTTTTGCACCAAAGACATGTATTTGCACTTCCCAAACCCATTCTTGGGCAAAAAACACATTTTTAAAACATGCATATGCACTAAATAGGTGTGTTTTTGCCTTGGGAGAGCCCATTACATATTTTTTAAAAATGGAACGGCCTCTAAAAGGTGCATTTGGGTCTATTGTGCATATTTAAAACATGTAATCACACAAAAAAGGTCCGTTTTGCATTCAACTTCATGCATTTGCCATTCCAAAACCTGTTTTTGAAGAATTTCATGACATTGGTCTCCAAGAACCCGTTTTTGGTGATTTCTCCTAGATTTCTCCATGCAATGACTTGAAATCTTTCCCTCAAGAGGCATTTTTGCATCCTCATGAATTCCCATGCATTTGGTAACTTCTTTCATGCTAAAAACATTTTGTTTCAGCCTCATTTGTAGCCACGTTTTGGACAAAAACACCCAGATTTGGGCTTTAAAAGTCATGTTTTGGCCCAAATAGAAGTCGTTTGGGCATTTCAATTCATATATATACTATTGAAAAACACGTTTTTTCCATTAGATGTCAAAAAAACTTTATTTCATGTCTTTTATGAATCAGGTTTTTGCTAAAAACGCCCAGAAAATTGAGGTTTTTATCCACTTATGTGTTTTGAAGTCACTTTTTTGCATTTGGATCCATGTATTAGCATTTGGGAAAGTTGTTTATGCATTCACAAGTCAAAAATGACTCAAAACCATGCATTTTTTGGCCACATTTTTGTAAAAACGGCCCAAATTTTTGCATAAAAAGTCACGTTTTTGTTGAAAAAACTCAAAAAATGGCATTTCCAGCCCATACCTTTGGATCAATAGGGTTTGTTTTTGAGTTTTAATGCATGTCATTTCCTTTAGAGACAACTTTTTTGGCATTCTCATGTCAAATTTGACCTTTCATTGCTCATTAATATTTGTTGAATGCAAGTACAGAATAAGTCAAAAAGTTGTTTGAAAATCTGGATTTGAGGAAGAATTGGTCTTCAAAATCTATAAATCTTGCTATTTTGGCTCATAACCTCCAAGTGGGTGGACATTTTCAAACTTGTTCATCAATTCATGCTTATCTTGTTATTTCCATACATATTATGGCTTGTTATTGCATATTTGTCCAAATATATGCCATGAATAATGCATTTTTCCTTTAAAAATGATGAAATGGTTCATTTTCATGTTTTTGTTTTTTTTTTCCTAACTCCAAATTCAAATTTGCATGTTGAAGTGGTTTTCTTGTTAACATGTTTGAGTCTTTTACCAAAGGTACGTTTCTCTTTTGTGTTTGTGTTTTGCTTGTTTGCTTTTTTATTTTTCTTCATTTTGGAGAAGTTGCAAGTTCTTTTCTAAGAACTTGGTAATGTTTCACTTCACTCCACCTTCCATTTCATGCAAAAGCATCATCACATTCCATTTCCATCTTTCCATGTCACAACACTTAGCATCTCATTCGTCAAATGCAATTACATGTATTTCATCCTATCCATCATTTGTACGTACATGTAATCTCATTTTCCATTTCCATTTCTACCAAAGTAACAAGAATCGGAATCAGATCGAAATCGGCAAGGCCGAATCAAATCGAAATCAGCAAGGCCGAATCAAATCGTGAATCGGCCATGAATCAGAATTGAATCGGCCATGAATCGAAAAATTTAAAAAACCCTTGAAATTTAGTGAGCAACTTATTTCATAAACCCTTTATCGCTGATTCGATTCACTGATTCACAAAAAATCGTTTGGCTTGAATTGAATCGCCGAATCGCGTGAATCACATGAATCACCGTGATTCTTGGAACTATGATTTCTACTGATCTCACTTTCCACATCCAAATGCACGACACGATTACATGAAAAGTCTTACATGTAATTGCATCTCTAAAGCCCATTTTTTATTAAAATACACTTTTTAAAAGGTATGTCATGTGCATGTTTTCCCATGTACTTTACTTTACTTTTCCTAAAAGGCGTTTATAAAGTTCACTTCACCTCAAGGCACATTGCATTCGTTCCTTCCATATGCACTTACACCTCCATGAGCAAATACATGTCATTTCACTTTCCTTGTCATTATGCATTTCATCTCATCCTTCATACACACTTACATCTAAGTTCATTCTCCATCCGCATTCGCATGTCATCTCATTTTTCATTCCTCATTACATGTTGCATTTACATGTAATTCACTTTACGTGTAATGACATCTAGAGAACCTGTTTTTGACTAAAGGTCACACTTTTAATGTCAAAAGTTATCATTTGCACGCATTCCCATGCACCTAACCTTCATTCCTCAAGGCATCTTTATAAGAACTCATACTTTTCCAATACGCATTCACATGCCATCCATCTTCCTAAGTCCCATTTTAGCCCTCCGCATGTACTTTCCATATCACATCCAATTCATGGCATATGTTCCATGAGTATCTAATCAATACTCTGAATATACTGTTCCTCGGAGATCCATTTTGCCAATATTCTCATGGAGTCAGAATTCATATCTTCCAATGATGGATTCAATCCCATTGAAACTTTCATGTTGCAGCAAGTCAAGATATGTCAGGATTTCTATAAAGAATGAAGACATCCAATAAAGAAGGCGTGCTTCAAATCAAAGAAGTGGTAATTCATTTGGTCTCCCTTTTCCCAATGGTTGTCAAAGAACTTGAGATCGTGTGGGAATGTGCTAGGCACTTTGCTTTACAAAAAAAAGTTAAAATTGTTGATGGAAAGTTGTTTCGAGTTCACATTTGGACACCGTCAAGAAGGTTTTCAAAGTGTCAAAGACTCCAGAATCTGTCAATCTACAAAGGAGAATTCACAACAACTTGAACAAGAAAAATCTTGATCACATCAAGTTTTCAAATGACAATGGACAATTCATCAAAGAGAGTCAGAGGTTATCAAAAGACACAACACCATGGTTATCAAGGTGAATGCAACGGTACAAAGTACAGGAACTCCCAATTCTGTGATCATCCAGGATTGCGTCATCAAGTATAAGGCCCTTCAGAACAATCCCTAGGATTGTTTCCTTCTTCTTTCATGTTTGTAGTTGGAGAGGATGCATTGCATGAAAGGCTGTAATTACATGTAATGCGAGTTGAATGTGCAGTTGCATGTAACCCAATAATTTCTCTTTTAGTTAGACTAGGTCAAAGTTGGTTGAGTTGCTCCCACTTTTTCCTCCATCTTTTTCTCAACTCCTTTCCCTATATAAAAGAGTGCTCCCTCATTGTAAAAATCATCTTTTGTTGTATGCAAGAAAGCTCTGCCACATTTGTACAAGCATAACTTTGATTGTGTAGTACAAATCTGGGAGAAAAGTGAATAAAAGAAGCAATTGGCTTCGAAGCTTTGACTAGAAGCAATTGTGACAGAGCAAATTAGTAGCTTTGACTATAATTTGTGCCTATTGTCTTTGATTCATGTTATTATTGTGTGTTCAATAATAGAGCATAGTGATTTAAGAAGCAATCGGAGTCGAAGCTTTGACTGGGAGCTGTTGTAGAGATATATAGACTAGAAGCTTTGTCAGTAGCTTATATCTCTTTCTTGATTCACAAAATAATTAGGATCTCTTTACTTTCTAGAAGTCTTTGTGCCCCGATAATAAAGTTTATTCATATCAAATTACGATCGGACTTAGAGCCAAATCGATACACTTTCAACTAGCCTTTGAGTTAGTATTGGTTTATCGGTATCACCGTTTCCAGCTTTTAAATAGAAGTGTAGTTAGAGATTTCACCTTGCCCATTACTCACTCCACGGGTAAGTGGATTCTTTCCTAAAAGCTAAAAGGAAAGAATATTGATAACACCCCTTACAAAATCTCTCAACTTCTTGCTTACCTTGAGTTGATCCAAGAAATGGTGAGAAGGGAGAGCCTTCCCTTTAAGCTAGGAGAGACTCTGTCTCACACGCTATGGCTGGTCATCCTATTTTGTGACTGGATTTTACCCAAAACTATCGGTTGCAAAAATATCCACCCATCTCTCATTCAACCCAATTTTAGCAACTACAATATTTGAAGACTCTAGTTCGTACATCTATTGTATATACTACCAACCTACTCAATACCTATTACACTTGTATTCACAGTGATGACTAGTTTTAAATACATGTGACTTTCATTAGTTTATGTCCCGTTCACTGCATATTTGACTCCATCAAATGTTTTAGTCACTATCATCGGTGATGCCTCTGTTAGACTCCTTAAAATTATTGCTTGTATAAATAGTCTTTCATGCTGAACTTTTATTTGCACTTTTACTTTCACACAGTCTTACTAAATTATTTATCATTTTTCTTTTATCTTCTTATAATGAGTTCTTGCATATGTTTCATAATAACTCAGTAACTCGTTTACTTTGTGAGTATTACTTTCTTCATTATTCTTTATATACTATTGCACGCCCTTCAGGTCTGAAACTTGTTCACTCATTATCATTTTCATAATCAACCTTTGACATTGATAATAGTTATGTTTGCAATCTTGTCTTTCTTGTGATGTCCTTTGACATCAATGAAATATCAGTCTTATGAACACTTGACATCAATGACAATATTCTATCAATGCCAAGATCGGTGCCCCAAGCAATTGGGTCCTCAACTCCGCAAAAGAACTCTCCTGCTCTATACCCCAAACATAGGGTTCCCCTTTTCTTGTCAATCTGTTGAGAGGAAAGGAAACTTGGGTGAAATTCTTTATGAATTATTTGTAATAGCCGATATGCCCAAGGAAGGATTTAACTTCACTCACATCAGTCGAAGCCTCCATTCCAACTATCACACGTACCTTATCCGGATCGGTTTTTAGTCTCATCTTACACACGATGTGGCCCAACAGCTTGCCCTGAGGGACCGTGAATCTGCACTTCTTTAGGTTAAATGCTAACCAGGTTCGGCGGCACCTTCCATACACTCCCCTAGCGTTGCTAAGTGTGTATCTTGCCTGCTGAAAATAGACAAATCACCCAAAAAGGCTCGAAAGTTCCCCGCGGACATTTTGTCAAAGATATGGAGATTTATTCTATGGAAGGTTGTTGGCGTGTTGCACAAGACGAAGTGCATCCGGTTATACGTGTAGACTTCGTCTTCTACCACGAATGTAGTTTGCAATTTGTCTTCATCTGCAGCCGATATTTGGTTATAACCAAAAAAAACATCCATAAATAAATACATTTTGTGCCCAGCAACATCTTCCAATATTGTGTCTGTAACTGGACTGGGAAGGGATCCTTTATTGTGATCACGTTCAAGCACTGGAAATTGACACAAATTCGGATTTGGTTCGTGTCCTTTTTTAATGATATTACAATGGACAAGATCCATTCAATTGTCTAGACCTTGAATATGATCTGTCTCGAGCATATGTTGGATCTCTTCATCAACCTTGACAACATAATTTTTATTACTTATGTGTGACCTTTTTCACACACGTACGGCTCCTGATACCAAAGACCACACACATCTCTGGTGGTATGCCCTTCAAATCCTTGTAAGTCCAAGCAAACACATCTTTATATTCTGTGAAGATTTTAAATGCTGTTGCTTTCAATATAGGATCCCAATCATCACCAACCAATATGTTGTGTGGGTTCTCTGCATCGTCGAGATCAATAACCCATATGGATGGTTCCTCGTACTTGATTGGCCTTCCAAAGTCAAATTTATGAGTGAGACTTTATTTACCCAAGCTTCACCTTCTTTTTACTCTATGAACTCTAGTGAAAACACATCCTTCTCAGCGCCTTGGTCGAATTCCTCCACCCCCAGCATATAGCTATGAAAAAGATCATAATCCTCCATCTGCCAATGGAAGAGTCCATTCATTGAACTTACATCATCCTCTGATCATTCTTCCAATTCCAATACACCCTCATTGTTGGGCTCCATTCGGTTTCTTCCTTCATCTGCCCTACCATGCCCTTTGTCCGACTCGGACTCCAAAGACAAGGCAATCTCCTTGCTCACCATTTGTGTACGAATCTCGATAACAAATTTCTCTTCACTTTCCATCAAGAAGGTATTCTGCTTCCAATTGTGGTTTACCTTGCTGTCACCAACCATCCCGTATCGAAAATGGCGTCATACCCCTTCTTCAGCAGAATCACAACGAAGTCCAGTACAAATGGTTGTGTCCTGATGGTTACTTGTTGAGCCATGAGTGTCCCGAGGGGTTTTATTCCCTATTGATCTGCACCAAGTAGGTTGAAGGTGGGTGGCCTCAGGGTAGGCAAGCTTTTTCCATGTCTCCTTCGACAGGACATTTGCTCCTGACCCACTGTCAACTATGGTATCCGTCAGAATAGTTCCTAGAATCCCATTTCAACTACAGTCGAGTGTCAGCTATTGTTTACTTCTAGTGGCATGGGGTCCATTGGTGACCCTCCTGGAATGTAGGTCTGTTGTACAGGATTGGTTTGAGAAGTGGTGCTCAGTTGTGTGCTACAAGTATTCAATAGTGTTGTCTTTATTTAAGGCATAGTCTGGAGGAGGTCTTGGATTTTGACTGGCACCTCTGTTTGTAACATGTGTCACAATAAGTTGTTTTTGGCCTCTGTCTGTCGGAGGTACTCGCGGCCACATGTGTATCCTTCTTTTCCTTCATGGCCTTCTCGATTTCTTCTATTGCTTTGTGTACCCTTTGCTTCTCCATACGGGGATCCAGGTACACAACTTGTTTCGCCTAGTTCCAAGTGACGACAAGTACCTTCTCTTCCTCAATATTGAGTAAATTTACACCCAGCTTCAAACAATTTGCATCTTCATGGTCTCTAGGACCACACCATCGACACAACTTCTGAGGTGTGTTGCTCTTTGTACAATCTCTAGAAAACTGGCCCCATTGGTTGCATGCCCGACATTGAATCATTGGCCAACCCTTCGAATCAT
This sequence comes from Cupressus sempervirens, assembly GCA_028749045.1. NCBI lineage: Eukaryota > Viridiplantae > Streptophyta > Pinopsida > Cupressales > Cupressaceae > Cupressus > Cupressus sempervirens. The sequence continues at coordinate 872,792,881 of CM053789.1, forward strand.
ACTGTATTCGGCTTCTATTCTCATTCCCTCCTCTACCACCCCAACGGTTTTTATGACATTCCTTGAATGAAGCATTGTTGGCTTGTTGGTTCTGGTTGGTCGCCCTAGAGGTAGACTGTTGGTCCTAAGTAAAGAGCACTTATTGACTACGGGTCTTCATGTTGTATGGACATTCTTTGGTGGAATGGCCCATCACTTGGCAGATGTCGCACATTAAATTTTTCGGGTATGACCCCTTCATGTGCTCGTTCCCCTTGCATTTTGTGCACTACATCTCACCTTCGCAATTGCGGCCTATGCTCCCCTTCATCATTTTGAACTACTTCAACATTCTCTCCATGTCCTTCTAGAGAGCCTGGACCTTTTTATTTGGTTCGTCCTCGCTTTCACTAATGCTCCCCTCTACGGATGATTCATCACTTCCTGACGAAGACTTACTACATTTCTTCTTTTACTTTGATGTTTTCCTTTCACTCTCCAAGTTCATGGCTCGTTCATAGGCATCGGAGTATGACATTGACAGTACTATATTCTTCTCCGTGGGGAGGCATTCAATCCTTCAAAAGACCATCTCTTCTTTAGTTTGTCTATCAGCTGAGTGACCATTCTCCTGAGTAATTCTTTGAGCCTTCAGTTATAGGCTCGTACGGTCTAGCAGTCACTCTACTACTCCCATCAAAATGTGCCAGTGTCATCTTACTAGTCACTGCTGAAGCTCAGTCTGCCTCGGTTGTTGTCTATCAGGAGTGGACCTACCTCTGGAATGCTGACGCTTCTGTGTCAAGTACCTGTCAAAGCTCAAATTATACTTCAATGCCTGGGGTAGTGCATCCCACTCAGCAAAGTGAACTACAACATCATCCACGAAGGGTTCAACCTCAGAAGTAGTACTAACTGCATCCAACTCTGGTCAAGAACGTGGGTCTTTGTGGCCTATTATGAGCACTGATATACCCTGTCCTATCCACCCTATCAGCAATCTTGACACGGTCCTCAACCCTGTATCTATTACCAACCCTAGACCCCTCATCCACTCGTGATCTATGGGAACCAACTAAAACATCACGAGCTCTCTCTACTCCGTCCCCGTGGGAGAGCTAACTGTTGCAGTGTGTCAAATAACTATTGCAATACACCTGTCATATGTTGTTGTCCGGTCACAATTTTCCTAAATGTCTACATAGCCTCTCTATCAACCTCAGCATTAGTACGTCGGAATCCAACACCACCTGAGCCACCCAGTCTGCCAACAAAACCAAACTGAATCTCAGGCCCTCCTCTGGGAGGAGACGTACGACCTCTAGTATAGCGCATACCCAACACAAACCTCCTGTCATCCTCCATGATATTATAACCAAACTTTGAAATCACAACTAGAAACAACTCTAATAAATGTTGCACTGACAAATGAGCCCAATTCCTACAGGCTGGCAAGAAACTGCTTTGATACCACTGTAAGATTGCCTTCTTGCCTTATACTGATTTGCTGATTGAAAATGAGAAATATTTTTGGATTTTTGTGTTTTTCTAATTGTTTGTTTTCTTTTTAATATTTTTTTTTATTTTCAAATTTAAAGAACACAATACCAACACACCACTATGAAATAACAACACACTACTACTACCAATGATAGAATTTCAACCAGACTGGAATTCAAAAACAATTTAAAATAATGCATATAGTTTAGAACCCGGCAGCTAACTTTGGCACCAAAATCGAATTAAAAATATCACTGGAATTATATTGACACCTCCATTCAAATTGTACAAGGCCTCCCATATGAAATTGATCCCACAATAGAGACTTACCACCTGCCACCAATGAAAAGAGGACTCCAAATGGCTGCCGTGGAGAATTGGCCAAAACACAAGTCTAAGATAAAATGGTGGCTTGCCTAGGATGTAGTCACAGACCCTACAGGGAGCACGATTGTTTGAAATATGTATTAACTATCCTCCTTTTTGTTTGTGCCACCCAACAGAATGAACGCACCCATCAAAACAATGCACACAACTTTCTTAATGGCAGATGTGATTCAGTCTAGAGGAAATTCATTGTTGATTTGGGAACGACAACCTAGAATTCTCAGTCAATTTCACACCAATAGAACCAATAATGCTAACTTCTGCAAATATTTCTCAAACCCAAACTTAGGAACAAATTTAGACAATATTCTCCTTAGAAACAGTGCACAACAGTAGGAGATAACGGCAAATTGTCATACATCAGCAACAATTTGCAAGCCACCCTTCAAACAATTCTAGGAATTTCACAAAACCCTCAGCCAGATGATTAGGAAGAAATATAATATTCAAGATGATTCATTCTCTCCCAAGAAGTCATATATATAATGCTTTTTTTGCCAATTAGCTTCACCCACACACCTTTCACTTAGAAATAACTTTATAATGTAAAGTTTAATTACTTTATAAAATAAAGCACAATAATAATTAAAAGTGCATTAAATACTCATTAGACCCCATTATAATTGAAATAAATATAACTTCACCAAATAATCCATCTGGAGACTGAAACCCAAAATGCCAAGCGACAACCCCGGCCTGACTGCTCTACTAAAATAGTAACTAGCCAAAAATAACTTACTAAAAATAGTAAGTCCAGAAATAGTAATCTCGCAACAAAGACCCCCAAATCCAAACATCAGCTCATGAGGGTCACAATGATGAGTTGACAAAACCATGCTCCAAAAACCTGCTAAAACGAGGACATTACACTCCTCCCTCCCCAAGATTGCTTGTCCCCAAGCAATCACAATCTAGGCTGTTGTAGAATATTCTCAGGCTCCCAAGTAGCATCCTCATCTGGTAAATCCTGCCACTTAACCAGAAACTCTCTTATGGTCCTCCTCCGCAATTGCCTCTCTCTAGTACCAAGAATCACCTCTGGAATTAACTCAAGTCTCCCTTCATCATCTAATGGAGGTAACAGAGGAGATGGCACCACATGTATATCCAAAGCCTTCTTGAGGCGTGAAACATGAAACACATTATGAACCCTACTATCCTCAGGAAAATCTAACTAATATGCTACCTTACCAATACGGCTCACAATACAGAAAGGGCAATAATAATGCATCTTAATTTTCTCTGATCGACCCCTCTCAATAGGAGACCGTCGATATGGCTGCAACATTAAGTAAACCATGTCACCCACCTGAAGAGTACAAGTTGTTCTCAGCTGATCGGCATACTGCTTCAGTTGATTATGCGCTCTATATATTGTCCCCTAAAGACCTCACAACATCCTAACTATCCTGTAACAAATCCCCTGCACTTGGTACTCTGCTATCACTACATAGCCAATCCATAAAGTTGGGTTGATCATACCCATATAAAGCCCTAAAAGGAGACATCTGAATGGTTGTGTGGTGAGTGGAATTGTAACAATGCGCACAGAGATAAATCCACCTCACCCAGGCCCTCTACGGAGAAGAAACATAGTTCCACAGTAACCCTCAACCCATTTGTTCACAATCTCAGTCTGATCGTCCGTCTGCAGATGATAACTCGTACTAGGAGTCAACTCAGTCCCACATAATCTGAAAGTCTCCTACCAGAAATAACTCATAAATCTACTATCATGGTCACTCACTCTGGTCCTGGGTAGACCGTGCAACCTGAATATCTCCTTGAAAAACAACACAGCTGAATAGGTAGTAGTAATAGGAAAGAAGTGTGCATACTTCGTAAGCCTATCCACTACCACATAAATGCAGTCCCATCCTTGGGCTTTAGGCAAGCCCATAATAAAATCCATGGAAATATTCTCCCACTTCCTCACAGGAATAGGGAGTGGTTGCAACAAACCTGAAGGATAAGTGTGCTCCTGTTTGTTCTGCTAACAAACAGAACACTCTCAAACACAGCATTGAACATCAGTCTTCAACCCCTTCCAAGTGAATCTCTCTCGAACCTGTCTATATGTCTTAAAGAATCTTGGATGACTAGCCATAGGAGAATCATGAAATGCTCATAGGATAATCTCACGCACATCTAACCTTGGAATCAAATATATCCTCCTCTTGTAGATGACCAACTCATCCACAAGTAAATAACTACCATCCAAAATACTTGAAGCCTACTGATCCCTAGCATACTCAGTTATAATCAAGTGTCTTTGGTCATCTAAAATCTTAGTAACTACACATAGATGAGGCCTCCTTGAGAGAGCATCTGCAACAACATTTTGAATCCCCTTGATATAAGAAATATCAAAATCATATGATTGTAACTTGCTGACCCATTTTTGTTGCCTCTCATTCAGGTCTCTTTGTCCAAGAAAATGTCTAAAGCTATTATGGTCAATCTTAATGCAAAACTTGTTGCCCACTAAGTACTGCCTGAACTTGGCCAAAGCATGCATGATGGCCAAAATCTCTTTATTGTAAACACTAAATGATCTCTTTGGTCCCCACAACTTCTTACTCTCAAAGGCTATGGGATGTCAATCTTGGGATAGAACTGCACCAATACCCTCTCCAGAAGCATCACAGTGTACATCAAAGGGCCGAGAAAAATCTGGTAAAGCTAAGGCACGAAGTCATGATGGTCTTGAACCTCTCAAAACACTCTTGTGCCTGAGCAATCCACTAAAAAGCACCCTTACGGGTCATATATGTAAGGGGAGTTGCATGTCGAGAGAATCCTACCACAAATCTACAGTGAAAAGCACAACGACCTATGAAACTCCTCAAGTGTGTCAGGTTCTCATGTGTGGGCCACTCCACAATAGCACATAACTTATCTGGATCCATGCGAACTCCGTCAACACTAACGATATGCCCCAAGTAAAGTAACTCTGTCATGCCAAGAGCACACTTGAAATCCTTGGCATACAAGGAAGCCCAATCAAATATACCCAAAACTATATCCAGATGAGCAACATAATCATCCCAAGTCTTGCTATAAATCAGGATGTCGCCAAAGAATACCAATGCAAGTCTCCGAAGCTAACTATGAAACACCCTGTTCATAGTAGACTTAAAAGTAGCAGGAGCATTCGACAAGCCAAAAGGCATGACCAAAAACTCAAAATGTCCACAATGACACATGAATGCAGTCTTCTCTATATCCTACTCTCTAACCCAAATCTGATGGTATCTAGACCTCAACTCAATCTTCATTAAATACTTGACCCCATGCAACTCATCAATGAGCTCATCAATCTGTGGAATCAAATACCTCTTCTTAATAGTTTTCTTATTCAGCATCCGGTAATCTATACACATCCACAGGGTACCATCCTTCTTTACCAGAACAACTGAAGAAGCAAATGGGGACTTGCTAGGCCTAATATGCCCCATGTCAAGTAGCTCCTGTATGGTCTTCTCAATCTCATCTTTGAAAGATTCCCTATTTACTTGCTCAACAAGGAGAGTCAGCATTGCTTATCTTTCCCATAATGAATTGTGTTTGTTTGTGGATTGTAGTGCTTGGCACACTCAAGTATCAATTGATGCATTGCATTGTCGAGGGGAAAGCAACAGCTTGAACAATGTCATTCCGCACCACTCGCTTTGCCATCTTCGATGGATTGACCCTAAACATCCAATCTCTCACTTATAACATGTTCACTAGCCCAAGGTCAATATCCCCATCCTCCTATTCCTCAAAGTGAAGTTGGTCTCAGGGGTCATCTCCTTTGTGTCATTCTTCATTTGAGTTTGCTTATCCTTCCTCGAGTTCCTAGTCTTAACACCTGACATCTTTGGACCTGCAATTAACATCCGCAATTAGATTTTTGAATTTTGAATTTCAATTAGAAAGGAAGAACTTGTAACCAAGAAATAAAACATGCCCAAGGTCGATATCCCCATCCTCCTATTCCTCAAAGTGATGCTGGTCTCAGGAGTCATCTCCTTTGTGTCATTCTTCATTTGAATTTGTTTATCCTTCCTTGAGTTCCCAGTCTTAACACCTGACATCTTTGGACCTGCAATTAACATCCGCAATTTGATTATTGAATTTCAAATTTCAATTAGAAAGGAAGACCTTATAACTAAGAAATAAAACTTGCTCAAGGATTTTGATTAAACTATTACTATGATTGGGCCTCCTTCAAGCTATTGATTTCATCGACTGTCACGATTTTTTAATAAGAACTCTTATTTGAAAAGTGTACCAAGCTGGTTGAAATTAAGAAATCTTGGTGCTTAATCCTCAAGTTAAGTAGATATCTTCCAAGTTTCAACTCTATATAGCCTGATTTGTCTCAAGTTTCAACCTAAGTTTCTTTTACAGAAAATTCTACCTTTGATTTCCATTATGCCCATATTGCTTCTTTTAGCAAGCTCTAAGTTCTGATTTCTTCCTAATATAGGAGATTAATCTCTTGGGATCCCATCAATGTCAACCCTCTTTCTTGAGAAACCACTGCTATTTGGTTAGAAATCGCTGCTTATTGGAGAAGTCGATCTACTCTTAAATTGATAGAGAAATGAAATGCCTTCTCCCTTCTTACATAGACGATATCAAAGTGAAGAGGAATGTCTCTTTGCAGGGCCGACTTGCTCTATTAATGACCAATCAAATTAATTTGTTTAAGCAAATAAACCTTTCCAAAAAGGCTGACTTGTTCACAGATAAAAAAAACTTAAATCATAAATCATCACATTACTCATTGGAAGCATGGTGGGGATTTAGGTGTTTGAGATTGAAAATCCTAAATACTGTGAAATTTCTCTTGAATGTCTCTATGGCATATATCTAGCAATGTTGGGATTGTGAAATTTCCACCCTTGTTGTGGGCTTTCATTCATCACCCATCCTTTGAAAATGGATCAAATCTGCCATTTATACATCATTTCAAACATATATAGGAAACCCACACTTGTTTTTGCTTTACATCCTTAATTGGAAACATGGTGGAAATCCTTGAATGTTAGGATTTCCGACCTCAAGTTTGGAATGCAGATTGGTCTTGAAATAACCAGGATGGCAGACACTTAAAAGTTTGAATCTTGACATATGACGGGATCCACCCAATGTCAAGATCAATCATGATTGTTTCATGGACTTCTAGCTTCTCTCTAATCCTCCAAACACCAAATTCATGTCTACCAAGGATGAGTACTGAATTTGTCGTCTGCATTTTGGTAAAGGCTAACTTCAGTTTGATTTTACTTCATTTTTATGTCAAGAAACTTGGCTCCCCCCTCAAATCTCGATGAATTTTCCCCTTCAATCAGCATTTCTGATTCCTTATCAACTTGGAGTAGACAATTCTCAGTGAGAAGTCCATTATAACTGGGCAAAAACTTTGGATCCTTTAGAATTTGCAAGGGCAGAACTTCCGGGATCTTGAGATTTCCAACCCTTACCTTGGATGCCCACTTTGCCATTTTAAGCTCAAACTTATGTTTGAATGACTTGCAAGGCTCATTTATAATTAGTCTGTCTGATTTGCAAGTTGAATTGGCTAACAGTTGATTATCATAGGAATTCAATTCATTTACATCTTCGGCCCTCATCATTTTCCCCCAAGTATTCAATTGATTTCATCTTCCTTTCTCTCATTTATCTACACCTACCAATTTGGCACTCAACTTCCATCTCAGGCCACTCTCCTACTAGGGCAGAGATTTTGAGTTCTTGGGATTTTGCAATCCCATGCTTGAAGAAATTCCGCCCCCTAGAACCTTGTGGCAGAGATTTTAGAATGATACGATCAGACTTGGGCGGAAATATTACAATAATAGATAAGACGTCTATTATTAGTTAATGGTTATCTTGTAAATATCTTTAGCTTTAGTTTGCTTTCGTTTTTTGCTTTCTCTGGAATAGAATGTTTCTATTCTTTACGATCATTTCCTAAGGAAACATCGTCTCTTCCTTTTGTATAAATTGACCTTTCGGTCTCTGTTATTAATAAGCAAGTATTTACCAATTACCTTGTAATATGGTATCACAGCTAAATACTTAAATTTTTTCGGAAAAATTTATAATTTCTTCTTGAAATTATTTGTTTAAATTTTTCCAAAATTATTTCAGCTAATTTCTCCAAAACCCACCTAGGGTTTTTCTGCTTGGAGAAATTCCCGAATTACGGGTCTGCAAATCGCGTGGAAATCGTGGCCATTTTTTGAAGACTCGCGTTTTTGGGGTGAAAATCTGCATGTTTCTGTATCAAATCTTCATGCTCTTAGCCGTCTCAGTCTGTCATCGTGCTCTGGGAAGCAGATTCGACCATTTTTCATCAAGAAATCTGAAGTTTTTTCAAGCTTTTTTCAGCTAGGGCCGTTTTTTTTCGAAACCCTAATTTTTGGGGTCGAAAAAATTTTTTGTTTGCAGATTCTTGGTGGGTTTTTCGAGAGCTCAACTAGGTTGTCGTCCGTTTTTTCTGGGTGCCTCGATTTTTGTGCCTCAATTTTCGAGCCAGCGGATTCAGAAAACGATAGCAGATTCCTTCTGGGTTTTTCGAGCTCTCTTTTGGGTCATTCTCTGATTCTTCTAGGTCTTCCGTATTTTTGCCTCGAAGAATGTGCCTTCACAGATTTTCACAGTTTTTCATTGAAAAACGTGCCATGGCATCTCTGACAAATATTCTGCTCGAGCATAATTCCAAATTCAATGGTCGCAATTATGGAACCTGGAAGCAGCGCATCATCGCAATCTTCGAATATCGAAACACCGATCAACTTGTTCTGGGTGTTAAGCAGCGTCCGACTTCTCCGGGTCCTAATCAAGATACATGGGATCTGATCAATCGAGAGGCAGTAATGCTTCTCAAACTCTCCGTAGTTGATGACCAGCTTTCTCAAATTCCATCCGGCAAGACAGCGGCCGAAATCTGGACACATCTAAAAGGTCTTCATGAGACTTCCGACAAGAGCAGAGCCTTCTTTCTGAAAAACACTCTATTTTCTATTGTCATGGATGAGCGCACCTCGCTCCAGGCACACCTGAATCGGATTCGAGAAATCCGTGATCAGTTACTTGCCATCGGTCGCAAGATGGAGGAAGAGGATATTGTGGTAATCACTCTTCGGAGTTTACCAAATTCCTATGAGCATTTTATCGAGACTCTCAACATCACATCTACTGGTGTTGATCTAAAGTTCACTGATGCTTCCGGAGTTTTACCTTTGACCGCCACTGTGGGTGACCGGTTCAACAAATAAACTGCAGTGTTAACTGCTTCTGCCCAAAAACGCTTCGGAACATGTCTGTGTTCGAGCATGGAACGAGCCATCTCGGTGATTGTCCTGTTCCGACGTTCAACTACACTGTTCTGTTGTGGCGTGTGGGGTGTGGTGAACTGGCGTTGGATGCCATGTGTATCCAAGAAGTTGGAGAAAACATTAGAACAAAATTCCCCCCCATTGTCTGATCTAAGAGTAATAATAGATTTCCCAGACTCTTTTTCAACTAAGGGTTTAAACTTCTGAAATACAATAAATGCATCGGATTTCTTTTTAAAGAAATACACCCACATTTTTCTACTGAAATCATCTACAAACAACAGAAAATACCTGTATCCAAGAACAGAAGGAGTGGCCATAGGGCTGCAGATATCAGCATGAACAAGCTGAAGTACTTGAGAAGCTCGCCAAGAATCGCCACTGGGGAAAGGTGTGCGATGTTGCTTCCCAGCCTGACATGCGTCACAAACTCCAAGGTGTTGGGTTTGAATCTCTGGCAAACCAAGAACAAGCTCATCCCGAGCAAGTTGTGAGAGATAATGCACATTTAAGTGCCCATATCGCTGATGCCAAAGTGTGCTGATGGAAGATCGCCGAGCAGCCATAGCTAAGTCCTGAGAATCACCAGAATCAGTAAGTCTGAAAAGACCATGATCCTCAAGACCAACTCCAATAGTAGACTTAGTCGCCCGATCAGTGATGGTGCACTGATGTGAACTGAAGGTGACTGCCAAGTGTGGAGAATGTCGCAGCAACTGACTGACCGAGAGTAGATTTAGTTCCATCCCTGGAACGTAGTACACATCAAGGAATATGAGCTTCCTCCCAACAGACTGAATTTGAATGTTGCCTTTACCAACAACCGTGTACTCTTCTCCACCACCAAAGATAACAGAATCTGAATAAGGTTGGTAGTCAGTAAACCAGTCTCTGAGGTGAGTGAAATGTCGAGAGGCACCTAAATCAATGTACCAGGCAGATGACTGTACATGATCTGCGGGTCTTTTAGCCATGAAGGCATAAAAGGCAGATTCCACCTGCTCAGTGTGCTCTGCACTGTTCGCTTTGGGTTGCGAACCTGATTGCTTAGACTAAGCATTTCCGACATGCAACCTTCATGTGACCATACTTGTGGCAATAGTTGCATTGAATGTTCTTCTTTTTGGTACCATCGAATGCTGGAGCAGAAGACTTCTGCTGAGATGGTTGCTGAAACTTGCCCTTATCCTTCTGAAAGGATTTCGCAGCAAAGGCTTGCTCAGTGGAGGTGGAACTGGAGCTGCTACCGAACTGTTGTTTCCACCGATCTTGCTGAAGTAGCAGGGTGCAGAGATTCTCACCAAGCCTCTTGGTCCTGATAAGTTTGTCAAATTCAGAGGACAGCTTGGTGTGTTAGATAGATTAACCATTAAGGGAGGGTATTACAATAATAGATAAGACGTCTATTATTAGTTAATGGTTATCTTGTAAATATCTTTAGCTTTAGTTTGCTTTCTTTTTTTGCTTTCTCTGGAATAGAATGTTTCTATTCTTTACGATCGTTTCCTAAGGAAACATCGTCTCTTCCTTTTGTATAAATTGACCTTTCGGTCTCTGTTATTAATAAGCAAGTATTTACCAATTACCTTGTAATAGGAAACCCCAAGATCTTGGGATTTCTGACCCTCTTGTTTTGAGCGTTGAAACCTCCTAATTTCTCCTTTCATACTTGTTTTGTTCATCAAATCTGGTCAAAATTTGAACCTTGTTCATTGTTTTGACTCCAATTTCAACTTAGATCAAAGTCTCATATCAATTCTCGTGCATTCATTCCCCCCTTTGATGGTGATATGCTTCATGACTTGTTTGATTCTCTCACTTTTGCTCTCAAGGCTTGACTCCTAGAGAGATTAAACTACCCAAACTTACCTCCCTAAGCCTAAGGTAACTATCTAACCTACTACAAAGAGACAAGAGGGGGTCCCATCTGCAATGGGATGATGATGTGAAAAGCTCACAATAATACTCATATCACTTTTAATATTACTGGCAGGCACACTAGATTGAAGAGAAATGGTGGATTGAAGACATTAAAGCTTACCTTATAGCAAATGAATATTAAGTCCTTCTGAAGTTTAAAGAAAGAAATAGAGAACGTTAAAGAAATTACTAGTAAGAGCAAGTTAAGGTATTACAAAGGCTTTATTAATACTAGTTTAACTAATCCAATTTACTTTTCCAGCATTGTAAGCTTGAAAAACAAAGTGGATATTGTTAGAGTAAGGAGTAAAGTTTGTGGCTTGCAGCTGAAAATGATTGATGGACTACCCCATAAACTACTCAAAATGAGCAGTTAGGTAAAACTTGTGACACTAATACAACTGAGAATAAGCACCATTTCCTTCTTTAACTTACATTGACCTTAACAATATGATGAGCAAATTCACTATTTCACCCGTAAATTAAAATCAAGAACTTTTAGCATAGAGGAAGCAAAATGACTTGCGTATCTTCTTTTCCACCATGTTCAACTACAAAAAGAATAGTGTAAATAACTTCTATTCCGTCCATATGTGTATGAATGCCTACCATCTTATGTCTCTTTTTCCTTTGCAGAGCATTCTCACACATGGGATGGTGTTTAAAGATTGCAACTTTAACACAGATCACAAGGATGACACTTCCATGAATGGTTGGAAACAACATGAGTGACCAAAATAATATGTAGTACTATCTTGTATAGAAGAGTCAAAATACATGTTAAATTGCATAATGAATGATGCATTTCAAAGGTCCTATACAGCAATTTTGTCTAAAGAACATTAAAAGTTCATTATAACATTTTCCACCAATCTAGAGCGATTTCCCACATATAAACCTCAGGAATTGCATCAGCTATCTCAAGGCTAGCATTCAAATATGCCTCAAGGTCACATAACCAAGAGTCAAGCATATCAACACAGAAGACGACATCAAACTTAGGGAATCTAGACCATATCTTCCAACTGAAAAGCAATGTGTATTACTTAGTCACTAGCATTAATCACGTGTGCCATTAAAATGATACAATGCATTTTATCAATTAAAAAAATGACACAATGGAAAAAAGAGCCACATATGGCTAACTTGCAGCCACTACACAAACATCTTGAAATTCCAATAATGGAAAGAAATACAATACATTTTACCAAAGTCCCAGTTAATATTTCCAATAACAACTAAACCGAAGGATACAAATCTTCATTTAGTTCACTTGGGTGTAATGTTCCCGATCCTCTCTGGAATGCAACAGCAGCAAATATAAGTTCTCGTTCTCTATTGTGCGTGAAAACAATGGAGTGCTAATATACCAAAACTAGGGCCGTACGACAATGCAGGTTATGGAGGGAAATGAGAATAGTTGCAGAAGGCCAAACTACGGAAGGTGAAGTGGCCGTACAATGAGCAAACACAAGCCATACGGTGGCAAATGGATAGCCGTACGGTTGGAAATGAGATAGTCATATGGTGGCAAATGGATAGCCGTACGATTGGAAATGAGATAGTCGTACGGTGTAGACAACAGGCCATACGGGGTTGATAACAGGTCATACGGTGATGATTGTATGTCCGTACGTATGGGGGAAAGCCAAGAGGGTCGTACAGGGAATACGAGGGAAGTATGGCAAGGTCGAATATTGAAAATCTACCTTAATGTATATATATCTATGTCGAAAGATGGTGAGTGGCAGTACGGATGAGGAATGGAGCTGAAAGTATATGACAAAAACAACATTGGTCATACGGATTGTGATGCCTTATGATTATTTTTGCCAGAGATAACTAACAATGCCAGCACACACATGGAAGAACATTCACAAATTGATATAAGTATTTGCAAATAACGATGGCACTCCAATTTTGCCAGATACAGACCAAATCGAACATCCGACGGAATAAGGTGAGGGTTGAATCCCACCGAAACCGCACGAGCTGAATAGGGAAGATCTTTCACTTCCGAAATGGCAAGCAATCCAGAACTCCAACAGGAATTCGCAATACAGAGAAATATAATCCAAGGCATCCTACAGACTTCCTACAAGTCGTGCTTAAATACCCATCGGGAAAATCTTTCCGAGGGTGTACAAAGATAGTTGATGATGACACAAACTACGAAAACAAAAATAAAATGGGTCCGAGATAAAATAAATCAATCGGCCCGTTACAAAGATTAAATTATTATTTATTTTATAACGAGAGCATTACAGTCCTCCTGTCCCAAAATTTGCTTGTCCTCAAGCAATTCACAACTCCAGGATCCCAAACCGTCCGCTAACGCAGATAGCCATATCTACTGGAAACTCCATGCTTCTTCAGGATCACATGAGCATGATTGAATTCAACTGAGGTTAGTAGACCACCATCAGGGTTCCGATGCACCACTCTGATATAAACGTTTTCGTATCTTGAGTCACTGGGATCCCAAGGATGCCAATCATAACATATATCGTTGTCATCATGTTCATCAATTTCTTCATGTATGGTCATACACACAGATGCCGATGTTGGTACAAACCCAGCAATTCTAGCTGTAGATAAAACCTTGGCAGCACACAGAACCCTGGTTGAAACCTTGACGATGGATAGAACCTCGGCAATGAGCAATGTCTCAATGATTGTAGCTGCACTGGAGGACACACAATGATGATATGGATGACCACCACGACGACGATGGGCACAAACTCGACAATGGACACAAACATGGACTCGGCATCGATGATGGACAAGACAATGTCGAACACCACGGTGATGGACACGACAATGACGAACACCAACTTGACGGACACGATGGTGACGAACACGACGGTGACGGACATGACGATGATGGACATGGACTCGGCATCGGTGACAAATACGATGGTGACAGACACGACGATGACGGACACGACAGTAACGGACATGGACTCGGTGTCAGTGATGGACACCAACTTGACGGATACGATGGTGACAGACATGACTGTGATGGACATGACGGTGACAGACATGGACTCGACGTCGATGACAGACACGATGGTGACAGACACAACGATGACAAACACAACAGTGATGGACACCAACTTGACGGACACGACAATGACGGACATGGACTTGGCATCGGTGACGAAAACGACAATGACGGACATGATGGTGACGGACACAACGATGATAGACATGACGGTAATGGACATGGACTCGGCGTCGGTGACGGACACGACGGTGATGGACATGGACCTTAGCAATAGATACCGCTTCTATGATGAACACAACTTCGGCAACTGATAAAGCTTCTACAAGGGATAGTGCATTGGTGACAGGCACAACAACATGATCCGTCCATGTCTTCACAAGATCCATGCAAGCAACCTCTTCATTTTTTTGGTGTTCTCCCCATGTTGGTGTAGAAGGAATTTTTAACAATTCCTCTTGGAGCGCCCCTGTAATAATGTCTTCCTTATAGTGTAATGCATCATCCTTATTGCTGCTATCTATTTTTTCCCACTTGTGCAAATGAGATATTAGTTTTTCTTCACAATGCTTGAAAATATGACTAACCAATTTACATGCAGCTATAGAGGGGGCACATTCAAGATTACAAATAGCCCATAACATAGATGTGATGGGTCAAGATATTTCATCCATCTGCTCAATGCACGAAATCATAAGACTCTCCATAGCATTTGGAATCTTAGCATCATGATCTTCCTTGATGGTGACCAAGAAGTGATGAAACATATCATGGACCAAATTTTGCAATTTGAGATCTAAGAGAAGATTACTTACTTTGACATTTGCCCAATTCTCCAATATTGTAGGTCTCCTACCAAAAGGGTCACTACTGAAGTCATCAAGACTCTGAAAGCTATCAACTATCAATTGCAATATCTCTATCATGTTGTTATCATCATACGGTGCTTCAAGAGCCGAAATTCTCAAGACCTCGCTAAGACATGTTGCAACTACCAATCTTTTATCCTTGTCATGGTGTCTCAAAAGCCTGGGTTGACTTAAGGCATCCTTAATCAGCGAGAGGATTCTCTGTATAAATCTTGAAGGTAATTGGTCCACCCGCCACAAACATACTTCCAATATATCTAATGGAAGATCAACACCTTCACTAAGCTCTTTGCCAATCCCTTGTAGTGTCTTCAACCACCACTCTCCATCACTATTCGGGGCCATAGTGTGATCCAAGTACCAAAATCTCTCAATCATCCAAACAGGCTAGCAAGATCACCAGCTCTAATACCACTATAATGTTCCTAATCCTCTCTCTAGAATGCAACAGTAGCCAATATAAGTTCCCGTTCTCTATCGTGTGTGAAAACAATGGAGTGCTAATATACCAGAACTAGGGCCGTACGACAATGCGGATTATGGAGGTAAATGAGAATGGTTGCAGAAGGCTAAACTACGAAAGGTGAAGTGGTCGTACAACAAGCAGACACAAGTCGTACGATGGCAAATGGATAGTCATACAGTTGGAAATGAGATAGCCATACAGTGGCAAATGGATAGCTATACGGTTGGAAATGAGATAGTTGTACAGTGTCGACAACAAGTCGTACGGGGTTGATAACAGGCCGTACAGTGATGATTGTATGTCCGTATGTGTGGGGGAATGCCAAGATGGCTGTACGGGGAATAGGAGGGAAGTATGGCGAGATCGAATATTGACAATCTACCTTAATGTATATATATCTATGTCGAAAGATGGTGAGTGGCCGTATGGATGAGGAATGGAGCTAAAAGTATATGACAAAAATGATATTGGCTGTACGGATTGTGATGCCTTATGATTATTTTTGCTAGAGATAACTAACAATGCCAGCACACACATGGAAGAACATTCACAAATTGATATAAGTATTTGCAAATAATGATGGCACTCCAATTTTGCAGATACAAACCGAATCGAACATCCGACAGAATAGGGTGAGGGTTGAATCCCACCGAAACCGCACAAGCCAAATAGAGAAGATCTTTCACTTCCGAAATGGTGAACAATCCAGAACTCTAACAGGAATTCGGAATACAGATAAATATAATCCAAGGCATCCTACAGACTTCCTACAAGCCGTGCTTAAATACCCATCAGAAAAATCTTTCTGAGGGTGTACAAAGATAGCCGACGGTGACACAAACTACGAAAACAAAAATAAAATGGGTCCGAGATAAAATAAATCAATCGGCCCGTTACAAAGATTAAATTATTATTTATTTTATAACGGGAACATTACATTGGGTCACAAAAATAACTGTGATATTGACTAATAAGACTGCACACATGTCTCATATGATAGAGAAAACTTCTCTAATTACAACTTCCTTCCAGAACTAACTACTTTTACAGTTTTACTACCTTAGAGGGTCGAAGAAACTTCCATCCAGCACTAATTACTGTTACAGCTTTACAAGGTTGAAGAAACTTTGTTCACAGTATTCTCACCTGTGCTTTGATCCTAGATAGATCTTCCATATAGTTGGCAACTAACATACTACCTTCTCAAGTTATAAATCTGGTGAGTAGTTTTCCTAGTACTCTTTCAATCTAGAATAACATGCAATCAAACATAAATACTGCACAATTCATATAAATGCAAAATCAGGGTGAAGGCATACATTCGCTTGCACCATCTTCATCATCTTCAGCAATCTCGTCTTCAAAGTCATCAAGAGTTGAGAGTGCAGCACCATGATGAGTTAGAATATCATCATCTCCATCTGATAAAGCAAATTTGCTTTGCTTAACCATCCTTCCCTAGGAGAAAGCCAGAAAACAAAAGTAATAAATAACATTGGATTTAAATTGGTGTGAATCAAAGAGAGAATTTCATACATTCCATATTTAACATTGAATTTAAGTCAGTGTGGATCAAACAGGGGAAGCCATAGGTTCCATGTTCCCAACTAAACACACATGAAAAGAGAAATGACATATCTTGAACAATTCAAAAGCCAAACAACAGACAACCATAATTTTGAACTGCTCCAATCCATAGAGTCTTATGCTTTTTTTAAATGTCATGACCAAAACCAAATAAAAACTTGATATAATATCCTCCTAAAAAATTTGTTTTCTTGAGAACAATGCATGCATTTTCTATTGTGATAAAATTTGCATATACCCTAATTGGGAATCAAAGTGTATATAAGTTCCATTGATATCCTACCAGATGAAATGAATGCCTCTCAGACTTCCTGCACGCAAGAATATTCATTAATATAGCATTAAATGCAAGTAGACCATTACCTGTCGCTCACGTTGGAATCTGATAATAGCTTTATCTTCATCTCCGAGACTGTCATCATTTTCCCCAAACCGTCTATCCAAGAACTTATTAGCTTTACCACTTTGCTTGTATTCTTGTAAGAGAGTCTTCTTCCTCTGCACAAAATCACAAACATTGCCATCGACTATTAATTTTCAAAGTTATAGAACACACTAAATATTTGCTAAAACATATAACTCCATAGAAATGATATACATCCATCATTTAATTCTTAGCATTTGCTGCTGGATCTCCAGATATGGATCTTATCGAAAGTAAATGCACTTCAAAACAGACTATGTCAATTGAATTATTTAAAAAAAGATAATGAAAACCAAGCTTTTAGTGCCTTGCATAAATTGAACAATTAAAAAATATTTAAAATAGCATGTATCTATTATGTATAGCCCTGTGTGTCAATTGAATAATTTAAAGAAGATGAAGAGCATGAAGCTTTAAGTGCCTTGCATAAATTGACCCATAAATTAAAATTAGAAAAGCATGTTTCTATTATCAATTGTGTATAGCCCTGCGTGTGTATATATTGTCGGTAGGGTTTCTGGGCACTCATATTTTGTTTCTGCTTGCAGAACATTAGTTCAACGATTTTTGAAGCATACGAATAAACCTAAAAATTTGCAGTGTGACAGTAATGGAGGACACCCGCACAGGCCTAACTACAGTTCAAATCCCTCTCCCCATTTAGCATTCAAATTATTTAAACCATCCAGTGTAGTGGTAATTGGAAGACACTCATAAGAACCTAGTCCCAGCTCAAATATCTCTCCCAACACAGCATCCAAATAAATTGAAACCGTTGCAGTGCAATTGTAATGCAGTATATTCATAAAAGCTTGACCGAAGTTCAAGTTCCTCTTGCCACAAAAAAGGTCACTTATAACAAAGCAGTCACGTGATCAACCTATCTATTCTCCCCCAAGATAAACCAGATAACAGAGACATTCAACTTAATCATCAACTAGCTACAAAGCTACATAAAATGCTCTCAAGTTAACAGAATTCATAAACAAACAAAAAAGCCAATAAACATCCATTGAAATACATAAATGCGCTCAAACAAAAATATATAAACAGAAAATATAAAGATCCATTCAAATGCTAGTACTTTAAAATAAAATGCCAGAATTTGTAGACTTACTTTCACTGGCATGTTCATGATATAAGCCTTACACCCTAATCCATAAAGTTTCCAAATGAATGAATGGTTTTAATGACATCCACGAGACTGATCAGTCTGAAGGGCCAGAGGTTCACAGCCTTAAGCTATCTCTGTACTCTTTTCCATGTCTGATTTCTTGCTATGAATCTTGACAATCAAACTAGCAGTTTCATTGATCTTATCTACCTGAAGTAAATTGTGCAAATTGTTGGCCTTCAAGATGGTTTCATATTGAGCACGGATGCCCACATATCCCGTGCATTATATGAGAGAGTGTCATTGAGTCTCAATCGTACCCATCCTGCAGAGCATGCAAGTCCTCTCTTCCCAAATCTCTATGGGCCTTTTCCACCTACATGTCTCATACCTAAGATGATGCAAACCTATCCTTAATTGTGCTACTAACAGCCTAGCTTTCCCTTTTATAAATGCCCTCGGATATGATTTATCTCCATGTTCCTGAGTTGAGTTGAACTCTTTGATGTAGCGAGCCTTTTTTTGACCAATGTGATTAGTCCACATGGCAGTCTAAAATTTTTCTATGACAAACTTTTATATTTCCTCATGGTATTAGGACACACTTATAACTTGACGTTCCACATTCTCAATCACTTTATGTCATCCAAGTTTTCTTCCTCTGGTCAAGACCCCCTTTCATCATAATTTTGGGTGGTTGTTGCTTATCCATGTTTTCAAGCTTTTTTAAATAAATTATTAACCAGGTTATCTCTGCCACCTCCAACGAAAAAGTATTGGCTTCCACTAATAAGATTTCATATGACACTGAGATTTTGACTTTGAAATTGCTTGAGATTAGGTACTTCTGAATTCTCTCTAGCTGTTTCCATCCACATTTTTGTCATGTCGCCTCCCCAAACTTCACAACCATAAAGAACAACCGGCATAACCAAGAAACCAAAAAGACTTTTCTTAGTTTTCTAGTCCCAAAGATTGACATTTCTGCACCTATTTTAGAGTAGATACAGCGCTTTCCAACTCCTTGTATCCTTTTCGCTTTACAAGTCTCCTAGTTGAGCCCATAGTGGAAGTCAATCCCCAGATTTTTTTATTCTTTCACAATTTCTAATGGGCTGCCTTCGAAAAGGGGGGTTAGTTTGTCTTTTGATTTTCTTTCCTCTTCAAAGATAAAATCATGATTTTTATTTTTGTAAAGTTCACCTGCATCCCTACCTCTGGCAAGTGTTCTAAGGCCCTTAAGTGATCTATTAATCCATGAGTTGTTTTTTGTATTAAGCTAAGATCGTCGGTGTATAAAAGTAGCTTCACCACATATCCTACCAATTGGACCCCTCCCCCATCTATTTAGTCTAACCAAGTTTCTAATTTATCAATGTATAAACCAAACAAAGTAGGTGATAACGAACATCCTTGCTTAACGCCAATGTCACTACTGAAAAATTTGGACATTCCTTCCTTAGTTCTGATTTGGCTCTGACTCTCACATATAATCTATGCATTGTCGCTCTATGCACATTAGGAATACCTAATTCTTCCATTTTGTTCTGCAGCTTGTCACTAGGCACAGTGTCAAAGGCCTTCTTAAAGTCCACAAATATAGTAATATGCTTCTTCCCCCTGATTGTCACATATTTTCTTTACAATTGTAGGAGGTTGATGCATGATCAATAGTAGAATGTCTAGGCCTGAAATCAACTAGCCCTTTTGCTCTTTTTCCTTCACCTTTTACCCAATTGTTGACACTACGTTCCACCATGCTCCCAAAAAGTTTGTCAAGAAAAGTGTTGACTATAATAGTGTGATAATTAGATCGGTTATTGATGTCCCCACTCTTAAAGAGGGTAATAACCACACTAGTGGTCCAATCAACTGGGAAACCATCCCAAATGACACTATTGAAGACTTATTTTATGTGAGGGGCAAGGAGCTCAACTCCCTGCTTAAAAAATTCAGCTTGGTGACCATCAATGTCACTTGCCTTACCACTTGCTAATTTCTTCATTCCCTATTTGACATCATCCACCGTGAAGAGTTCTACCGAAGTGTTCACTGTGGGAGGAGAATTATTCTTGTCACTCATAGAGTACTTTGCATATTCTAGTCACTGAGCATCTATAATATTATTCTGAGTTTGTTTTTTCTCTATTATAATTCCTTCCAAAAGTCTCTAGGATTGTGATTTCCAAGAAATATTAAATCCCTCCTTGCACTTACATACTCTTCTTTTTTGCTTGAATCATTTTTGGATACTTCTTGTTTTCTTTGCTCAAATCTTTCATTTTTATAGATCTTTTGGCTGCCTTACATTCTTCTTCATACCACAGATTTGCTGGGAAAGTGCTTCCTGCCCTCTTCCTACCACAAGATCTTTCGCATGCCTTTGATGCCTTGTGTATAATAAGAATCGGCAAACTACTATGAACATGGCCAATCTAATGACATTTACTTTTTTGATAGAGTTTGGAAAGATGAATGAGCGAGAGTGCTGGACATGTTGCCATATGATCATGTCAGCTGAACTATGGATCACATTTGTTGACTATGGAGATATTGTTAATTCTGTAACTTGTTAAAGCATACTGATCTGAGAACAGATCAATTCAATCTAAGATTGCATGATAAATATAGGACTAAGTTGTTTGCATTGTTTCCTTTATAAAATCAGCGCCTATCCTTAGGATGTTTGTTTAAGACTAAACTAAACTTAATTGTGTATGTTTGTAATTAAACTTAATCATCCTTAGAAAGTTGCCGACTTCTAGAGGGTTAGGCAAATAATTTTGGAAGACTCCTATACTTATAGAGGGTAAGGATGAAGTCTAAGGACACACAAGATCAATACAAGTCTGCTCCTTAGTCATTGCTGCCTTCATATAAATTGCAGAAGTAAAACACAGAATTCTGATTTGCATTTCTAATCCAGTGAAAGGCAATAATCTGAAATTACTCACAGCAAGTTATAAGAAGATAGAGAGGGCAGAATTTAATCTATACTCAGTCCAAGGAATTTGCAGAAACTTTACATGGTATTAGAGCTCTGGTAGTCGAACCTAGGCTCTACAAATTTCAGTAATCAGACTTCATATGTATCTAGCAACTATCTCCTATCTTCAATGGCATACACAATCAGACCTGAGGACAGGTTTGATGGGAAAGAACAAATTGATGCCTGGAAATTCAGAATCATAATGATTCTTGAAGAGAATGATGTAAAACAATTTGTTGATAGAGTATCCAAACAACCTCCAGTTGAACCTCATAAATCTATCTGGAGCAGAGGAAATAGAAAAGCCATTCAAATCATATTAGATGGAGTAAAAAATGATATCATACCCATGCTTAC
The DNA here is from genome assembly GCA_028749045.1 of Cupressus sempervirens. NCBI lineage: Eukaryota > Viridiplantae > Streptophyta > Pinopsida > Cupressales > Cupressaceae > Cupressus > Cupressus sempervirens. The sequence goes on from CM053789.1 coordinate 872,814,811, forward strand.
AAAACATCAAACTACATTTGATATGATGAAAACATTACAAAATGCATATGAGGTCAACAATGCAACTAGGGTTCTCGCACTGAAAAGACAACTAAATCACATTCAGATAAATAAAGGAGAATCAATGAATTCTTACTTCCTAAGAGTTGCTGGCATTAGAGATGAACTGTCAAGTATAGGAACCATTATTAGTGACACAAAATTAACACTAATGGCTATAGATGGATTACCAGATTCATGGAAGACTTTTGCACAAGGAATAAATGTCAAAGATAATCTTCCTGACTTCAACAAACTTAAGAACGATTATCTTCAAGAAGAATCTAGAAAACTAAAGAAAGAAGGGAAACTGAAAACAGAAGATGAAGAACTTCATGTTCTTAATACAAACTCCTATAAGGGCAAGAAGAAACATTTCAAGAAGAAAAGAGGAGATCAAAAGAATGGAAAACCCAAGAAAGATCTATCCAAAATAAAGTGTTTCAAATGTGAAAAATTTGGACACTACAAATCTAATTGTCTTGAGAATTCTAAACAACAAGCAAACTGTACAAATGTTACTAGCGAAGAAGATATCTATGATCCTGAGAATCGTGTATTGTACTCCTCACTATCAAATGAAATTTCAAGTAAAGCATGGGTAATTGATAGTGGATCTTCTAGACATATAACGGGATACAAAGAAACACTAGACTCTTTATCAGAAAAGGTTAACGGTAAAGTTACCACTGGTGATAATTCAGCACATTCCATTTAAGGAATTGGAAATTGCACCTTGAAACTAAAATCGGGAAATTCTCTTCTTCTCAAAGGTGTACTCTACGTACCAGGAATTAAAAAAAATCTAATTTCAATTACAACGCTTGAAGATGATGGGTATTATGTTGTATTCGTGGACGGCAAAGTATTAACTTGGGCAAAGAACTCCTCAATCAAGAAAGCGAAGTTGATTGATCAGAGAAAAGGATATTTGTATAAATTGAATACAGAATCTAGTCGACCTATTCAAGCCTTAATTCATGAAGCTGCAGACATAAATGAAATATGGCATAAAAGATTAGGGCATCTAAATTTCAAAACCCTATCAACTATGGAAAAGATGGTTACAGGGTTACCTAAACTAAAGAAAGACCACTCAAGCATATGCAAAGGGTGTGCTCTGGGTAAGAACACCAGAAGTCCATTTCATGATAGCACTAGAAAAACAAATAATGTATAAGAATTAATTCATTCAAATGTATGTGGACCTATGTTTGTTCCTTCTCTTGGAGGATTCTGGTATTATATTTTGTTCATCAATGACTTCTCTAGGAAAACATGGATTTACTTCTTAAAATGCAAAGAATTAGAAGAAATCCTAAAGAGATTTAAAGAATTCAAAACATTAACTGAAAACTTTTCAAGACATAAGATTAAAACCCTTAGAATTGATAACGGAGGGGAATATACCTCAAACTTGTTTTAAAGGTTTTGTAAAGAATCAGGGATTAAGAGGGAGTACACCGTTCCTTGTAATCCAAAATAAAACGGGGTAGCAGAAAGAAAGAATAGTACAATTATAGAAGTTGCTAGAGCTATGATTTTTTATCAAAGTCTAGATTATTACCTTTGGGCAGAAGCCTCTTGTACTATTGCTTATATTCAAAATAGAAGCCCGCATTCTTACCTTAGAGATAAAACTCCTAAAGAAGTATTTACTAAGGTCAAACCTAATATAAGTCATCTAAGAATTTTTAGGTGCCTTGTATATATTCATGTTCCAAAAGAAAAGAGAACTGAGATGACCCTAACTATAAAGGTCACTAAAGAACCAATGATAAACTGAGACAATTCGTAAAACACCTGCCTTGTAGTCTGAACTGCACTATGAAAGGATAATGTACTATGAAATTTGTCAAAACTGGGCATGCAACTGTTAAATAGTTAAGAGTGTAATGTCTCAAACAATTCGCCAAATGAGCTAGTTGTAACAAATGCAGGTGATACCAACAGTATTTAGGAACATTTATTTAATGGACAAATCTGTTACAGAATAACAAGTTCTTCTCTTATCCAATAACAATCCAATTGAAATAAATGACAGAGACTGTACATAGACAATCAAGCAACATTAAGAACCTGGATTACTGCTTCCATTGTTCGCTGTTTGAGTGAGATTATCTGGATGGTGATCGATTCAGGTCTTTTCCTTAATCCGTCCTCCAAAATTCGGGACTATAGCTGGTACCGCCGAATTAATCATATACTGTTAGTTTTGCCGACCGTTCAATACTTCTACACTGGTGCGATTTGTAATATAATTCGTACCCCTTTCAAATACTGTCCAATCTGTGTCCACCTAGTGTGAACATGTAAAATGCGCTAGGTAGCATGCAATATGGATCAAGTATTAGATTCTTCTCCAGCCCTCCTTTTATTACATTTAAAACTTTCGACCTGACTCCAAACGATGCTCCAACTGGTGTTACTAAGTCCGCCTGGCGTCGAGAAGGATAGAGCTTTGAGTTGCATGTAATATGGAACAGATTATGAAGGATTAGAATATACTTATTGCCCTCTTTCAATGATGATTCCAAAAATTGAAGTCCATGAGCCGACCCACGAATTTCTCTGTGGGAAAAATAAATAACCTAGGCCACTCCCCAATCCCTGATTCCTCCTAACACCTTCGGCTTGATCTCAAGAATGAGGCGCCTCAGTCATTAAGGAAAATCGGCGTTGATATGGGCTCCAGCAAGGAATATTTAAGAGTGCCCCTGCTGTTTCGACTAGGTATGAGGAAGTTCTATTATAAGCCCTGGTTCTCCTCCTTCAAACAATTCTTCACTGCTAACAATCTCTACTGAATTGAATCCTTAAAACTGGCCTTAGGCCCCAGAGTTCTGCCCTGATGAAATGACTGTAACGTCACCTCCAATTTGCAATAATTCAGGTGATATTCCACACCCTCAAAATTGCTTATCAATGGGAGTTTTCGTTCCCAAAGATAATTTGAGAACTTGCAGACCAAATGACTACAAATTGCTCCAACTGAAATAGAAGTCGAATCTACCAAACCGCTTGTCCAAATGGGTGCCTCCTGCCCTCTATTTATTCACTTTTTTTTAAGAAATCACTGGGATCTTCTAGAAACATCTTTTATAAAATCTTATTATAATGCACTTTACTATTAAATAACTTTATAAAATTAAATAAATAACTTTATAAAATTAAAAGTGCAATCTCAATTCAACATTAGAACATGTAGGCCCCACTTACTGGATGTAGGATTAATTATAACTCTCCGAGAGCAAAATGCAATCATTTGGCAACAGGATGACTCTCTCTCCAAAATCATTTGCCTACGAGAGTCAATGATAGGCAAATCTACTGTAGGAGTCATGTCGCTAGAAAGGGGACATGACAAGAACTAAGTTAGAACCCTCTGGGAGGAAAGGTATTTTTGTAGGGTATAGCCAAACATCTAAGGCATATAAGATTTTCATACCTGTACAAAAAAGTATTGAACTTAGTAGGGATGTTATTTTTGAAGAAAATCTAGCACTCAAAAGAGCCCTAAGTTCTGAAGAACCTTCTCCTTTACGTAGTTTTGAAAGAAATAGTAAATCTGGGTCCCAAAGGGAGAACTTAGAAGAAATTGAAGATGAAATTCAAAATCTGAATCTTGAAGAAACTCAAAATTCAAAGAAAAGACCACTTTGGGCCATTAAAACAGTCGAGGCAGCTTAAGACTTTGTTGCACCTTACGGAACAGTCAAAGAAAGAAAAAGACCTAAAAGATTCTCTAGTTATACAGCAAACATGAGTGATTTATTCAAAACAGAACCAACCAATCCTTTTGATGCTATTAAACATACAGTTTGGAAAAAAGCTATGACAGAAGAATACCAATCTATTATGAAAAATGATGTTTGGGAAATTGTTCCAAGACCTAAAGGAAAATATGTTGTTTCTTCCAAGTGGATATTTAAAATAAAGCATGCTGCCGACGGTAGCATTGAGAAGTATAAAGCTAGATTTGTAGCCAGAGGATTTTCTTAGAAAGAAGGGATTGATTATGAAGAAACTTTTGCTCTTGTTGCCAGATATACCTCCATAAGAGCAGTCTTAGTGTTAAGAAAATAACCTGTATAATCTACAGGTCGATAGGTACAGATCGTGCCTTATTTCTTCTTGTTTTACATCCTCTATTGAATGACATTTGTATTATTTATATTCTCTATACAGATGTCGGCGATCAAGATAAGACTAATTAGTTTGACAGTTAACTAAACTTTAGTTAAGACCTGTGACTAATTACTAGACGCCAACTTAGAGAATTTAACTAATAAGTGTATATCAAGGGTTATGTCCCTTAAGGGACACACCCTTCAATGAGGATATTTAGGCGGGTAATGTATGCAATTTTAGGGCACACAGAATATAACCAATCTAGACTAAAAGCATATATAACCTATCAAGTTCATTGCATTGATTTCACACATCCGTTTGAGATTATCTCAGTAATACAATCTTCTCAGTATTCAGCATATTCAAACCTGTACATCAGTACTTGATCAGGGTTGAGTCTCAACTAGTTTTAGATCCTTATCTTAGAATTTTGTCATAAGAATCTGCAGAAAAATTACATGGTATCAGAGCCCTGTTATCAGATCTAGGGCTCTGCAGATTTTTTAATTGTCAGACCTGTTTATATCCAGTAGTTATTCTTCATTTTCAATGGCATATGCAATCAGGCCTGAGGACAGATTCGATGGAAAGGAACATTTTGAAGCATGGAAATTCAGAATCTTGATGATTCTCGAAGAAAATAATGTTAGACAATTTGTTGATGGAGCATCCAAACAGTCACCTATTGAACCTCACAAACCCATATGGTCCAATGGAAACAAGAAAGCCATTCAAATCATCTTGGACGGAGTTAAGAATGACATCGTACCTATGCTTACAAAACACCTAACTGCCTACGATATGATGAATGCATTATGAAATGCATTTGAAGTAAATAATGCAACGAGGGTCCTTGCACTAAAGAGACAACTAAATCACATCCAAATAAAGAAAGGAGAATCAATCAACTCCTATTTTCTAAGAGTTGCTGGTATTAGAGATGAATTGGCAAGCATAGGAACCATCATAAATGACACCGAACTAACACTCATGGCCTTAGATGGACTGCCAAAATCATGGGAAACATTTGCCCAAGGAATAAGTGCTAGAGATCAGCTTCCGGATTTTAACAAACTTAAGAATGATTGTCTTCAGGAAGAATCAAGAAAATTAAAGAAAGGAGGTAAACCTAAAGTGGAAAATGAAGAACTTCATGTTCTTAATACCAACTCGTATAAAGGCAAGAAAAAGCATTTCAAAAAAAATAAAGGAAATCAGAAGAATGGAAAGTCCAAGAAAGACCTATAAAAAATAAAATGTTTCAAATGTGAACAATTTGGACACTTTAGATCTAATTGTCTAGAAAACTCCAAATAACAAGCGAATTGCACAAATATTGTTAGAGAAGAAGAAACTCATGATCCAAAGAATCGTGTTTTGTATTCCTCCTTATCAAATGAAATCTCAAATAAGGCATGGGTAATAGATAGTGGATCCTCTAGGCATATAACAGGATACAAAGAAACTCTAGATTTCTTGTTCGAGAAAGTCAACAGTGAAGTTACTATTGGTGATAACTCCGCACATTCAGTTAAAGGGATTGGTAGCTGCACTTTGAAGCTAAAAATAGGAAATACTCTCTTTCTGAAAGATGTACTATATGTACCAAGGATAAAAAGGAATCTAATATCAATTACAGTGTTAGAAGATGATGGTCACAATGTTGCATTCATGGATGGCAAAGTACTAACTTGGGCTAAGAATTCTTCCATCAAGAAAGCTAAAGTAATTGGTCAAAGAAATTGATATTTGTATGAACTAAATATAGAACCCATTCAAGCTCTTGTTCACAAAGCAGAAGATTCAAACGAAATATGGCACAGAAGATTAGGGCACTTAAACTTTAAAACCCTATCTACTATGGAAAAGATGGTTACCGGATTACCAAAATTAAAACAAGATCACCCTAGTATTTGCGAAGGGTGTGCCCTAGGTAAAAGTACTAGAAGACCTTTTCATGATAGTACTAGAAAAACAAATAATATACTTGAATTAATTCATTCAGATTTATGTGGACGTATGTCCGTTCCCTCTCTTGGAGGATTTTGGTATTATGTCCTGTTCATAGATGACTTCTCTAGGAAAACATGGATTTACTTTTTAAAATGCAAAGAATCAGAAAAAATCTTACAAAGATTTAAGGAATTCAAAGCATTAACTGAAAATTTTTCAGGACATAAAATTAAAACCCTTAGAACAAATAATGGAGGAGAATATACCTCAGATTTGTTTTAAAAAAATTGTAAAGAATCAGGGATCAAGAGGGAGTACACTGTTCCTTATAACCTTGAACAAAATGGGGTAGTTGAAAGGAAAAACAGGACAATTATAGAAGCTGTTAGGGCTATGATTTTTGACCAAAATCTAGAATACTATCTTTGGGTAGAAGCCTCTTGTACGGCTGTATACATCCAAAACAGAAGCCCTCACTCCTATCTTAAAGATAAGACCCCTAAAGAAGTATTTACTAAAATAAAACCTAATATAAGTCATCTCAGAATCTTTGGATGTCCTGTATACATTCATGTGCCAAAAGAAAAGAGAACCAAATTGGAACCATCTAGGAGGAAGGGTATCTTTGTAGGGTATAGTGAAACTTCTAAAGCATATAGAATTTTCATACCTAGACAGAAAACTATTGAACTGAGCAGGGATGTAGTCTTTGAGGAAGATCTTGCATTTAAAAAGGCAATAAATTCTCATGAACCCTCTCCTTTATCAAATTCTGAAAGCATAAGTGAGTCTGAATCCCAGAGGGAGAACTTAGAAGAGGTTGAAGATGAATTAAACATTGAAGAAAGTTCAAAGAAAAGGCCACTTTGCGCCATTAAACAGTTGAAGCAGCTCAAGATTTTACTGCACCTTCAAGATCAGTCAGAGAAAGTAAAAGACCTAAAAGATTTTCTGGTTATACAACAAATATGATTGATTTATCCAAAACAAAGCCAACCAATCCTTCTGATGCTATTAAACATCCCGCTTGGAAAGAAGCTATGACAGAAGAATATCAATCAATTATGAAGAACGATGTTTGGGAAATAGTTCCAAGGCCAAAAGGAAAATCCATTGTTTCTTCAAAATGGATATTCAAAATAAAGTATGCTACTGATGGAAGTATTGAGAAATATAAAGCCAGATTTGTAGCTAGAGGTTTTTCTCAAAAAGAAGGAATTGATTATGAAGAAACCTTTGCTCCTATCGCCAGATATACTACTGTTAGAGTTATCTTATTGCCTCAAAGGGATGGAAGGTATATCAGATGGATGTAAAGACAGCATTTCTCAATGGAAAGATTTCAGAAGAAGTCTATATAGAGCAACCTAAAGGATTTGAAACCCATGATCCTAATGTCTTTGTCTGTCGACTCAAGAAAGCTCTTTATGGGCTTAAACAAGCTCCCAGGGCCTGGTATGAAAGGATTGATAAATATCTCACTGGCTTAGGATTCTTTAAGAATGAAGCCGATCCAAACTTGTACTATAAAAGTGATAAAGATGGTATGGTAATATTGATATTGTATGTTGATGATTTATTAATCACAGGTGATGATCATCTTATAGATCAGTGCAAGAAAGATCTTATCAGAGAATTCGAAATGAAAGACTTGGGTCTTCTCCATTACTTCCTAGGATTGGAAGTGCAACAGAATGCTGATAGTATCATACTGAATCAAAGGAAGTACACTTCAGATATCTTGAAGAAATTCGGAATGTGGAACTACAAGTCTATGTCCTTTCCAATGGAGACCAATTTGCATAAACTTAAAGAAGCAGCTGCAGAATCACCTCCAATAGATTCTACTCTCTACAAGCAGATAATTGGGTCTCTGATGTACCTAGTAAATACAAGACCTGATATTTGCTATGCGGTTCATAATTTAAGTCAGCTTATGTGTGAACCTAAGGAGATTCACCTAGTTGTTGTTAAACACATTATGAGATACCTACAAGGTACTCTTAATTATGGACTCAAGTATGAGAGAGTTGCTTTAAATTTGCATGGATTCACTGATTCAGATTGGGGTGGAAGTGTTAAAGACAGGAAAAGTACTTCAAGATGTTATTTCAGTTTAGGATCAGCCATGATTTCATGGATATGCAGAAAACAGTCTTCAGTAGCTCAGAGCTCCACAGAAGCTGATTACATTGCTGCAGCAATGGCTTCTCGAGAAGCGGTATGGTTGAGAAAGTTGCTTGTGGGATTATTTGGGCAAGCCATGAATCCTACGATCATTCATTGTGATAATCAAAGTTCCATCAAGCTCTCAATGAATACAGTTTTCCATGATAGATCAAAGCATATTGAAATTCCTTACCATTATGTAAGAGATATGGTAGACAGGAATTCTGTGAAATTAGAATACATTTGTACTGCAGATCAAACAGCAGATATACTCACCAAACCCCTATCTAGAGTAAAGATAGAACATTTCAGAAAGAGACTTGGTATGGTTGAGTTGTAATTCATTTTTTGTCCTATTTGATTATTAATAAAATGATAAATTTTATTTTGTCGGGCTATTGACTATTATGGGCTCCACCATATGTAATCATTATTTAAGAGGTGACGATCTCTGAAATAATGAATACTTGTACAATAGGCATTATGAGAGGTGACGATCTCTTAGATAATGTCCTAACAGTAGATTTTATTGTAAGATCCAGGTGAATTTTAGATCGTCTTGTGGCATTGACATGTTCATGGGTCACAAATTGGATAAAGAAAGAATTCTAGAAATTCTTCAGTTTTATCCTGTATTTTGGTAGATCTTAAATTCAAGATCTAGTTGTGATTTAGAAATACCAGTTTCTATGAGTCACAACGTGTGTCTTATCAATAGTAGCAGTGATTTGTCACATTACGGGTTTAGTAATATGACTTTGTATCATGTGTTTTATGATACTATGTATTAAGAAGAAATAGACAGATATAGAGTATTAATTCTTGCCTAACATCTGTATTGATGTTGCTTGATATAATATCTCTCTGTAGGATTATCAGGTTAAGAGGGAGTGTTAAGAAAATAACCTGTATAATCTACAGGTCGATAGGTACAGATCGTGCCTTATTTCTTCTTGTTTTACATCCTCTATTGAATGACATTTGTATTATTTATATTCTCTATACAGGTGTCGACGATCAAGATAAGACTAATTAGTTTGACAGCTAACTAAACTTTAGTTAAGACCTGTGACTAATTACTAGACGCCGACTTAGAGAATTTAACTAATAGGTGTATATCAAGGGTTATGTCCCTTAAGGGACACACCCTTCAATGAGGATATTTAGGCGGGTAATGTATGCAGTTTTAGGACACACAAAATATAACCAGTCTGGACTAAAAGCATATATAACCTATCGGGTTCATTGCATTGATTTCACACATCAGTTTACAATCTTCTCAGTATTCAGCATATTCAGACATGTACATCAGTACTTGATCAGGGTTGAGTCTCAACTAGTTTTAGATCCTTATCTCAGAATTTTGTCATAAGAATCTGTAGAAAAATTACACTTAGCAATTGCTGCATTGAAGGGATGGAAAGTACATCAGATGGATGTAAAAACAGCATTCCTAAATGGAAAGATTACAAAAGAAGTATATCTGAAGCAACCTGAAGGATTTGAAACTCATGATCCTAACATTTTTGTTTGCAGGCTCAAGAAAGCTCTCTATGGGCTTAAACAGGCTTCAAAGGCTTGGTATAAAAGAATTGATAAGTATCTCACCGGCTTAGGATTCTCTAAGAATGAAGTCGATCCAAATTTATATTATAAAAGAGATAAAGATGATATGGTAATTCTGATACTGTATGTTGATGATTTATTAATAACAGGTGATGATCATCTTATATATCAATGCAAGAAAGATCAAATTAGAGAATTCGAGATGAAAGACTTAGGACTCCTTCATTACTTCCTAGGGTTAGAAGTATGACAGAATTCTGACAGTATCATACTTAATCAAAGGAAGTATACATCAGACATTTTGAAGAGATTTGGAATGTGGAATTGCAAATCTATGTCTTCTACAATGGAGACTAATCTACATAAACTTAATGAAGCAACTGCAAAATCACCTTCCATAGATTCTACTCTCTACAGACAGATGATTGGATCCCTTATGTACTTAGTAAATACAAGGCCTAATATTTGCCATGTTGTTAATGCCTTAAGCCAGTTTATGTGTGAGCCAAAGGAGATTCACCTAGTTGCAGTTAAACACATTATAAAATACTTACAAGGCACTCTTAATTTTGGACTCCAATACAAGAAGGTTGGCTTAGATTTACATGGATTCATTGACTCAGATTGGGGTGGAAGTGTTAAAGATAGGAAAAGTACTTCAGGATGTTTCAGTTTGGGATCAGCAATGATATCTTGGATATGCAAAAAGTGATCTTCAGTAACTTAAAGCTCCACAGAAGCTGAATACATTGCAGCAGCAATGGCCTCTCAAGAAGCAGTTCGGCTAAGGAAGTTACTTGTGGAATTATTTGGGCAAGCCACGAACCCTACGATTATTCATTGTGATAATCAAAGTTCCATCAAGCTTTCGATGAATCTAGTGTTTCATGACAGGTCCAAACATATTGAAATTCCTTACCATTATGTAAGAGATATGGTAAACAACAATTCTGTAAAATTAGAATACATTTGCACTGCTGATCAGACAGCAAACATACTCGCCAAGCCTCTATCTAGAGTAAAGATAGACCACTTCAGGAGAAGACTTGGTATGGTTGAATTGTAATCCATTTGTATTCTTTAAATTATTAATAAAATGATTTTATTTTGTCAAGCTATTGACTATTATGGGCTCCACCATTTGTATTCATTATTTAAGAGGTGACAATCTCGGAGATAATGAACACTTGTAAATAAGACATTATGAGAGATGGCGATCTCTTAGATAATGTGCCAAACAGTAGAGTTATACTGTACGATCCAGATGAGTTCAAGATCATATTGTGATATTGACATTGCTATATCAATGAGTCACAATTTGGATAAAGAAAGAATGTTATTATTCTTCAAATTTATCCTGTATTTTGGTAGGTCTTAAACTTAGGATCATATTGTGATATAGAAATACCAGTATCTATGAGTCACAACTTGGATAAATGAAGAAATTAAAATACTCATCAGATTTATCCTGTACATTGTATTCTTTGCAATACTGTTATCACTAGTATCAGTGATTTCTCATACTATAGGCTTAGTAATATGACATTGTATCATGTGTTCTATGATACCACATGCTAAGAAGATTTAGATAGATATAGAGTATCAAATCTTGCTTGTTCATCTTTATTGATGTTGCTAGATATGATATCTCTCAGTATGATTATCAAGTTAAGAGGGAGTGTTAATTCTGTAACTTGTTAAAGCATACTGATCTGAGAACAGATCAATTCGATCTAAGATTGCATGATAAATATAGGACTAAGTTGTTTGCATTGTTTCCTTTATAAAATCAGTGCCTATCCTTAGGATGTTTGTTTAAGACTAAACTAAACTTGATTGTGTATGTTTTTGATTAAACTTAATCATCCTTAGAAAGCCACCGACTTCTAAAGGGTTAGGCAAATAATTTTGGAAGAGACATGTCCTTTCTAAGAACATGTCCCTTGACTCCTATACTTATAAAGGGTAAGGATGAAGTCTAAGGACACACAAGATCAATACAAGTCTGCTCCTTAGTCATTACTGCCTTCATACAAATTGCAAAAGTAAAACACAGAATTCTGATTTACATTTCTAATCCAGTGAGAGGCAATAATCTGAAATTACTCACAGCAAGTTATAAGAAGATAGAGAGGGCAGAATTTAATCTATATTCAGTCCAAGGAATTTGCAGAAACTCTACAGATATCGCATTTGAGTCACTCTAATTATGAGTGTACCGTATAAGGATTAAACCACATGCCCCACTTGGACAAAGATCATTTTCTTTAGCTATCACTGGAATTTTACAATTTCATAGCCACGTTAATACAGTTGAAATCAAAATCGTATGGGATGAGCTCCAGGCTTTCATAAAGAAGAGCTGTAGTCAAAAACATGTGTGACATATTACAAGCTCATATGTACAGTTTTCTCATACCCAAGGAGGACACATAATACTTGCTCAAATTTTCAAATGTTCAGTGATGAATGTTGACTGAGGTAAAGTATCGCATCCAAAATGTGCCATTGGCAAGCACATATGTACAGTTTTCATAATAAAACCCAACTAAGACACATATTACATGCTCATATTTTCAAATGTTCAGTGATGAATGTTGACTGAGGTAAACTGTCGCATCCAAAATTTGCTATTTGCGAGCCCATATGTACAGTTTTCATAATAAAACCCAGCTAGAACACATACATATCTCATGCTCATATTTTCAAGTGTTCAATGATTAATATTGATTGAGGTATACAATCGCATCCAAAATGTGCCATATTGAAAGCCCATATGTACAATTTTCACTACAACGCCCAAATAGAACACATTACATGCTCATATTTCAAATGTTCAATGTTCAATGTTGAATGAGCTATAATTTCCACATCCAATCCTGGGCGTAGTATTAACCTGACTATGTTTGATCTTAATAGATAGTGTAGATGTACTCAAAGCTCTCTAGAATAAATTTACATCTTATATTGTCCGGTTATTTGAGCGCCTTTTAGTGGACACTAATTATATTGTCATGAACGTATGTACGCATTTTGTTTTTACCAAAGGAATGACTGCTTTTAGCATTTGAGAGGCAATGTTGAATGAATAGCTGTTATGGAGAGTTTTCATACTCTGCAGGTGCAAAATCTAGAGGAACTGATAAAAAGATACCCCTGAAGTGTAGAAAGTCAGCGGAAAGATGCTGAGCTGAGTAAGTTATGATAACAAATGCAAACATAATAAGATAATGGAATCTGCGTACCCTTTCTATGGCTAATGAACGAGAGAGGCCAACGCGATGTCCTTGGCCCTTCTGTTTTTTTCCTATAATATTAAATTTCTTGCGCGCCCACAGAGTTTCAAACATATTAGCCTCTGATGTTGTTTTTCTCTTCTTCATGGCGACGGCATCAGGTGCTAAAGCTTGAGTCTTGTTCTTCTTCTTTGTTTTATTTTTTCCTTCGTTATTCTTTTTCTTTCCCATTGCTGCGAGCTGAATAGAATGGCTGTAACAGAGAAATTAGAAGAATTAACAAAGCGATTCACAGTTCATATTTCTGAGACGAACAATGAATTTAATTGCTATGCGTGAAGCGTCATTCCCCTGTTTCTTCTTTACCCGGGCCATGGAGATTTGGTTTTTGGGTTAGGGTGGGTTAATTATTTTTATTTTTTTCAATATGCATACGATGTTTTCTGTTTAAAGATATAAAAAAATTAATTTTCTATTTTCTATTATTATTATTAAGTCAATTTATTACTAGTTTATATTGTAAATATTAAGTGTATTTGTATTGTAAGATATTATTTTTTATATATTTAAACATCTTTATTTAACTTTATTAATATATTAATAAAAATAAGTATATTTGTTAGAGATTTAATATAACAAATTATTTGAAATAATAGTATACTAGCAATTGCATACTTTTGTACATGTAACGAGTGCGTCGATAAGAGATGAGATTTAAGAGAAAAATGTAGAATGAACATTAAATAATGTAAACATAAGTATTTTTAAATGTAAATATAAAAATAAAAAAGTTGAAGATTAAAACAAAGAAACATGTTCAATAATTTCAATATTTTACAATTAAATTCAATTTATCAAATATGAAAAAAAAATCATTTGAAAAAAAAACCATCAAAAAATTTAGAGAAAAACAAACAATAAAATAAAAAATAGCAACATCTTTAACAAATATTCTATTGACTAAATAAATTATAAAAACTGAAAAAACAATATTTTAAAAAAAGACTAAAATAATATTAAAAGAAAATTAAGTAATTTAAAAACTAAAACCTAAATCAATTTAAAAAATCAAAAGTTTAATAAATAGATATTACAACATAATCTTATGTGAACAAATTAGATTATTAACCATTTTTAATTTAAATAATATAATATTTACTATTTATTTAAATTAAATTTATCGAATATGAAAAAAATCATCATTTAAAAAAACCTATTGAAAATTATATTATGAAAAATTAATAAGAGAAATATATATAAAAAATATGTCTAATAAATATTCTATTGACTATAAATAAATTATAGAAACTAAAAAATAATATTTAAAGAAAAAATTAAACTAATATAAAAAATAACAATAATAATCTAAAAACTAAAATCTAAATCAATTGTAAAAATAAAAAGTTAATTGAATACATCACAACATGACCTAATTGGAGATCACAACTAATAAATAGAAAAAGAAAAACAATGGTTAAAAGTGGAGATAACAAATAATAAATATCAAAACAAGAGTTAAAAGTGGAGGGAGATAAAAACTAGCCTACAGGAAGGAATTTCAATTTCTCGGCTAAACTCTTGCAAATTTTCTATCAAAAATTTAATTTCTAAGAACGAAGTTCCCACAAATAGCCTATCGACTAAATTATGATTCATTTTTTTAAAATATAATATATATAATTTGCATATTAAGTAATATAAGATATAAAATTTGTAGATTTAAATATTTTTATTAACTTAATTTATATGTTGAATAATAATTCTATTTGTTTTATATTTTACATATTGAAAATTATTAAGTATAAAAATTATTTAAATTAATAAAATTAAATTAAATAGTTCTATTTGAGAATTAAACAAGTAATACTCTCTCTCTCTCTCTCTCTCTCTCTCTCTCTCACACACACACACACAGTCCTTTCTATCTCTATATATCCCCCCATCTTCCTTGTCACTCTCTCATATATCTCTACTTCTCTCTCCTCTCTCTATTTTTGTCCATCCCTCTTCCTTGTTTTCCATGTGTGTGTGTGTGTGTGTGTTGATTTCTCTCTCTTTCTCACTTATATACATGCACTCCTTAATTTCCTCTCTATATCTCTATCTCACTGTTTTCTTTCTCTCTATCACTATCTCCCCTCTCTCTATACCTTTTTCTTTATTGGTACCTCCACTTAGTTAGGGATGGGTAAACTATTTTTGTTTAGTGTTTGTTTCTTTATGTGTATTCTAGACTTTCTAGTTTTTCTAATAACCCTTGGTAGCTTTTCCAACAACCCTTAGTTGTAGGTTAGCATTCTACTTGGCAGGGTTTGACTTTTGTTTACAAAGTTAGTAGTCTATTTTCTCAAATTTGTAGATCAATATCTCCATCTATGGATTTTTGTCACTACTAGTTTGTGTGTGTGTCTAAATATTAGTGCCTCTGAATGTGTGAAAAATTAAGAAAAAAATTGTAGAATCTTTGGTACCAAATGTCAAACCCTTTCATCTTTAGCATAGCTCACATTTGGATTTCAAAAGGCTGATTAAAAAACATGTTTGTTTTATCTTAGAGCACACTTCAGTTTATAAATGTTAGTAAATAAGTATCATATGTGTTTGGTGGACTTGCATGCTATATATTACCTAAGGTTGTTGGTGTAGAGTACATTTGCATTAGAGAATTTAATAATAGTTTCCTAATGTTGTAGTTGTAACATATCCTTTGTCCTAGCATTCATGGATCTTGGGTGAATCATAAATCAACTACACTTCCTAAAATTATTCTCACAAATTGTCCTATCCCCCTTTAGAGTACTGCAAATCTATAGCATATCTTCTTTTTTAAGATAGACATGCTTGAGGCTCACTTTCTCTTAGTGGATGATCTCAAGCATGCCACTCTAGCAAGTTATATGACAAGGTGAGTTGGCAATAGCTAGAGCTCAATCTAGGTTTAGTGGTGTGAGTTGTAGTCTCGAGGTCTTCAAATATTCAAAACTCAAGTTAGGGGTTCCTAAGGGTAGTGGATTAATTGATTGAGAATCTACAGAACTGACACCTATTAGTATTCTTAGAGCCCTTATTACATCATTTTGGCCAATCTATCAATGTTATTGGATTGGTGCAAGGGTATAAGATTCCATCCTGAATATTACTCAACATACACTCCCCTTAATAGGGTGAGAATCTCTTGGCTATAAGGTTTCTTCAGAAGCTTCATGATGGGAACCATGGTGAGAGAATGTCAATTGAGCTTATGCTACTAAGCTTGTTTCACCATACCTCTAGCCAACTATCATGGATGTGGTAATTTAGTGATTAAGCCTAATCCAGTAACTAACCATGTTGAATTTTATTTGTACATGCTTATAAGTATTTTTATATATTTAATGCCCATTTATCAAATTTATCATTGGGCCTCCTTCTAGCATCCCCACACTAAATATCAATGTTTTAGAGAGTCTAAGGACCAAAGGCAAGTGTTTGACATTTTCATGTGTGTATTTCTTTGTAGATTTATTGCAAATAATTGAAATCCTACAACACATTAGAATCTAGGGAAAACTATCATATTATTATACATTGGTGCCTCAGCTCTACAAATCAATGTATATGATTTTTTAGCACCTGAACTTGCACCTCAATTCTTATGCTCATTTGGACATCTATTCCAAAACATAATTACATATAATTGTTGCTTGAAATAATAAGGCTTGTTGTCTTTAGTTATAACATGCTTCTCTCCTTTATTAATCAATTATTAACCCATATTAGTTGCATTATCAATTTACAAGACATCTATCAATCTTAGCAATCATATAGTGTCAAAGTTCTCAATTAACATCCTTTGACACCTGAGATCTACACATCAACACTCGTAATCATCAATGCCTCTAACATGTACATTGGAATCTATACTTGTCAAATATTAGGTTCATAATTAGCAATCATCAAGGTTCATACAATTCAATTCATTAATATTTTTCTAACATGACATTTATTCCTCTGATCATTCAATCATGCATTACATCACATCTCTCCTTCAATCATAGCTATTATATCCATCTTTGTGGACAAATTTATCTTAGGTTTCTCTTGGTCTAGATCATGACATTTGTCTATGATTACTAAACTCTCGTCAATTGAGATCCGTCTTCTTTGAATGTAGGATTGTCTCGTCATCTTTGAGTAGAGTACCTCATCTCAAAGCATAATATTACCTTATTTTGGTGCGTTATATTTTATATTTTTTCTTGTGTCTATCTATTGTAACTCAAGTAATATTTGTCTTCTTTGTCATTTTTATATCTAAAGTTACCTTGTTCCTTTAGTTTATCCATATCTTAACATATATCAATCATGTTGAGTCTATCTCCTATCATAGAATTTGATTCTTACCTTTTCATCCATCCCTTTTCCATTGTTGAAAGTTACAACTAACATATGCCCATAAAAACTAGAACATAATAAATAAGAGAAATCAAACACAATTAGGTACAAAATAAGGAACACGAAGACGAAATTAGTATATAAATACTTGGACATGAATTACATGATACCTATAACAATGTAGAAATACCAAACACAATAGTAGAGAAAATCCTTTATGGTGATTAGTTTCCTAAGCTATTCACAAAAGTATCAAATTACAATCTTGAATACTATTTTAGAAAAATAACAAATTAAGGAATATATATACCTTTTGAGTTTGATGTGTCTTCTTAAAGTGGGTGGTAGAGTTGGTTCTAGTGGTTATAAAAACAAACAAATAAACAACCAATCATTGGAATGCTAGTCAAAGTATTATTGAAGATACTAAAATAAAGGCAATATTACTATTTGTAGCCCAATTAAAAGGGTCCCACTACATCTAAGCACCTAAAAATTGATGACCCCATGCAACAACAACTTAAGGCTCTTGGAGGAGAATCAAATAATGTCAAGAAGAATAAGACCTCTTTCATAAGATTCTATATTGATAACACGTGTCCATATCCATTTGATGTAGGCATAGCTATGCCACCTTTCCCCGCCAATTTAGATATTACTAAATATGTCAAATTCAAGGGAGAGGTAAATCACGGAGATCACTTGAGAGAGTTTTGTGTCTCTGCGCTATAATTTTCAACTGAAGAACTTATCTTAGGATACTTTTCCCTTGTAATCTCATAGAGAGTTCCATGGAATGGTTCTTGAGATTGCTCTTGATTATCAAGTAGTTTGAAAAACTAGTCAATAAGTTTGTCGTACACTATGCTTAAAATTAAGAACATGAGGTTATTGTGTGCAATATCATTTTCTTACAAAAATTGATACATTTTTTAGATTAAGGTAAAAATAGGTTTTAAAGGGGACCCGAAACCCTTAACAAAAAAGTAAAAGATAAACCATGAAGCACTACTAGGTTTTACAAGGACATGAAACTTGCAGTTTAACAGTACCAAAATCAAGTTTTACAGGGACTTGAAACCACAAAAAAAGACCATAAAATGAACCCAGGTTTTACAAGGACCTGGAACCTAGTTTTTACAGCAGACAAAAACCAATTAAAATAACCAAGATCAGTGACCAATTAACAAGACCACTACAAAAATAGAGACCATATACCAGTGACACTACTAGCTACTATTGTAGCTCTTTAATCATTTTCACCACCTCTTTGCCTACCTCCGCAGTGCTTTGGATGGTGTCAGCAGTAGATCCACCAGTTAGCTTGGCTGCCTTTTTCCTAGAGCTCTGTCTGGTTCTTTTACTTGGTCCACCTGGAGACATAATTTCTTCATTAGTTCACTTTCCTAAACTTGCAGCAGCTGCACAAATGCTGGAAGTAACCTACTCCATCTTTTTGCAACTTTCTTTGATCAACAGACAAAGTTTGTGTTCATATTCCTTTAGTTTTTCTGGTATATTACCAACCTAAACTTCCATCTGACTGATCTTTGCGTGGTCAATTTCCTAGTCCTATTGCACCTTTTCCACTTTTCTTTTCAAACTCATTAGTTCATTATACATCCATGAGTCAATGAAATATCTTTACAAATTCCTAACAAATAATTGGTTGGGCTTTTTTGTCCAAAACTTGAATAGAGAAATTGGCTTCAACTACATGTCAAGTGCTTATAAATATTTGACAAAATCGTAGACAAAGGTTGAAAATTAAGCAAACACGTATTGATAATGGAGTTAACAAGATTTACAAATACAAAGGCAACAAATGTTACACTAGCTCTAGTAATAATAAAAAACCCTACTTTGTGACTTAGATACACCATTCAACACCTTGTTAAAAAGAAGAAAAAAATTATGATGGACACACCCCTTTAAATTCTTATCATGAGATATTCAAGGATCTCTTCATCAAGCATGAGAAAGGAAAGGCTTCCAAACTTGAAAATCTCATGAAATGTACTAATGCTAATTATGGAAACAATTGTGTTTCTACCTTTACAAACAAGAAAAAAACACTTGAATTCAATGTTTTGACATCTTGAGATACAATTACACTTTGATTGTCTATCTCCAATCCTTTTATTTCATCTATTTAATGCAAACTTCTAGATCTTTTAGGGAAATAGCCACACAGATATCAATCCTTGACATTTACATTTCTTACCTAAGCATAAGTCTATCCTTAAAAAAGCTATTTCTAAAGCAATTATACTTATAAATCTTCATGTGAACCATTTTCAAACTACGATCAAACACATTTCTTCTCCTCAAGTTGTTACCTTCCTTAAGAATAATGACTCTTTTGTACAACAATCTCATGATGCACATGTACGTGGTTGTGATAGATGAACCAATAAGCCTAAACATTTGTACCTTCAAACTTAGGTTACCACTTTGGGGTGCTCAAAAAATAACATTGATTTTAAGAAGAAAAATAACAATTAAATTGCATGATAAAAAAGAGTGTTCCTCCAAAGCATGTGTCATTCTCCTAATTAGGGTTGTGCATGCAATTAAATATTTCATTCATCGAGTACTTGACATTATTTTCATATAAAACCTCTTTTTCAGTCAATCATGGATTACTGGTATGCAAGTCACATGTCTACCTATCACTATTATATTAAATTTCCTACAATGGAGCTAAAATTACCATACCTAATATTCTAAATTGTTTAGATATTGTGACAACATTCATCCTGGAATTGAGACTACCATACCCAAAAATCTCAAAGAAACTCCCAATGCATCTTATGTTGACCCCAAATCACCCTAATCCTCTTCTTCATAGTCCATTGAAACTAAATCAAAGAACAAGGAGTGAATAAATACAACCTTAGTTGGTCCCTATGTTTTAAACAATTACCTACTTCTAATGGGACTTATGGCAAACCATAAACATCTTAAACTAGACCTACTAGAAATAGAATTTGCAAGCCCATTACTTTTACAAAATGTGAATCCTTATGTGATGAAATGGAATTGTAAACACCTAAATATGATTACACAATTAAGTAATCTAATTTAGTTATCTTCAAGGATATTATTTATCAAATATTAAATATTAATTTCATTTATGTCATCCCTCTAGTTAATTAATATAATTAATTAACTATAGCCCAATTAATTATCTAAATAATAACCAGGCAAGAACCTACAACACAATGGTAAATTGTGAGCCTCTTATTTGGGAGGTCTTGGGTTCAAATATACTCAAGGTTAATAAATAGTAATTATTAATCACAACACATAATAATTCTAATGAATCTTCGCTTCGGCCTCTTATCGATCAAAAACATAATAATAATCTAAATGATAACTCAGAGTCTGATAATTAATTAAATTCCCCTTCCCCTATTAAATCAAATAAATGCACAATCTTATTTAATTAATTTCAAATGCCCATTTTGATTAAATAATTCTTATTTAATCAATCCTAACCTTAACCAACCTGAAGACCCATGGTTCAAACTTAGCCTAACCCATTCTACTATACCAAGCCCACTTAATTAATTAAGGCTAATTAATTAAGTGACCCTATTGTATTCTTCATACACTCCCACTTGCACTCTAATCATAACCTAATCCAAACAAAACTCACCCTTATCATTTGCACAACCTTAATCACAAGGATTAAGAAATCTGAACCCAACCCAAGTCAACTCTCATGTCAAATCCTTTCACTCCCCAACCAAGTGCATCAATTTCAACCTTGAATGCACTTACACATCCCTTACACCTTTGTCCCCTCTTACGTCTCCCAAAATGATCACATTCCCCCATCTTCCCAACCTTCTCTCCTTTTGATACTTGTCACTACGAGAGCTATATGATAAATCACAATCCATGTTCTCTCAAATGCATCTTAGCCATTCTTAAGACTTTTCCAAGTGTGCATCTCAACCATCCATTTCACCTCTCTTTTCTATAAATTTCACCCTTCACAATTCATCCATCTCTTTATGCAAAGTCACAATGCTAATTTGAGAGCGTAAAAACTACCAAATTACAATGATTATGCCAAAATTCCTTCATAACTCTGTAAGTCATAAATCCTCATTTTTACTCCTTCATCCATTTTCATCCACTGAATCTTGAGCATCTCCCCCACTTTGAGCAACATATATTCATATTTGGACAAATCCATTTTACAAAGAAGGATGCCTCTTGAGCTTGCAAAGGTTTGCATTGTTCATTTCATGGTTTTTTGTATTTATTGTGTAGTATAATTGTTGAAGTTTATGAAATATCAACCCCACAACTCCCAAGAATTGCTATATGCAAACACCTGTCACAGAAAGAGAAGAGCAAAGCTATGGAGGCTCAAATTCAAAGATCCACAAAAGATGAGACATTCTTGATGTGAAAAAAAGAATTGCAGATTGTATTGAATGAATCAATGTTACAAAGAGAGATCAATCTTTATATAAGGATATCAAAACCCTAAAAAGTAAATAACCTAGGTTGCATGATTATAATTAATAAAAATAATAATTGTTATATGTCCAAAGTTCAAACTAAGTAAACTAGAGATAATAATGTTAGAAATAATAGTCCACCAAGATAATTGGGGGGCGGGGGGGTTGAATCAGTTATCCAATTAAAACATTTATCAACCTTAATAAATCTTAACCATTCAATCAAAATAACATTAACCATAACAAGATGTACATACACAATTACACCAAATTTGTTAACTAGGGAAATCCTTGATCAGAGGGAAAACCCCGGTGGGAATGATGCACACAAAGATATATTGATATATATTCCTTGTTAGAGGATGGACCTTGTTAGGAGTCTATAAACACATTCAGTACATAAGAGTCCTTGTTAGGAGACTTTGAATCCCTATTAGGAAATTCCAACCCTGATAGGAGTTGTGCCAACCCTATTAGGAGTTGTAGAAGGTAGAAGGACCCACTATCCAAACAGCTTCTAGGGGAGGACCACTGAACTTCACTATCCAACTAATTTCTCAACTATTCCTTGCAGAATAATTATCCATATTGTTCTTTATATTCTTTCCTTTATCCTATCAACTGGACCAATCACTATCAAACCTTGTAGACCAAGTCATGACCCTTGGATCCAAATGTCAAACCTCAAATCTTAAAATAAAACCTCGACAACAAAGTCTTCTCCAACTTTGCTCTGCTCTGCTTATCCTCACATATCAACTTGTTTCTCTTTTATTCTGCTCTTCAGGCTTCATGCAAATGTTCATACGTAAAAAAGGAAAATGTCCTTCCTTTATACCAAGTCCATAAAAAATTCCTTGAGTTGGCTAATATACCTTCTCAATTAATTACTATAGGACCTCATTAAGAACATGTTATACTTAGCAATAACATTAATATGTCACCTTGTAACTTGAATAACTCTCTGTATGTGTAATATTATGACGAGCAAGCTTAACCATGTCATCTCCAACATGTCTTCTACATGCCTTTAACCTTGCTTCTCAGAATAACAACTCTGCTAAGAAATATAACAATTTTACTAGAACATACTTCTGTAAACTCTATCTCAGAACAATCTCCACCAAAACTTACATAACTTCTTCCAGACTTACTATCTTTTTCTCCTAAGCTTAGCTACATATACTAGACACTTAGTAGTATCTCCTGTTAACCTTTCTGGTGAAAATACTCAATGATTTGTTTGTACCAACTTGATGTTTAGCATTTTCATTCTATTAGATACCACAGAAAACTGATATGTTGACATCAATGACAAACACAATCATGAATGTAACATATCATCATGATAATGATCTAATCGTGTTTCTACAATACTCCCCCATAGGAATATCATCAACATTCATACTTCCAACAATCTCCCCCTTTTGCATTGATGGCAACTTAGATGAAAAACATCTAGTTCCAAGAATACCAATTGTTAAAGATCGTTATCCTTTCTTTTCAAATCCTCTTCATCAATCAATCTCCCCCATTGATATGCCTCAATGTGCTCTATAACTTCTGCATGTATCAAAATATTATTCATGTTGTAATCTCTCCCCCATTGACATCAATGTCAAAGGTTTTAGCAACCATCTATCACTGCAACAACTATATCTAACCTACTCAAGTGTCCAAAGACACTGCTCAAAACAACATTTATCAAGAGTCCTAGATGACTCTATCCATCATAGAAGCATCAACATACAGTCCAAACAAACAATAGTTCTCTGTACCAATGGACTAATGCACTCTTGCATCATCTACTCTGATGTATACAGGGGCATAACCCCTATCATACCTCACAAATACTCAAAAGTCTCTTTGGGAAGAGGCTTGGTGAAAATATCTGCAATTTGTTCTTTGGTGCCTACATACTCCAATCTGATTTCCTCTTCTGCAACTTTTTCTCTCAACATGTAATATTTGATAGAAATGTGCTTAGTCTTAGAATACAACATTGGATTCTTAAACATATTCATTGTGCTTGTGTTATCACAATGTATGACAACAGGTTCATTGAATTCTATCCTTATATCCTTCAACATCTGCTTCATCCAAGCAACTTGATTACAATTGTCTGTTGCTGCAATATATTCTGCCTCTACTGTACTCTATGAGATATAGTCCTACTTCTTGCTTAACCAAGAAACCAATCTTCCTCCAAGAAAGAATGCTCCACCACTGGTGCTCTTTCTGTCATCCATATTGACTACCCAATCAACATCAGTGTAAGCATATAAAGTGAAATCGTTAGTTTTGTCATACCACAATCCAAAATTTAGTGTTTCCTTTAGCTATCTAAATATCCTTTTAACTATTGCATAATGTGTTTCTCTAGGATTAGCTTGAAATCTTGCAACAATTCCAACTACATTTGCTATATTTGGCCTTGTGTGAGTTAGATATTGCAATCCTCCAATCACAGATCTATATTTCTCCTACTCAATAGTAGGTGCCTCATCCTTTGTAGATAAATTTTGTCTAGTTATCATAGGTGTTCCAACTAGTTTACATGTTTCCAAACCAAACCTTTTCAATAGATCTTTCAAATACTTAGTCTGAGAAATAATTCCTTCTTTATCCTACAGAATCTATAATCCTAGGAAGTATTTCATCTCCCCTATCATGCTCATTTTTAATTCCTTCTTCATTTCTTTAGGAAACTTGTCACTTTCATTGTCATCTCCTCCAAATATGATATCATCAACAAATATTACCAAAATCATCAATCTATCATCTATTTCTTTCCAGGATAGATTATTGTTTGCCATACCTTTGCTAAATCCAAGTTTTTTTCAAATGCTTGTCCAACCTTGCGTACCAGTTTTTGGGTGCTTGTTTTAAGTCATACAATGCTTTATTCAATCTACATACCATATCCTTGTCATTAGTTAAAGGAAAACCTTCAGGTTGTTCTATGTATACCTATTCTTCAAATTCTCCATTCAAAAATGTTGACTTGACATCCATCTGATACACTTTGAATTTCTTATGTGCTTCATAGGCTAAGAATAACCTTACTGCTTTAATTCTTGCCATAGGAGCATAGGTTTTGTCATAGTCTATTCCTTCTTGATGTGAGTAACCATTACATACCAATCTTGTTTTTTTTTCTTACAACTTCACCTTGTTCATTTATCTTGTTCCTAAATATCCATTTTGTCCATATCGCATTCATGTCTGCTAGTCCAGGGACCAATTCCCATATCTCATTCATCACTATTTGATCCAATTCTTCTTTCATGGCTTGCTTCCAATAGTCATCTTTGCATGCCTCATTTGCATTATTTTGTTCTACTTGAGATGACAGACATATTTCTTCATATATTCTGCTTCTTGTCATCACACCTTTATCTTTGCTTCTGATGATCTGGTTTGGTTAATGATTCTTTGTCATATTCTTGCCAGAAGTAAGAGTTGTTATCTCAACTCTTAGCTTAGTTCTAGGTTTTGAATTTTGTTCCTACCTTTTCTCTCCTTCATTCTACAAGTCATTATTAGTCTCAAATAATACTTCATCATTCCATGGTTTAGTAACAATAATATTCTCATCATCAAAATTGTAGTCAACTATTATGTCTTGTATCCTAAATTTCTCATCAACTCTTACACTTTCACTTTTAGCAATAGTCTTAGTTCTCAAATTATCACATCTATAAGCTCTGTGTTTCAATGAATAACCAAGAAACATACCTTCATCACTTCTAGCATCAAAGTTACCAACATCATCATCTCTTTTGATATAACATTTGCTGCTGAAAATTCTGAAATACTTAACTGTAGGTGAGTGACCAAACCATAGTTCATAAGGGGTCTCATTTGTGTCTTTCTTGACCTGTACTTTGTTCATAGTGTAAACTGACGTATTCATGGATTCTCTCCAAAACATCTTGGATATATCTTTCTCAGCTAACATAGCTCTTGTTGCTTCTATTACAGGCTTGTTTCTTCTTTCAGCAATGTCATTTTGTTCAGTGGTTCCAGGAGCTGAAAGTTGTCTTTTCATTCCATTAGCTTCTCAAAAGATGTTAAACTCATTTGAAGTAAACCCTCCTCTATCTGATCTTAAACATTTAATCTTCATATCTGATTCATTCTCAACTCTATTCTTGAATATCTTAAACTTGTTAAATGCCTCAAATTTTTCTTTAAGAAATGCTACCCACATCAATCTAGAAAAGTCGTCAACAATAATCATGAAATACTTTTCACCATAGAATCCTTTAGTCTTTGTAGGACCACTAAGATCAGCGTGTACAATCTCCAACTTTGTTGTAGTAGTAAACTTCTTGCTAGAAAAAGAAGCTCTATTATGCTTTGCCAATACACACTCCTTGCAAACTGTGTTAGTAGGCTTTACAATCTTAGGCAAATCTCTAACTGCAAACATACTACTAGTTTTCAAAATGTTGTCAAAGTTTATATGACAAAATATCTTATGCCATAGCCAACTGTCATTTACCTTTGCAACCAAACATGTCATTTCAGTGGGATTCAACTGAAATACATTACCTCTAGATCTGGTTCCTATTCCAATTACCTTTCCATCTTTGTCTCTGATCATGCATGTCTTCTCTGTGAATTGCAACTAATAACCTTTATCCACTAGTTATCCAACACTCAAAATGTTGTGTTTCAAACCATCAACAAAATATACATCCTCAGTGTTAG
Source organism: Cupressus sempervirens (assembly GCA_028749045.1). Lineage (NCBI taxonomy): Eukaryota > Viridiplantae > Streptophyta > Pinopsida > Cupressales > Cupressaceae > Cupressus > Cupressus sempervirens. The sequence continues at coordinate 872,841,473 of CM053789.1, forward strand.
TCTTACCATCAAGAGTTATAGATCCAATACCTTTAACATGGCAAGTAGCGTTGTTTCCAACTCTGACAATGCCTCCATCATAACTTTTGAAGTCAACAAACTTGTTCATATCACCAGTCATATGATGTGAACAATCACTATCAATTATCTGATCAGATTTCTTTTCAACCTGTGATATCAAAGCCATTTTCTTTGGACTTTCTTCTTTAATAGCCACAAATCCTATTTAATCATCACTAGCACTTACTTCTTGTTCATTAGATTCATCTTCTTCATTGGAATAGAAACAATCTCTATCTCTTCTAGGTTTGAACTTTCCTTTATAATTTTTCTCTCTTTTAGGACACTTGGATACATAATGACCAAACTCATTACAAGTCCAACATTTAAATATTTTCTTACCATATTTTTCTCTTCTTACAAGAAGCGTTACTCCTTCTATATTTTGGTCCTCATCAAATCTGCTACTGCTAGCAAAATCTCCTCTAGCACTTGTGCTCCTTAATAGATTAGGTCAAATGTTTAGGGCACTGAAAGTTGTCTTTGTTCTAGATAATTCTCCAGACTGTCTAAGCTCATTCTCAACTGCTTCAAGTCTCCCAAGTAATGTTTCCTTGGTGAAATATTTGGTACAAGAGATCAACAACTGTATCTTTTGAATTGCTTGCTTAAATGGTGGCGTTAAACTCTTCAATATCTTCCAAATCACCTTATCATCTTCCTTGGTTCCTCCTTGAGATTTGATGCCTAGAATAATTTTTGATATTCTACCTACATATGTTTTTATGGATTCATCTTCCATCATTTTTTAGCATCTTGAAACACACAAATCTAGCTTTCTAGCCTCAATTTCTTAGAATCTTCATCACCTTCAAAAATATTTTCCAAAGCTTTTCAAATCTCATAAGAAGTATTAAGTGTTTTTACCTGGTTTTACTCTATTTAAATAAGTGTAGACAATAGTGCTTCTCTAGCTCTCATGTTGCACATGAAAAGTTCTCTCTCATCCTCGATACAAGTTTCCAGTGTGCTTTCAGCAACAATTGTCTTTTCTAACTTTGTCAAGATCCAATATCCTATACACATATGCAGCAATTGTGTCTTCATCTTTTCCTTCTAGTTGTCATAATTTGTTCCATCAGACTTCAAACTATCCTTTCTGAATATGTTAGCCATGGATCTCCCAAATTTGTTAAACTTTATCTTCAAGGAGCTGCTACTTTGATACCAATTGTTAGAAATAATAGTCCACCAAGATAATTGAGGGAGGGGGGGTGGTGAATCAGTTATCCAATTAAAACATTTATCAACCTTAATTAATCTTAACAATTCAATCAAAGTAAACAACAACCATAACAAGATGTACATACACAATTGCACCAGATTTGTTAACTAGGGAAACCCTTGATCAGAGGGAATATATATATATATTCCTTATTAGAGGATGGACCCTGTTAGGAGTCTATAAACACATTTAGTACATAAGAGTCCCTATTAGAAGACTATGAATCCCTGTTAGGAGTTGTGTCAACCTTGTTAGGAGTTGTAGAATGTAGAAGGACCCACTATCCAAACAGCTCATGGGGCAAGACCACTGAACTTCACTATCCAACTGATCTCTCAACTATTCCTTGCAAAATAATTGTTCATGTTGTGCTTTATCCTCTTTCCTCTATTCTATCAACTAGACCAATCACTGTCAGACCTTGTACACCAAGTCACGAACCCAAATCCAAATGTCAAACCTCAGATCTTAAAATAAAACTTTGGCAATGAAATCTTCTCCAACTTCGCTCTACTCTACTTATCCTTACACATGAACTTGTTTCTCTTCTATTCCGCTCTTCATGCTTCATGCAAGTGTTCATACATAACAAAGGATATGTCCTTCCTTTATACCAAGTCCATAAAATAATTCCTTGAGTCAGCTAATACACTTTCTCAATTAATTATTATAGGACCTCATTAAGAACACGTTATACTTGGCAATAACATTAATATGTCACCTTGCAACTTGAATAACTCTCTGTACGTGTAAAATTATGATGAGTGAGCTTAACCATGTCATCTCCAACATGTCCTCTACATGCCTTTAACCTTGCTTCTTAGAATAACAACTCTACTAAGAGATATAACAAGTTTAACAGAACATGCTTCTGTAAACTCTATCTCAGAACAATCTCCACCAAAAGTTACATAATTTCTTCCAGACTTACTGTCTTTTTGTCTCGAGGTTAGCTACATATACTAGACACTTAGTAGTATATCCCATTAAAGTCACTAGTGAAAATACTCAACGATCTATCTATACCAACTTGATCCTTACCGCTAATCTTCTATCAGATACCATAGAAAATTGCTATGTTGACATCAATGAAAAATGTAGTCATGAATGTAACATATCATAATGATAATGATCTAATCATGTTTCTACAATACTCCCTCATAGGAATATCATCAGCATTCATGCTTCCGACAAATAAATGACTTCAAATTTAAATCAATATGATTTAATTAATAAGAAAATACCTTATTACTCTTAACTCTCCACCCCCACCCAAGATAAACTTAGGGAGTGGTTAAAAACCTAAAACAACTCCTGAAAGTAAATTTGGGTCTCAACACCCAAGCCTAAGGAGGTACTCAAGCATAACCAAATCTTTGTAAAGAGGAGAAATAGAGAAAACCACATGGGAAAAACCCTACTCCAGGAAAAGATGGAAATAATATTGAAAAGAACTAGTGAAGGACTATAACAACCTCCAAAATAGGGAATGTCCTAGAAGATAGCGACAAAAGGATGATCATATAGAACACCACTAAAGAATGTAGAAGTTTCAAACTCTATCAAAAGTAATTGTTGTTTTGAAGAACCTCCACTGAAATAGAACCTGACCAAGTTGAGAAGACTATAATTTGCATGAGTGCTTTCACAAGAAACTACTCAAATAAGGAGGCACACAAAGGAAAACATCTGAACTCAAAGATACAAATGGAATGAAGCACCAAAGCATGAAGAGTAGATCAATCAAAACATGGAAAGCTACAACCACAGCAGGAACAAAAAGAAAAGTGTCTATATGGAAAATGATCCATCTCACCAAAATGCATAGGTGCCTAACCACTACATCCACCTAGAACATAAGAACAAATATTGAATACATAGCTCACTCCATTGAACCAAGGAAGTGTGAGAAACAATAGAAGAACCCCACTAATGCAAACAATGACGAGGTGAGAGGAAATTGGAAAAGTGAGCCAATAGAACTGTATGTCAAGGAACCATGATCAAGAAGGTCAAAAGAATACATATGTGTTTCTCGAGCTGATAAAATTCAGACACGACATGAGGCTAATGTCACAGAAGGGAAAATCACTAGACAAAGGAAGATGGCAAAACATCAACCCCACATGATACTTTAATCAGAGTAGTGTATGTACAATAAGGCACAAAATATGGTGAATCATAAGAATACAATAATATGTATGAGTATCCTTAGATGACATTGCTCGAATTAGAAGGCAAAACAAGGAAAAATAATTGAAACAAAAATACAAATGGAATATGGAACTTTATCTTAGTGCATTTGCAAGAAAGCATACAAATGATATATATAAAGACTAGAAGAGATATAAGGCCGATACAATAGATAGTACAACCCATGACGAATCATCTGAAGCAATGAAATTGATCCTCAGATGCTCAAAATATATCTTCTAAAGTATAAAATAGAACCCTTGGATCATAGAATCAAAAGTCCAAACAACCCACACCATCACAACTGACTTAGAAAGGGCTTTCTAACAATATAAGATTTATCAACAAATATCTCTGTATGACAAAGATATGACCAATAAACCACCAATAGGTCTCTAGGACAAACCAAATCAATGAAATGACAATTTTAAGGCCGTCAAAGTTTGGCTCAATAATGATGACATCAGCATTGCCGTTAATACTGCATGTGTATACCTAACAGTACTCGTTGATGTCAATGTATGTGCGAGCCTACCTTTTCAAAAGGAATTTTTTTTTTTTTTTTTTTAAATTTATAAAGCAAGCACTTCTCAAAGTGATTTTTGAATTTCCTTTTTCTTAGAACATGCATTTTTTTAATAAAGTTCTTTTTTTGTGATTTTTTTTTTTGCTGCCTCAAGAAGTGTATATAGATTTGGGAAAAATTGGTTTTGCTTCATGTTTCAACTCTGTCCAAATTGGATAAATTTTAAATGAAAATAAGAGTTTTTGGGTGCTACAAATCCAATGGTGATGTCCATTTGGGCTCAAAGTGCACCGCAAAAAGTGATCCCCAAATCCAATACAAAAAACCTTGAAAAATAATAGATCTAAATAACTAAAGCCAAACCTCTCTTGAAGAGAACAGGGGCATGAAAGTTTGAAGCTTTGATACCATGTTGAAGTTGATGAAAGATTAACCCTACAACTTCCTAGAATCACTACATGCAAACACTTGTCATAGAAAGAGAGGGGCAAAGCTATGGAGGCTCAAATTTAGAGATTCACAAAAGATGAGACATCCTTAATGTGTAAAAAAGAATTGCAAATTGTATTGGATGAATCAATGTTACAAAGAGAGATCAATCCTTATAAAAGGAGATCAAAACCCTAAAAGGTAACTAACCTAGGTTGCATGATAATAATTAATAAAAGAATTAATAATTATATGCCCAAAGTTTAGCTTAAGTAAACTAGAGATAATAAGTGACTTAATAATTAAATCAATATGGTTTAATTAATAAGAAAACACTTTATTACTCTAACAATAATCATAAGTATTACTTTATTTATTTTGTTGAACATTTAACCTAGCTTCATATTCCCAATAGTATAAAATATTGCATAAATTTTGGCATGACTTGTGCAACACACAACAAGGGTCATTTTCATCCCTTTCTATTATCTTTTGTTTTGAAAAAATAACCATTTTCTATTATTTTGTGTCATTTGGGCTTGTTGAAAGGTTTGATTGTGACTTTTGCTAGTTGGGGTCATCCCAAAATTGAGGCTACCATACCCAAAAATCTCAAAGCAACTCCCCTTGCATCTTATGTTGACCCCAAATCACTTAAATCCTCTACTTCATAGTCCACTGAAACTAAAGCAAAGAACAAGGAGTGAATAAATACAACCTTAGTTGGTCCCTATGTTTTAGACAATTAGCTACTTCTAATGGGACTTATGATAAAACCATAAACATCTTAAATTGGATCTACTAGAAATATAGCTTGCAAGCCCATTATTTTTACCAAGTGGGAATCCTTATGCGGTTAAATGGAAGTGTAGACACCTAAATCTGATTACACAATTAAGTAATCTAATTTAGTTATCTTCTAAGATATTATTAATCGAATACTAAATATTAATTTGATTTATGTCATCCCTCTATTTAATTAACTATAGTCCGGTTAATTATCTAAATGACAACTCAAAGTTTGATAATTAATTATATCCCCCTTCCCCTATTAAATAAAATAAGTGCACAATCTTATTTAATTTAATTTCAAATGCCCTTTTTGATTATATAATTCTTATTTTATCAATCCTAACCATTAACCAAACCTAAGACCCATGGTTCAGACTTATCCCAACACATTGAACTATACTAAGCCCACTCAATTAATTAATTAAGTGACCCTCTCACATTCTCCATACACTCTTTCTTGCACCCTAATCATATCCTAATCCAAACAAAAATTCATCCTTATCATTTGCACAACCTTAATCACATGGATTAAGAAATCCTAACCCAACCCAAGTCAACTCTCATGTCAAATCCTCTCACTCCCCAACCAAGTGCATTAATTTCAACCTTGAATTTACTTACACATCCCTTACACCTTCGTCCCCTCTCACATCTCACAAAATGGTCACATTCCCCCATCTTCCCAAGCTTCTCTACTTGTGATACTTGTCATTGTGAGAGCCATTTGATTAATCACAATCCATGTTCTCTCTCTCATATGCACCTTAGCCACTCTTAAGCCTTTTCCAAGAGTACATCTTAACCATCCATTTCACCTCTCTTTGCCTATAAATTTCAACCTTGAAAATTCATCCATCTCTGTATGCAAAGTTATCGTGCTAATTTGAGAGCATGAAAACTACCAAATTACCATGATTATGCCAAAATCCCTTCATAACTTTGTAAGTCGTAAATCCTCATTTCTACTTCTTCAAGTATTTTCATCCACTAAATTTTGAGCACACTTATATCCATATTTGGAAAATTCCATTTTGCAAAGGAGGATGCATCTTGAGCTTGCAAAGGTTTACATTGTTCATTTCATGGTTTTTGGCCTTTCTTTTGTATTATAATTGTTGAAGTTGATAAAAGATCAACCCCAAAGCTCCCTAGAATCACTACATGCAAACACCTATCACAAAAAGAGAGGAGCAAAGCTATGGAGGCTCAAATTCAAAGATCCACAGAAGATGAAACATTCTTGATGTAAGAAAAAGAATTGTAAATTGTATTGAATGAATCAATGTTACAAAGAGAGATCAATCCTTATAAAATAGATAAAAACCCTAAAAGGTAATTAATCTAGGTTTCATGATAATAATTAATTATTATATGCCCAAATTTTAGCTTAAGTAAATTAGAGATAATAAGTCACTTAATAATTATAAATATGATTTAATTAATAAGAAAATACTTTATTACTCTAACACCCCCCTTAAGATAAACTTAGGAAGTAGCTAAGAACCTAGAAACTACTAGTGGAATTAAATTTGGGTCTTGACACCAAAGCTTGAAGAGGTACCCAAGCACAACCAAATCTCTGTAAAGAGGAGAAATAGAGAAAACTACATGGAAAAAACCCTACTCCAAGAAGAGATGGAAATAAGAAGGTGTCTTTCATAGGCATACCTGGTTTTCCTCATCCCTTTTCTAATGATCTAAGAGACAAAGTCATTAAGTTTTCAGGAAATAATGCTATAATTGGTGAAGAACATCTTAGAAAAGTAATTGATATGCTAAATAACTATGAAGTAGAACATGAGGATGTAGTGATGAAATTATTTGTATATTCTCTTACTAAAGATGCTAGGGACTGGTTTAGAAGACTATCTAATGACAGTATTGGCTCATGGAATGATTTGGAGAAACTTTTTAAGGAATAGTATGGTGATAACACCAATGCAAGTTTTATGTTGAATAGGTTTAATAATATAAAGAAGAACCCAAATGAATCAACATTTGATTTCAATGTGAGATTCTAGAAGGGGATGTATAAATTGTTTCAAGTGATGAGGTTAGGTGAATATGTGTGCCTTGCCACTTTTTTCAAACACCGTAAGGGATAAGGATCCTAAAACATTGAGGGATGTCTACCAAATGACTGTCAACATTGAAAATAATAGAAAAGCATCTGGTAAGCTAGGAAGAAGAGACGATCCAAAGTTGTTCAATCCAAGAGGTAATATGAAAGAAGGTAATAAGCTTGTTGTAACCAAGAAACCTGAGGATGATAAAATGGATCAAGTTTTGAGTCTACTTAAAAATTTGAATCCACTAGCACATCATGCTAACAAGCCAAATACTAGTGAGAAGCCCCAATTCAATAATAACTATAATAAGTCGACTAGAATGAAAAATTATCACTACACCACACAATGGAAAGATGGTAAACCCACCCCTAATCCTACCCAAGGCACAAAAGATAAAGGTACACCAGATCCATTATAGAGGAACTCTGTAAATATGATGGAAGATATGAATTAGTGCATTATGTGCAATCCCCTCATTCCCCTAATTATTATGTTGTTGCCGAGTCATTTTTTGCAAATCAACAAGCACAAAATGAAGGAGAGGAAGAAAAAAACCATGAGGACGTGGCATGCAATATGATTAATCTATGTCACAATGGTGAAGATTCTAACCTGGAAGATTTTGAGATTGATGTTTACAATCAAAGGAATATATATCAGTTGGATCACCAACAAGTATTCTCAGATGATGAGGATCAAGATGAAGATAAGACATGCAACATGATATCAGATGTTGAGCATATGAATTTTAGGAAACCATCTAATGAAGAAATGGATAGAATAACTGCTGAGATGGTAGCCCAAGTTCATATCACTTATAATCTTAGGAATAGAGCACTGAATAATGTTGCTGGTAAAGCATCTAGTGTTTTCATCAAGGATATAACTCATAAAATGGATGGTGAAAATAAAAAAGATAATCTAGTGATAGTTAAGATCAAAGAAAACAAGAGCAAGAAGTGGGAACCAAAACAGAAAGTCCAGTTCCAAGCTGTAGAGATAGCCAAGGTCAATCTACAAGAGAAAAAAACAAATCCTAATATCATTAAATGAGTTGAAGAACCTATTGTTCAAGCACAAGAAATTAGAGGTAATATTTTTTAAGCCTATTGTATATGATCATGTTGATATGATTTCCATGTTGTCACAAATCATTGTTAAAGTTCCCCTATCTAAGATGTTTAGGATAGAAGAACACAAAAATAAGGCCCTCTCTTGGTTAGGAAGAATAGGAAGTAGTAATGTTGATAAATAGGAGTCACCACTAGGGCAAGAGATGCCACTTGTAATAAAAGGAAAGGAAGACAAAGGAGTCATGTCCCAGATACCTCATATGTATTTGGATAATTAATTTGCAACCTATACAGAAAACATTGATCCTTTCTTTCTTAGTCTGGTCATAAATGGTAATTTTTTTAAAAATTGCATGATTGACTCAGGAGCATCATATATTATCGTGCCTTTCAAAATTATGGAAGGCTTTGGTCTAAAATTAGATACCAAATTGGGTAGTTGTAGAGCTATGGATACGAGAGAGGTTCTTGTCATAGACACAATCAATGCATTGCCTTTTAAATTAGCTGCATACCCTAATGTTAACTTAACTATGATTGTCTTAGTAGTTTATATTCCTCCACATTATGGAATTTTGCTCTCAAAAAAAGGGAGTGCTTCCTACAATGTGACTTTTATTATGCTACATTTCACATAGGAGACATAGCCATTAAGGTGGATAGAGAACCAAGAGTTACCCACATGCTTGAAGATAATATTGACACTAATGCTACATGTTTTCTACACACTGAGGTGAATGCTTTCAGAGCTGAAATCACCATTCAAGAAATAGAGAAGTCAGTCCCATTGATTTTACAAGAAGCAACAAAATGTCTAGACTCTCATAACTTGTGGATTATGTACTTTGATGCAGCTAATTCTAAAGATGGGTTAGGAGTTGGGGTAGTTTTTATTTATCCAGATAAGAATACATTTAGGTATTAATTCACCCTAAATTTCACATGTACCAACAACATTGCAAAGTATGAGGCACTTTTTCTTGCGTTAAAAGTAGCAGCAAATCATGGTATCAAAAAATTGCATGTTGTTGGTGACTCAAAACTAGTTGTGTCTCAAGGCAAGGAGAGACATGCATCCAAGAATAAGAGGCTAAAATAGTATAGGAATGTTTTTTGGGACTAGATTGAAGCATTTGATGATTTTGGTATTTCTTGGATGGACATAAGCAACAATAAGATGGCTGACCTGTTGGCTAATGTGGCAATTAAACCAGATGACATCATTTGCTGGTGTGTCTAAAATTGAGATGCATAACAGATCATCCATTCCTGATAACATAGAGAATTGGTAGGTATTTGAAGATGATAAGGACATTTTGAATTTTCTCCTCAATGAAGATAAATACAATGGCCAAGAGTTGGACTGTAGTACATTGGTTGAAATAGTATATGGAAAAGAGACCATTTTTGTCCAAGAAAATTTGTAGCTAAAATCAAATAAGGTACCTAAAGGATTAGTGATATTGGAAAGTGTCTTTGACAATCAAGACAAAGTGCATTCAGATGTTAAGGACAAGAAAACCCAAGAGCTCAAAGAAATAAACCTTGGAACAATTGAATCACCCAAGAAGGTCTATATTAGTAAAACTTTGTCCCCTACAATTAGAAATTCTTTGATTGATTTGCTAAGAAAATTTAGGCATGTTTTTGCATGGTCATATGATGACCATAAGGCATATAGGGAGGACCTTTTTCAACATGTAATACCCCTTAAAGAGAATGTTAAGCCATTTAGGCAAAAACAAAGGCCTGTCAATCCCACACTAGCCCCTAAAATGCAGGAAGAACTTATGAAGCTTGGGGATGGGGGAATAATTAAACCTATTAGACATTCATCATGGGTATCCAACTTAGTGCCAGTCAGAAAGAAGAATGGTGGCATTATATTATGTGTGGATTTTAGGAACCTGAATATTGCATCCTTATAAGACAATTATGGATTGCCCAATATGGAGGCCATGTTGCAGTAGGTACCTAGTTCAGAGTTGATGTCCATGATGGATGGTTTCTCGGGATATAACCAAGTATTGGTTGATGAAAAAGAGCAGTTTAAGATAGCTTTTACAACACCTTGAGGAACCTATGTGTATGTCAGGATGCCTTTTGGTTTGATAAATGCAGGAGCTACATTTTAGAGAGCTATGGATGTTGTGTTTAAGGACTATATTGACAAGTTTATGGTTGTTTATCATATTGATTTGATAACATACTCCAAGAAGGTTGAGGACCATTGTAAACATTTAGAAAAGATCTTTATGAAAGTCCTGGAGTATGGGGTTTCATTAAACCCAAAGAAATCTACTTTTGGAGTCACAGAAGGGAAGTTTCTAGGCCATATAGTATCTAAAGAAGTCGTTAAGATTGATCCTGAAAGAGTGCAAGCAATAGATAAGGTGCCAAAGCCCAAAAACGTTAAAGGCATCCAATCTTTCTTTGGTCAAGTCAATTTATTGAGGAGGTTTGTAACAAAATTTGATGAGATCGGTAGGCCTATTTCAAAGATGCTCAAGAAAGGAGCAACAATCAACTAGGAAGGTGAGCCATCATTTTCTTTTCAAGAAATTAAAGATGCCATAAAACATGCACCAGTATTGAGGACACCAAATTATGCAAAGCCCATGCACATTTTTTCTTTTGCATTTTTCTATGCCACAGTAGTAATTTTGCTTCAAAATAATTAAGAAGGCTATGAACAACCTATTGCATTTTTTAGAAAATCATTCCAACTTGCAGAGTTGAAATATGAGATTAATGAACAGTAGGCCTATGCTCTAGTCAAAGTTGTTAAAGCTTTTAGGTGTTATTTAGTTGGTGCTATTGTTATTGCATTTGTGCTTGGTGCAACAATCAAAGATATATTCTCTCAGCAAGAGGTATTTGGCATAAGGTGTAGATGGATAAATAGAATTCAAGATTTTAACATAGAGATCCAAATTACAAAATTAGTGAGAGGTTGGGGATTAGCAAAGTTAATGGCTTAATCAAACTTAGATGCTAACCAAATAAATGTTGTATATGAAGACCTCAAGCCAAACACATGTGACATGGATAATTATGATTGGTATAAAGATGTTATAAACTACTTACAACACATGGTGACTCCATGTTATCTAATAGATAGTGAAAAGAGATCTGTGAAATTGCATACAATCATATATATCATTGTTAATGGGAGTCTTTGGTGGAGAAATTTTGAAGGAATGCTCTTGAAGTGTATTGATCACAAGGAATCATAAAAGGTACTCATTGATATGCATTCAGGTGTATGTGGAGGTCACTACATGGAAAATACCACTGCACACAAAGTAATGAGGGTTGGCTTCTAGTGGCCTAGTTTATTTAAAGATGCACAGATTTTGGTCAAAAAATGTGATGTTTGCCAGAGATTTGCCGAAAGACTAAAGTTCTCTAGAAATACTCCTTCGAAGTTAGTAGAAGTGCAAGCTCCATTTCATTAGTGGGAAATGGATTTAATAGGTGAAATATCAACTAAGTCTAGTACTAGATATTCATGGATATTGGTGGCAACAGATTACTTCACAAAAATGGGTGGAGGTTGTTCCCACTAGGAAGGCTACTAGTAAATTGGTGAGCAATTTTTTACTGAATAACAAAACAACCAGATTTGGATATCCTAAAAAGGTTGTGATTGATAATGCCATGTGCTTTAGGTCTAAAGAGTTTATGAAATTTTGTGAAAAATATGGTATTACAAGATCATCATCATCATCCCCTATCATCCACAAGGAAATGGATAGGTTGAATCAACAAATAAAAGTTTGTTAAATATTATCAAGAGAACTTTGGATGATAATAAAAAGGCATGGGATTCCAAGTTGCATATAGCAATATGGGCTGATAGAGGAACTATCAAGAAGGCAATAGGTGTGTCACCTTTTGATTTAGTCTATGGAATTCAAGCTAGAATGTCTTAAAACAACTTGATTGGCATATACAATTATATCCAGATGTATGATGATGATATCATCGATGACATGCAAGAAATAATGGATGAATTGATAGGACAAACTGAAACTAGGAAAGAAGCCTTTGCTAGGAATATAAAATTGCAATTGCAGGCAAAGCATTTATATGACAGGATAGCAGTGGCAAGGAAATTTGAATCTGAAAACCTAGTTTTTATATTGGAATACAAGAATTGAAGATAAAGGAAAACATGTCAAATTTGATCCTATTTGACTAGGTCCCTATTTGATTCATTCTACATGGGGTGAGGATTCTTTTGTTTTGAAAGAATTATCAGGTGACATTCTTGAATTTTCAATTCATGGACAATTCTTGAAGAAGTACTTTTCTTTCCATGAACAATAGTCTAAGTTTGTACATTTTGTAAAGTCTTGTATATATGGGTTTGCCCTCTCTGTATATATTTGTTGTGTTCCCTAGTTTAAGCATTGCTCTCTGAAAAAGTGGTCAATTTTGTCAAGTTTGTGGTATGCTTTTGCTAGAAATTCTAAGCCCTCGTATGAATCTATTTTATTCATCGTCCCCAAACAGAGCCTTTGTTAGCTTGTTTTTTCACATGGTAAAATTCCCTTAAAATTTTGTTGTGAAATTTCTAGTTGTTCTTTTATAATTAGGGTATGTTAATCTTTTGATTAATTTGTGCCCTAAAAAATCCCTAATTACTTTTCCCAAGTATTGATTGTTCCCTAGGTTCTTTTTAAAAATTGTTAACATTTTTTGCATATTCAAATGTGTGTAGGAGTTCTAATTAGAACCTTAATACCCTTATTAAAAAAATTCTTATGGTTTTTCTGCAATCTTTTAAATATTTTTTACGAAATCTCAATTTTTCCCTAGCACATAACTCTTTCTCAATCCAAGGTCATCTCATGGTTAGCCCACATATTATTTTTATCTTATTCAAGACCTTTATGGTGAGTTTCTTTAGGATCTTTTGTGATCGCTCATCAAATGAAGCTCAATGATCGTCACTTTCTCACATTTTGAAGATGAGTGGAGTTTACCCAAAGCGAGAATGCAATGACATGATACCTATCCCTGTGGGCCCTTTTTGGTTTCAAATAGTATATAAACAAGCATCTTTCATGATCATTGATTAGTTGAAGATCAACAATCATCGCTTTCTCACATTTTGAAAGTACTCGAGCTTTAACCAAAGTGAGAATGCGACAAGTTGAAAAATGGAATTTGTGGGGCTAGATTAAGTTGCAAGTTGCAAAAAGATTGTTGTCAGGGTAATTTTCCAAATGGCGTGTTTTAATTGGTCATAGATGTTGATTGTCACAAAATACTTTCGTTTCTCAACACTGTCAGATCTTGAGTTGATTGATGGTTGTCACATTCTCACATTATGAAGTTGTGTGAAGTTTAACCGAAGAGAGAATACAAGAAGTTGCCATGTGTCCATGTGGGCCACATAATGCATACTATTGCAAGAAAAGATCTTAATCATTTATTTGATGAGGATCGACATATTTCACTTTATCACTTTATGAATATGCATAATTTTTAACAAAAGCAAGAAAATGACATGTTGACACATGTCTCAGTGGGCCCAAAGTCTTAAAATGAATTGCAATGACAACTAGGATCTTCGTGATCATTGATCAAATGAAGAACAATGATCATCGCTTTCTCACATTTTGAAGGTGCTTGAACTTTAGCCAAAGTGAGAATGCGACATCTTGACATGTGTCAAACTTGCTAAAAAGGTAATATTGTATGCAAGAAAACCTACCTATTGGAAGAAAGAGAAAACAAGCAAACATTAGCTACAATAGATATATCAAGTATTCAAAATAAAATGAAGCATAACTAACACTTGCTTGATTTTTGCAACTCAAAGTAACCAAAAGACAAGTCTTCATGCACCCTCAAACAACTCAACAAAGGCACCCATGAGAGGCCATGTTGGTGTATTTTTGATTGGAGGGACGTTTGCATGCTCTCCCAAAACACAACTATGGTGAATCTCTTGATAGGAAATGCAAATATGAGAATGAACCTATGCTAAATGAGTGAAGAATACTTCAAACAATGGCTATGGAAGCAACCATGTTTGAGAGCATTCAAAGGATATGGAGATGGGTGCAAGAAAGAGACTAATCTAACAATGCAAAATGAGATGAACTCTATCAACTACCAAATGGTTAGTAACAATGCAACTCTAAAGAAAATCACTAAAAAGCTCAGATGACAAACTAGCATGATAACGATGCATATGAGGGAGATGCAAAATGCTTAAGACAAGGGCTCTATTTATAGGCTTGAGAGAGGCCTTGTTGAGGTGACATCTATTTGGCATCCACATAGGTGCCACAAGGGAGACATGTAGGCAAGTCATGCAAGTGGTCAACATTCAAAGTTTTCTCACACATGTGTGAGCAAACTTGAAGGAAGGAGTGGGGGACAAAGGTGTAAGAGGTGTGGAAGGCATGAGAGGTGTGAGAAGTGTGAGGATTCCTCACACATGTGTGAGCACACACTTAGGAACTAAAAGGGGTTTAGCAAGGTGTTTAGGATAAATAAGTGGGATTAAGTAGTGGGTAGGCTTAGAAGGATGAAAGTGATGAGTGTAGACTAGGTTTTAGGATAGGTTTAAGACTAAATTAAATAATATTTAGTTTAATCATAGGTTTAGAGAATTTAATGGAATGGAGGGAATTAAATAAATATAATTTATTTAAAAGGGTATTTATGGAGCACTATGCATTAAATAAATTTAATACATTAGGGAGGGAAGTATTTAAATTAAATTTAAATACATTAGGGAAATGAACCTATTTAATTAAATAAATTAAATTAAATAAGTAGAAGAATATGACAAATATAACTAATAAATAATTAATTAATTATAGTGTAAAGGGAGATATTAAATCAATTAATGTAGTGTTTAGGACAATTTTAAGTATCTACAAATACAATCATAAAGTTTAAAATAACACCGTCTAATCTTTGCCCAAATCAATGGCTAAATTTCAAATTTTTGGCACAATACTCTTAATTTGACTATTTGAGCATTGATGATAAATTCAAGCAAATTCATGTGAAAGAAATTTGCATAAAATCTTTGATTCAATTAATAACCAGTCACAAAGAGAAAGCAAATTCAAGTGTAGAAAACCAAAAGTTAGAGTGTAATTTTCTCAAATAATGAATTGTTGTGGACAAATTTTTTCAGCTAAAAGAATATATTTGTGGGTAAGTACTTGAAACTTCTCATTGCTTGAGAAATTTTAGTCTAAATTGTGTTAGATCGATAAAATGTCTCCATGAAGAGATTTCTCTAGGAAAGTGGATTACCAGCATAGGAAAGTGCACGATGATTTTTTGGAGCAATTGCCCTTTTCAATGAGACAACCAAAGGGAAGGAGTTAG
Organism: Cupressus sempervirens; assembly: GCA_028749045.1. Lineage (NCBI taxonomy): Eukaryota > Viridiplantae > Streptophyta > Pinopsida > Cupressales > Cupressaceae > Cupressus > Cupressus sempervirens. The sequence continues at coordinate 872,857,205 of CM053789.1, forward strand.
TCCCCAAAAACCCTAGTTTACTGGTTAGTGAGGGTTTCCATGATAAAGAAAATTGGTTGAGAGATTCTGAGACATCTACTAGTGGGTTGGAATTGTTTAGGAAATGTTTTTTAGAGAGGAAACATGATACTCCTTTGAGTAATGTGTGGCAATTTGATATTGGAAAGCTAATAGTTCCTGGTGTCTTCTTCAATGACGATCTGTTGACAATGATAGCTAAGAGGTATAATCTAGTGCTAAGAGTAGTGAAGAATCATGCAGGGGAAAACCTATTTAGGGTCACACTTGAAGCAATTAGGGAGGTGTTTTTGTTGAACCCTACCACACATTACATGAAAAGATTGACCTAGATGATCTTTAGGTGTGATATGATGCTCAGAGGGTATACCTAAGAAGAGGGCCACTGCAAGAACATTTTATGAAGATAAGGCATCTACCATTAGTGACATCTAATACCCTAGAGTCATTGTTAACAAAGTACTTTAACCCAAGGGCATAGGGATTGTACTGCTCCCTTTGCAAACTTTTCAGGATGGATGAATAAGATTACAACTGGGGATCCATAGTTTTCATTACTGCCTAGACATTAAAATATGGTATGAGTTCCATTTTTTATTTTGCCTCATATCTAGCAGAAGAAATTCATAATGGATTAATTGGTATAAGTAAGGCCAGAGTTGAGAAGCCCTTATGATGGTATTCAATATTGATGTACATGTGTTTGTACAGAGGGGTTTTTTCTTTCTCTAAGGAGTTGAAGCTAGAGTTAGAGAAGGATGGAGAAAAACTACCAGTCCAACTGTGGAGTGTTGACATGACCTAGGAGGTCACTGATGCCAATTTTTTCAAATTTAATAGATAGTTTGCCTCAAAGATGAGGACTCTATTAACATAAAATAATCCTAGAATAGCCCAGCCCTTATTGGAGCTAATTAGACCTAAAGATTATGTGAAGGGATAGAAAGTGAGCAACAATTGGGGAGATATCATCCCATACTCAGTATCCACCATTTTCACAATGCATGGCTTCTAAGGAAACTCACATGTCCTTCCATATCAAGGGCCCTTGAAAGTTGGGATTACATAATTTTTGTGGCAGATAGGAAGACTAGAAGAGAAGGAGTTGATGGGCAGGTCTAGAGGTACAACTCTCCCCCACTTCATAGTCATCCACAATTTTGTGCTTATGAAAGGAGGTTGGAGGTATCTAGGTAAGTTTTTGGATAGGTACCAAATGGCCCAATATCATTCACATTTCATTGATCCTAAAAGTTTTTATGATATGTTCAAAGATAGAACTAAAGTTTGATCATATCACATTTAATTTACTTTCCTGAGAATATAATTAGAAATGATTTTTCATTACAAGAACAAGAAGAAAAGAAAAATGGAAAGTGTATAGTAGAGTTTTGGAGTTCGTTTAATGCTTTAGATTGAAAGTATGATCCCCTTGCTGATATCAAATATTGGGGAGAAAAAATTAATAAAATTATGAATAATTTTTTTGGGTTCATGCAAACCCTAAATGAGAAAAAGGAAATTTTGGTACAAGCCTACCTAGACTAGGCCATAGAAATTGAAAAAAGGCTGGCAAGAAAAGCAATTATAAGCCTTGGGTAGTATATCTTGCAAAAGAAGGTAGGACATGTTGTGGCAAAGAATGTAAATAAACAACATGTTCCTCTATATAAGAGACAAATTTTAGAAAGTCCTCCTTTAACACCTATTGCTAAGAGGTAGAAAATTTAGCAAGGTTCTTCATCTAGAGCTGAGGAGTACTCCCCTTCACAAACCCCCATTCACATTGATGATGAAGATTCCTTCAAGGAGCACTTGAAACAAATGGGAGGCCAAGGTGATGTTGTAATAGCCACATCAGAGGTAGAAGAAGGAGCACCTGCAGGGCCCCCAATGCCACTCCTAGCCTTCACAGTAGAGGATTTAAGAGGGAAGGAAATTGACCTTGTTGTGGAGAAGGCAAGAAATTTTTTTTTGGATGATAAACATTTTGTCAAGTCTATGGCTTTCATTCAATTTTTGTGGAGAAATAACATTGAGAATTTTGAGGCAAAATGCAAGAAAATAAAGACATAACAACCTACCAGTTAGGACTCTGATATTGAGGAGGAGGTTAAAGCTAACCTTATGGAAGAATTCAATCAAATAACCCCTATGGGGTGAAGATAGCTATCGAAATATTTGGGAGTCCTGATATTGCTAGAGTGGGACATTACTAATGTAATGATTTTTGATGCAGCGAGGAAGGAGAAAGACACTAAATTTAGGATTGAAGATGAAGTCATGCAAGCCCATAAAATGGTAAAATATAGTGATGACCATAAATCCCTAGTCATGTGGTCAATCCAAAAAAAAATATAAGTCCAAAACCAAGGAGGTTTCAAATTTTAAACATATAGTGAGTGTCATGGTGTATGGGGTGGAGGAAGTAGATAGTGAAAAGGTGACTCTAATGAATTAGGAAGTAGCAGATTTTGGGGTGGTTGTGGTTGCTAAGGATAAAAATAAATTCCTAGAATTGGATGAGAAATTTGAAAAGGTGTTGGAGGCCTATGATGAAAGGGGCAGGAAAATCTACCGATTAGAGAACAAAATTGCAAATTTGGAAAAATAATTTGGAAAGAGGAAAGTAGGTAGGCAATCTAGCTAGCTTATAATTGTAGCCGGTCTTGTACCATTGCTACCTTTTGGTCTTGGTACTATTGTGGAAATCCCAAGCACACCTCAACAACCAAATTTCTATATAGTTGATGAGCCAAATGAGGGATGTACTATAGATTTTGGATTATGATGATCAAATTGAGAAAAAGTTTGATCAAACACAAGATCTACTAACTTTTGATCATAAGAGGGATGTACTATAGAGAAGACTAAAACTTTGCCTCTTAAGATATCTTAGAAAATATTTTGACTTATTTCCCCATGCTTTAAAAAGCTTAGATTATATAAAAGATAAAGAAGAGTGGGGAAATGATTTGAAGGAGCTATTAAGTGTTAGAATGACTGAAGTAGTAAATAAAGAGAATTGTATCTGGTTTGCAAGAATCACAGAAGAAATAGTTCAGGCCCAATTATTCTTTGATTCTTTAAAGCAGGATTTTGTTGAGCTAAAGAAATTGGGAAAAGATATTTTGAAGAGAGAGAAAGAGATATTGAGTTTCAACTGGCCAGATGACACACTTTTCAATAAGTGGATGGCAGAGTATTCTCCAACAATATAGGTGTTGCAAATGGTAGTTGAAGAGAAAGTTATGGACAAAGAAATTACCATAGAAGAAGTACAGAAAAATCAACAAACTACAACAGTGGATATAGCCACCCAAACTGATGATTTGGCAGATAACTAACTAGTTATAATAAATATCTAAATATTAGAGCCTAGCACAACAAATAAAGAGCAAGTGGTCCCACAACTTGAAGAACAACAAAAGGAGCAATATCAATCATCAGGTGTAGTAGAGGTGCAAGAAACTACTACAATAGAATTGGCCCTACCACAAAGTGACCAACGAAGAAGCCATTATGTTGCTAAGATAAAAGATCACCAATTTTTGTCTCTTCTCATGCAAGTTTTGATTGTGACAATTTTGTCCTTTTGTAAAAAAAATTGTTCTAGGACAACTGCCATTTTCCCTCTATGCCTAAAGCTTGTTGCAACTCACATTATATAAGTGCAGTTCCCAAGGCTAGAGGGGGATCCAAGCTTCTTTCATTGCATGAGTCTTTGTAAATTTTTGAGTTGGTCCATGCATACTGTAAAGTAGTTCCAAAATTGAATATAAAAGTTACAGTTGGTGGTCTATGTGTGTTATTTTTCTAATACAGATAATCGTTGAATTGTATAAACTTTTAAAGGGATCAATACAAATACAAAAAGTTGATTTCATCCCAGATCTTGTCTCTTTTCTTATTTCTATATTATTTTCTAAGATTTAATAGTAAAGTTTATTAAAATTTTAGTTGTAATTCATTCCTAATTATATTTCAATTTTCTTTTACTGATAATATAATGGATTATGTAAATACTTAATGTGAATTGGAAGAACACCATAGTTTTAAGCAAAGATATGATAAGTATGATATCTAGAAATGAATACAGATAAATCTTAGCACAAAGTGTTAAGATCTAGAAGTAAGTGTGTGATCTCTACGAGCTATAGCTCAATGGACAAGGCAACCACCATCCTTGTAAATTGATTTGATTAGAATGATTTACACAATGCAAAAAACTTGTAATCAATCAATCTTTTAATGTTTTGTTGTCTGAGTAATAATTGTCAATCAATACTTGATTCATGGTGTCTAGAGTTCGGTAAAATAGCTAGTTATCATCTCTTTATTACCACTAAATTAGAATAAAGAAAGCTAAATAATTTGTTAATCCTGGAATTCATGTTGTAAAAATTGATTTTGAAATAAATAAAGATTGAATTCCTAAGGTAAACCCACCTAAATCTTGCAGAGTTCAAAGTGGAGAAGACTCCAGTGTCTTGTTAGTTGGTCCTTTTATTTTGTTTTTAGAGCATCCAATATGATTTCTAGCTAATTCCTAGGATTTCTAGTATCATAAAAGGTAGTTTAAATTTTTTCAAATCAGGAGCCAACACAACCCATGATGAATCATCTAAAGCAATAGAATTGATCCTTGAACCTGAAACAACCAAGATATTCACCAAAATGTAAAAAGGAAAAATAAATAAATAAATAGAATGTTCTTAGATAAAAATTTGGAAAAACAACCATCATCACTAGAAATAGCTCTAAAGTACCTATCCAATGATATAAATAATTCCTAGATAGGAGATCAGATGTTCCAAATTTATCTCCCAAAGTGCAAAATAGAACCCCTTGCTTTGACTACATTAATATAAAACCAAATAGAATCAAAAGTCCAACTAACCTACAACATCATGGTGGGCTCAAAAAGAGCTTTCCGACGATATAAGGTTTATCAAAAAAAACCTTCGTATGATGAAGATATGATCAAAATAACATCAATAGGTCTCTAAGACAAAACAAATCAAAGAAATGACGGTTTTAAGACCACCAAATTTTGGCTCAATAATTATAACATCAACATGGTACTACATGTGCAGGCTTGTTAGTACTTGTAAATGTCAATGCATGTGTTTGCATACCTTTTTAAAAAGAAAAAAGGTTGTTTTAATTTTTTTTTAAAAACACTTTTCAAAGTACTTATTGATTTTTTTTTAAATGTGCATTTTTTTAAAATAAAGTGTTTTTTTGTGAAATGTTTTTAAAGAAAAAATAAATCATCGTCTCAGGGGAAAACTTTTTTTACTTAGATTCCAACTGTTTCCAAATTGGACAAATTTTATATGGGAATATAGGTTTTTTGGGCATTATGAATCCAACTGTGATGTTCATTTGGGCTCAAAATGCATTGAAAAAAAGTGACCCCCAGATCTAATAAGAAACCTTGGAAAATAGAAAATCTAAAAAGATAAAGACAAACCTCTCATGAAGAGAGTAGGGGTATCGAAGTCTAAAGCTCTAATACCATGTTGAAGTTGATGAAAGATCAACTCCACAACTCCCTAGAATCACTACATGTAAAAACTTATCATAGAAAGAGAGGGGCAAAGCTATGGAGGCTTGAATTAATAGATCTCCAGAAGATGAGACATTCTTGATGTACAAAAAAGAATTGAAAATTGTATGAAATGAATCAATATTTTAGATTAAGGCAAAAACAAGTATTGAGGGGATCTGAAACCCCTTACAAAAACATAAGATATATGAGAAGGATCACCAAGTTTTAGAAGGACCTGAATCCTGAAGTTTGTATCAAAGCATAAAAAAAACTAGGTTTTACAAGGACCTAAAACCATAAAAGTTTTAAACAAAGCACTAACCCAGGTTTTACAAGGACCTAGAACCTAGAGTTAAAACTATTGGAAAAGAAAAAAAAAAAAAGGAAACCAAAACCAACAACCTGACCAGAGACCAAGAACTTGCAAATAGACTTGCAACTAAATTAGCTCTTTAATGAACTTAGCTAATTCCTTGCTAGCCTCCATTGTACTCTTAAGGATATCTTCCATTGCAAAACTAGGAGCCTCAACAACTATCTTCTTTGTACTCAATCTCATTCTTTTGCTCAGTCCACCAGAAATCTTGGTCATCACAACATTAGAAGACATGATCTCCTTATTACTCTTTTTCCCTAAACTGGTAGTCACCACACATAAGCTGGAAGTAACCATCTCCATTTTTTGCCCACTGCCTTTGACCAGTTTTTGAATTTCCATTTCATACTCTTTAAGTTTCTTAGGTATATTCCCAACTAGATTTTCCTGTTGGGTTCTCTTAACTATTTCTTCTTCTAGATCTTTCTACATTTCACCCATTTTCTTCTTTAGCACAATTATTTTGTTATAGAGCCAGGAGTCCACTTGGAGGGAAACGTCCACTTTCAACTTGGTTTTATGAAGGAAAGATAGCTTAACCAAGTCAATTTCATCTCTGGTCTCATCACCCAACTTTTTACCAGAATCATTGGTAATTTCCTAGTTTTCCTTGAGTTGGAGTTGATTCTCAAGATTTCTACCCTTTTGTTCTATTATCTTCTTTTGATTTTCTTTATTCAAGCCTTGATCTTTAATGACAAGGTCTTTACCTTCATCAATCCTTTCAATTTATATATCCTTCAAACTCTTAACATCTGAAATATCCTTTTTTGTGGGTGTAGGATGATCACTCTAGTTCCCCTCATTTTTCTCTGAGGCTTTAGAGATGGTTTTAGACTCCACATTCCTATCTTTACTACTCCCTCCATGCTTAACCAAAGAGTAATAAGGAGATCATGTCTTCTGATGTTGTGACGACCAAGATTCCTGGTGGACCAAGTAAAAGAATGAGAGAGAGTATGAGGAAGGCAACTGTTGAGGCTCCTAGTTCTATGACAGAAGATATCCCTCAAAGTACAATGGATGCTAGCAAAGAATTAGCTAAGGTCATTAAAGAGCTAATTTAGTTGCAGGTATGTTTGCAAGTTTTTGGTCTCTAGCCAGGTTGTCGGTTTTGGTTTCCTTTTTTTTTTGTTTCTAGTAGTTTTAACTCTAGGTTCCAGGTCCTTGTAAAACCTGGGTTAATACTTTGTTTAAAACTTTTCTGGTTTTAGGTCCTTGTAAAACCTGGTTTTTTTATGCTTTGATGCAAACTTCAGGTTTCAAGTTCTTGTAAAACTTGGTGATCCTTCTTATATATCATATGTTTTTGTAAGGGGTTTTGGGTCCTCTCAATACTTATTTTTTGCCTTAATCTAAAATATTGATTCATTCAATAAAAATTTCAATTCTTTTTTGTACATCAAGAATGTCTCATCTTCTGTAGATCTTTGAATTCGAGCCTCCATAGATTTTCCCGTCTCTTTCTATGACAAGTGTTAGCATGTAGTGATTCTAGGGAGTTGTTGGGTTGATCTTTCATCAACTTCAACATGGTATCAAAGCTTTAGACTTCAATACCCTTGTTCTCTTCATGAGAGGTTTGTCTTTAGTTTTTTAGATTTGCTATTTTCCAAGGTTTAGCAATGTCCACTTTAACTCTTTGCCTTTGTCCATTTTCATTTCCTAGATCACCATTATATTAGGTTTATGCTTCCTAACAAAATTTTGATCAACATCCAACTTATGGATACTATTCATCCCCCTAATAATCCATGTAATGATTTTCATTATAACTTTTTAGGGGTGAAATCCAAAATAGTTGCTTGCTTCCCATTAGCAATAATCTGCATACTTTCATCTTCTCTCCTTTTTTGGTAGTTTTTCTTCTAGACTTATCTTTAGTTCCAACATCCAGTTTCAATTTTATAGGAATTTCCAATTTACTTCTTCAAGACGCAACTCCTGTTGGCAAAGGGTTAGATTCCTTTATTCTTCTTTTTTCCTTTGAGCCTATTTCTATTTTGGTTCTTCCTTCTCATTTATCAGGTCCAAAAGCTTTGAATCTAATACACTTACATTCAGAGGGATTTCTTGACATACAGGTTTCACCAAAATAGGAATTTCTTCATTTTGTAAGTCCTCCAAAATATCAATCTCATCTAGTTGTCCATTCCTTTCCTCTAGGATTTCTCCTTCCTCAATCTCCTCTAACTCCTCAACCTCTTCCAAATCCTCTTTATTATCCTGATAGATAACCAACTGGTTTGATAATGATTCAAAGTTCTCAGTTTCCTTAATGGTGGGTTGATTTTCCTCATTGTTTTGGATCTTCTTATCTTAATCCTTTGGCATCTCCTTCCTTTGACTAGCTCAAGATTTAAGATTATCTTCCCCTTTTCGACATTGCAATTTAGGTAAAACTTTAGGTTTCCAAACCCTTTTTAGTACCTTCTTTTCCACATTCACCATCTTTTGTTTGTTTTTAAGTTTCAATGGAAATTTTTTTGCCCAGTGACCTAATTTTTTTACAAACAAAACATGCATTAGGGGGTAAAAGAACAAACCTATGTCGCCCTTTTGTAAAGGAAATGGCTAACAAAATTATAATTGTTCATCTTTAATGACATAAAATTGGTATTTTTATTTAGAATTTGAATGTGAATTAAACTAATGAAATATGTAGAAATGGATGAATGTTAGGATTATAATTTTTAATAATTATTTGGAATAAGAATTGATATATTTTCCTATTTTTTATAGATAATTTTTTAGTTCCTAAAAAACACTGAAAATTAGGGGTCTAGTTCCCACCACAAAAGTATATTGAAATAAACTTATTTCCCTTTGATCTCAAACTATGTTATAGATAGCATATATAGCTAGAACAATCAAAAATAAAAATTGACTTTAGACCTATATTTTTTCTTTTATAATGTTCAAATTTCAACTCACTTGAAATCGATAGTTTTCATCTCCCACCACATTTTTTAAAACAAATATATTCTAATCAGAAGAAAATATTATATATTCTAGAAGAGGGATCTCTCCTCCAAAACGTCATATCATTTAAATTTTTTTTTGATATGATTTAATATTTTTTCTTTTGCAAAATCAACATCTTTTCAAGTGTTAAAATACGTGTTTGTAGAATTTTTTAATTACTATATACTATATTTAATTAAAACGCTATAAACTCTATATGATAATATTCTTGAATTTGATCTCTATATAATGGTGTTTATATATTATTAAAAAAATATCTTAAAAAAAAGCAAGACTTATTGGAACATCAATTTTCTGAAATAACTTTATTTCTTTAGTAATTGGATACAAACTAGTATAAAACATGAATTTAATAGACATTTCCAATATATAATTTAGCTAGAATAAATTTATCTAGATCATATGATTGAACAAAATTGATTTTTAGATATAAATACTCAAATTCAATCATTCTGATAAGTCAGCCTGAAAAGTGACACAACTTTGTAATTTTACCCTAGAAAGATCTTCAAAAGAGACCTCTCGATTCCACTTTTCTAATTTTGAGTTAATCTCCATCTTTTGAGGAAGGTCCTTTAGATGCACAACAGTTGTCATGCCCAAATTTTACAAGGCAAAACACAACCAACAATTTTTTTTTTGAAAGGTGAACTAAAGGATTATATATATATATATATATATATATACTTTGTTATGAATATTCTATCAAACTATAGGGTGTTTGAAATATAACAACTCATGTTTTCTCAAGAATGTTAGAATGTTACTTTATTCGATCATTGAGTTGGAGATAATTAATTTTGGTTGATATGGGAGAATTTGTATCAATTGAACTTATGTACTATAATTTTTCAAGGGAGACCAATTAGTTTTCTAACATTCGTTGAAAATCTAAGTTATAACATAAGTGGTAGATGATTTCATCATTTCAATTCCACGTCCTATCCTTGAAATAAGACATTACATATATGAATATGAAGTACAAATTTTGTATCAATGTAGTTGCAATAATTCAATAGTTTTGCAAATGTGAACATGTTTATAATTGTTTTAAATGTTTCAATTACAGGTCATCTTTACTATATATGTATATAGCCTTAACTCGTTACATTCTATGTCCAATTCTATTCTAGTTTATCATTATATAGGTATAACTATTTTAATGAATTACTTCCATTTTATCCTTTATTAAATCTCAACTATATGGATGTCTTACAAATTAGGTACTCGTAATGCATGCCCTAGTTTAAATTTTGTTATTATTGCCGAACTCTTTTAGGCTAGTTTATGCTTGATGATTAGTAGCATTATCTTTTAGATTATTAGATATTATTTCATATTAAGTTGATTTTATGATGAGACTACTTGGTTCTATTCACTTCATTTATACACGATGATGATTGTTATAGTGATTTCAGTTATTTGATGATGATTAGTTAGATGGATTATTATACATGTTTTCTTATGGATACTTACCCCATACTGGATGTGTATGGTGTGCGTATATTTTTTTTTATATATGACATTTTTGATGTGGTTAAGGAAGGGAGTCGTAGTCACTTGCTAGTTAGGATCTACATGATGCACCGCTTCCTGCCATTACCTATTTAGTTTAGTATATATGTGTTTGTACATGTGTGGATTTTATGTAAGTTGCAGATACTGGGTATCAACTTCCCTGAATTGCCAGGATGAGCATACCCTATCGCATTATCTCAGTGGTAAGAGAGGGGAGATAAATTCTTAAGTCCAAATCCCAACCTTTAAACCCATTTATCCTAAAAAATTAAGACAAGTATCTGAGATGTTTACCTTTCAAATGCGTCATATGACGTAAATTCACGATTATAACCCTTTAGTTTGATCTTGTATGTGATTTTTTATGATGGGTTTTTGTATTTCATCCTATAGGTCTTTGGTGATTTTTCTATTAATTAAGTCTAATTAAAAGATTAAATTAATGATTTAATTTAATGGAAAATTATAAAGATTATTTCAATATTTAATTATATTTAATTATTTGGAAATTAATTAAATAAAAAGAATTATATTTAAAGATAAAATTATAAGTTTAATTTTAGAGCATAATAATATTTATTTAATTTAATAATATATTTAGGAGATCATTTTTAAATAAATGCTAAATATTATTATTACTTAAGTTAATAAATATTTTATCAATTAACGCTTAAAAAATAAATTAAAGAATGGAAAAGTTATTAATTTATTAAAGAGTTTAAAAATTGCATAAAGTATGCATAAGATTAAAATATAACAAATTAATTTAAAAAGAGAAGGCAAGTAAATTTAAATAAAGATATTTAAAATTGCTTAAAGTGTACATGAAGTTTCGAAAAAGATAATAGAGAGTTAAAAAGTTGTGAGCAAGGAGTCCTCTCCAGTGATCACACAATTAGTGCCCCGAATTTAGGACATAACTCCTTATAAACAATTGAGGGTTCATTTTCGAGGGACCAAGAATTTTGGAGAAGGAATTTTCAGAGAGAAGGTTTTGAGAGAAGAAATTTCTCTCACAAATCTTTTGGGTGTTTGTGATTTTAACATCGGAACCAAGTAGATTCTTGTGTTTTGATTCACCCAGTTAATTGCGTTATTTATTATTCCTATCTTCTTCGTGATTGTTGAAATCTAATTTCCCAAATTTTGTTGTATGAATCTTTCAATCTATCATTCTGAATCTTTTGCTCTTTCATATCGAATTTCTTCTATATACATGAAGATTAAAATATCATAGAACCCTCATTAAGTAAATTTAAAAATTGGAATTTAAACCGAGAAGGGTTTTGAATTGAAAAGGAAATTGAAAATTGAAAATTCGATTGGTTGGCCATATTTTTCCTATTAGGGTATTGCTGGAACTTTTATTTAAAAAAAAATTATAACATGGGAGGGGGAGCATTTTATAAAAAGTTATAAATTTTATATTTAAAAAAATTTCAATTTTTTAAAATATATATATAAATTAGGGAGGAGGCAGGGTCATCAAATCCCCACCTCCCCCTTCTTCTTACCCCAACCACGGTAGCCAAGCTACCGGTAGCAATTAAAGCCGCACAATAGACCTGCTGCTATGAACATCAAGTACTCCTGCTATCATGGTAGTAGGGTTGCCGTGGCAGCAAAAGCTGACGAGCTTTTTAAAAATACATTTTGTTATATATATATATATATATATATATATATATATATATATATATATATATATAATTTTATAAAGTTGTTATTAATATTTTATTGTTAATTAATAATTTTATTAAAAGGGTTCTTTATTAAATGTTAATCATTTTAATTTTTAATTTTATTAATAAATTTTATTAATAATTATTAATTTTAATAAATAATTAATGAATGTTAATATAGTTAATTTTTATAATTATTAATTAAGTTAATTAAATGTAATTTAATTAAGTTTAATTAATAAATGCAAGTTATTTAATGGAATATTGGATTTATTTTATTAATAATGATATTGACTTTAATAAAATTGAAATTATTTTATTGGAAGATCAATAATTATTATTTTGATAATTTTAATAAATAATTACCCGTAAATTATTTTGGAAAAATGACTTAAAATCAAATAGGAGTAATTGTGCATTTTATTTGAATATAAGAACAAGTTAATTTGTAAGGGTAAACTATGAGTTTTATCTACTTGAAACATACATGAAAATGGAAATTGAAAGCTTACTGTTAACTCAACTATGTGTCTTCAAAATCAAAACAAACTATGAAACTACTATGTTAGCTATAGGTTGTATATGCTTGAGTTTGAGTTGACTAGAGTGTTGACCAATTTTACGATGTTACCAAAGGCTTGGGAGTTTTACGATTGTGGTATTATGCCGATTTGATCTTGATCTTTTAAACTCAACCATGGTAATGTGTTGGTATGCTCTTTGATGAGTTTGATTATATTGTTGGTTATTGCTTTTAGTATCCTTGTAGGATAACGAGAGGGATGTTATGACATATTTGACTTAACCTTTTTTGGTCTTCGGTCAGTATCCTTGGGATGTTTTTCAATTGCTTGTAAAGAACTGATGGGTTATTGTGAATTATCTTTTGATGCTTTCTAGTCACTTGTATAGGACTGAGGTGAAATTTGTTATTCTTTGATTTGTTATTTTATGAGCTTAGGGTAGGTTATCTATATGTAATGTCGAGAAGTGGCTTGCAATGGAGGTTGGGGTCCAAAGTAGCTGCCAGGGTAACCCACTGTAAGTTGTTTAATAAGTGAAAACACTACACTAAATTAGAGTAAAATAAACCTAACAAGAGTCTTTGTATGTTCTCGCCCATGCCTCGAGTGCTAGTACAGACTAGGATGGGAGTAGAGAGAATGCTTGGTTGCGACCATGCATCGTTAGTATGCCTTGTCAGTACAAAAGGATACTAATGCTGCATAGAATCACTAGGGGGCAGACTGCCAAGGTAACTCTAGCATTGATTTGTGCGATGAAACTTGCCCGCTTACATAGTAGATTTCCTACGTGTCTGTGTTTGCTTCTGGGTCTAGATGTTGATTTATCTTGGAATCTTTGAGTTAGATTACTTTTAGGGTTTCCTTAACTTAGATATTACTTTTGATTTTTGAATTGATATCATGTTTGGGACTTGAGACTATCTCCTCAGTGCAGTGGGAGTGGGCCATTTTGGGTTATGATGCAGGAGCATCCTGGATTGCACTACTATCCTGCATGTTTTCAATTTTATTCTTGCGGTTGAAACTGTGTTTTTTAGTTTCTGGGTGCCTGTTGCAGACCATGTAACTAATTTTCCATAATGAATGAGAGGATGTGCACTTTAGGGATTGAACATGGCCTAGAGTACTATCTATGATCCAAGGTGCAAGTTCTAACTCCTTACAAGTTGCGAGATATGGCAATTCTCCCAGAGTATTGATTTTTGGCAGTTCTGTGTGACAATTTTCTGTGCTTGACTTTTAGGTTGGATGCACACTTTTCCTTGGTGAATCAACATTTGTGCACTTAATGGATTGTAGAGGACCTAAAATATTACCCACAGTTTCAAGCACGAGTTCTAATTCAATCAAAGCTAAGAGATATTGTGATTTTACTCGGACATCAATTTCTAGACACTTAATTGCTGATGCAGGCTGACTTGTGGCTCTTCAAGAATTTAATGTTAGGTTTATTTTCATGTAATATATGTTGAGAGCCAACTTGTGGCTTCTCTATGTTCTCGAATGATCTATAAGCCATTTTGGCTAGTATAAATAGAGTGTAGAGCAGAACTGAAAAGTGAGAATTTGAAACTGAATCTTAGATCATGAATGTATTTATATCTTACCACAACCTAGAAGACCTTATAACTGATCATGTATGTTGAATATTTGAAGAATTAATGAAAGTGTTTTCTCTTCCTCCTTTGGTTGTTGATTCTATGTGTTAGATTTTCACTGTGTTAACTCTTGCAGGGTGGTTCAGAGAGCTAGGTGTACCATTGGCCCTAGTTTTCCCTATCCTTCCTTGCGTCAGGTGCTATCAGAGCTCGAGGTTTTTCCTTGTGGAGATTCGATCGTCTAGAACCTTGATTCAAATTTGGTTGTAGGGTGGCAGATCTGCAAATTTGACCTATAACTTGTAGAGGGTTACGATCTTGTAGGAACTTGATTTGCAAAGATGGTTCGTGGTAGAGGAAATGCTGATAATGCTATATTGGATCAATTGAGACAAATTGCAGCCATATTAGATGCTAAAAATTGCTAATGGTTGTTAAAAACCTTCATCATTCTGCTATACTAACATGGAAGCAATATAATCAATGTTTCCATAGGCATATAATATGAAATCTTTTGAAAAATCTGGATTTAACAATGTGGTAGCAGTAGCTAATGCTTCTTTTATTAGCTCAAAACTACGTTTACCTTCTTTTGTCCAGTTGAAAACCATACCTTTCTTAGCATAGCTGTTAATGGGATCAATAATTCAACAATATTTGGAATAAATCTCCTCACAAAGTTGATTCTACCTAGGAAACTTTGAAGTCCCTTTTTGTGTGTTGGAAGTGGTAAAGCGAAAATTGCACTCTCTTTCAGGTTCAATAGAAATACCTTCTTTAGATACAATGAATGCTAACAATTTGCCTTCATGAACAGAAAAAACACTTTTCTTTGGATTCAAAGATATACTATATTCCCTGCATCTCTTGAATATTACCCTTAAGTGCTAAAAATGATCTACTACATTCTTTGAAAAAATAGTAATGTCATCAAGATAAACTAGCACAAACTTGTACATTAAGTTCAATAAAGCTTTATCCATTGCTTTTTGAAAGGTTGCACCTGCACTTGACAAACCAAGTGGCATCTTTTGATAAGCCATAGTTCCCCATCTGGTAGTAAATGCTATTTTGAATCTATCCTCTTCCTTGACCAAAATTTGATTGTAACTAAAGAAACCATCCAACAATGAGAAACATTCTGAACCTGAAACAACTTGTAAGATTTGTTCCATTGAAGGCAAAGGATGTCTATCCTTCAATGAAACTCTGTTTAAATCACAGAAATGAACACACAATCTGATTTCTCCATTTTTCTTCCTAATTGGAACCAAATTTGAAACCCAAGAGGTATGCTTAATAGGAAAGATAATATTTCTCTCAATTAACTTATTTAGCTCTTTGATCATAAGAGGTTCTAATTTGGGATTTATTGACCTCTTTTTTGTCTAACTGGTTTTGCACCAGGCTCCAATTCAATGGTGTGCTAAGAAAAATTAGGATCAAATCCCTTCAAATCTGAATAACTCCATGCAAGAATATCTTGGAATTCATTGCACAAATTAACAAAAGTTTGACACTCTTCAGGAGTACATACATTTCCAAGTTTGAGCTTCTTGTCCTTTGCAACTTCAATCTCTTCATAGTGTTCTTCCTTGATCTACAAGCTGGATTTATTCTTTTTAAACTGATCATCAGTATTAAAAATAGATTCCAAAGTTACCAAACCTTTAGGCATCTTGTTTTTCCTTAATCGAATAATCTGGTCCTCATATTGTTCTTGTAATTTCTACTGGTTAGGCTGAGAGAACTTAGCTTCTTCTCTCAAAAAATTAACAATATGCTGATAAGAATCAAAGACTTGCCAACTTTCAGCATTATTTGGTACAACAGGTCTAACAAAAACTTTTGCATGATTATTTCCTTTATTTTTGCTGGTTTTAGAAGGTATATCATATTGTGCACCAATTGCAACAAGTCTATCAGCATGTCTATTCTGATTTCTAGGTACAAATTGCAAATTAAATACTTTAAAACCTTCAATTAAATCCCACACAACATGTTTGTAACTTTTCAACATATCATTTTTAGTAGCATGGACATTTCTAACTTGGTTAACAATCAATTTAGAATCACCATAAACTTGCAAACAACTAATACCTCACTTTATGGCCCATTTTAACCCATTCACAAGTGCTTCATATTTAGCAACATTATTGGTACAACTGAAAGTAAATCTGAAAGAAGCATAATACCTTTCATTTGCTGGTGAAATCAACATACAACCTCCTCTCGCACCTATTTTTCTGCATGAACCATCAAAAAATAACTTCCACACCCCATGACCCTATTGTTCTGCATTTAAATCTGCACTTTTCATGACATTTGGTAGAAAATCAGTAGTTTCATGAATAACATAATTGTCCAAACTTGGTTCTTCAACCTACTCTTCTATAATTTCAACATTTTCAGCAGCCTATTCATCTAATAATATTTCACGAACACTGTTTATCTACTTTTTGGACTCATGAACAACATTAATTTCCTCTTGACCAAATAAAATAGCTATTTTTTCATTTTTAGCAACAACAACATTATGTTCAAGGCAATCCTTAGCAATAGGTTCAGATGAAATTGTGATCTTAGTACCATACCTAGTGCGGCAAAGCATATGAGACCAATCTGCAAATACATAACCTCCTATTTTGGTAGTGAAATCACATGATAAACATATGGAAAAATAGGGAGGTAAATCAATGATGTATATATCCATAGGAACTGAAAAACTAAGACAAGCATGCAAAGTCAAATCCATATTCCTTATAACTCCAATTGTCTCAATAGCTATCCCATCTAGTTGAATTACCGCCTTTTCAATTGGTTCATATTTAAGGTCTAGCTGGTCAACAATCTTCTTTGGCATAATTGAGCTAGTGGCACCTAAATCTATCATGCAGTTATGAACAAGGTACTTGCCTATTATGACTATAACATAAAAAGGTAGTGGTTTAACTATCTTGGATGGCTGTTGTGACTCATTAGCATTTATAGCCATTAGAATTGTAGGCATTTGTTGTGCTAAAGCATTATCAGATAAGGTAAGTGACTATAATGCTTCCTATAGCATATCTTTTTGACCTGAGAGTGCTAAAATGTCCCACATGGAAGCAGGAACATGAGTCTTCTTTAGATGCTCAACAATATTAAAATTTTGCATGCTAACCTTAGACTGGTTTTTTGGTACAACATGCTCCTTTTACTGTTGTGATGGTTGTAAACTTGCCTTTTGTACTTGAACTTGTTGTCCTTGCTATCCTTTTGGCACATATTGCATCTTTTGTGCATTTGATGGTCTTGGTTGAGTATTATTAGTATTAACCTATTTTTTTTGCCTTATCAACTTGTTGTTGTACATTTGTAGTTTGGATCTTTGACCTTGTTCCTGCTGATACAGGTCTCCAACCTTGGTTTTGATCAAAATTTGCTGCTATAACAACCTCATTTGCAATAAAATTCATTAGAGTAGTATCTTGGTTACCTTGTTGCTGCACTTGATCATGATGAACCTCTCCTTGAGTGGTTATTTGATGCCCTTGAAGAACATCTTGTTTTCTTGCCTCAAGTGCATGTACGCAATCTAGCCAATAATGAACAGCATTACAAGTGTTGCACCACTCCCCATCATGTGCGTAGTTGTTTTAAAGAACAACTACCAATTCCTTAGAATTACTAGGAGTTGCATAATTGTAAGGCTGATTAGTTCTTTGACCATAATTTCTTTGTTGTCCTTGAGGTTGCCTTTGCTGTTTTGATCTTGAAGCTTGATTGAATTGCTTATTTTCTTTATAGGAAGCTTGATAAGGCCTATTGTATTTTCCTTGTTGCCTTTTCAAATTCATTTTTTCATTCCCATAGGTCTGCAATGTTCTCATCATACTATCACTTTTCTCAATTAAGTCCTGATTTTGCTCTTTTAGCTCTCTAATAGGAGTTGTAGCAATGTGTTCTTCTGCTGCAACTTGCACATTAAATGCTAGTAATGCTGGCATAGGTGGAATTATAGCTAATTATGGTACAAAAACTGGTAAAATCTATTGTATTTCTATAGAATAAGGCATTAGAGGCCTAGGAGATAGCTTGTTGGCTTGTATTAAGCTATTTTTAGCTCTTACAACAATATCAAATGCATCAGGCAAAGAATCATAACTAAGATATCACTGTTAAAAGCCTTTAGATAAAATAAGAATGCATAATCATTAGAAGGCTTAACAGATGTCAGAATTCTATCCCAAGTTTGCTGAAAATGAAAGTTAAAATAAAAAATATGCTCATTAGGATGTCGTTTGATGGTAGTCAACTGTTCAATCAAGGAAAGATTATCAGACTTATCTTCAAATTTGCTGATTAACAAGCTTCCCGATGCACCCCATGAGGCAATTGAATTTACTGCAAGACTTCTGAACCAAATTAATGTTTTTCCTCTTAAAGAAGCTGCTAATAACTTCAAGGCCACATCTTCATGTTGAACTTGATGTAATCCGCAAAGGGTATTTATATCCTTGATATGTTCCACTACTGAAACATGATTTTCACCAATAAAATATGGCACAATTTTCAATGTTGTTGGTGGAATATCATGATGAGTAGCAATTTTTAAAGGGTTGCTAGCATTAAAAGCTACAAATGGCAAATTTTGGGCCATTTGATGAACTGGTGGTATTTGTTGTTGTACTATAAATGGCAATAAAGGTTGAGTAGGTTGATTTACCTTCCACTGATATGTTTTTAGACTTTTAATAGTAGCTATAGCACCACTTGTAGATGTTGAAAAAACAAATTGATCATTTGGTAATTCCTCAAAAATGGGCACTTCAGATTCAGAATGATCATGAATACTTAAATCTTTCGAAAAACTAATATCTTCAATTACTATCTCAGATTCTTCAAAATTTGTTAGCTGATCTTTAATTGTAGGATATTCAAATGCTGAAAAATCTGATCCAAATGGTGAAACTAACCTTCCTCTTGTAACAAGTGGTGTTCTTTTTCCTCTTATTGACCTTCTGGGAGCTCTTCTCATTAAAAAATCACCAAAAATGCAACTGTATCTGCGATAAACCTTCAAAACAAAGTCGCTAGGTGTTAATAAAATACCTTCAAAAAGGCTAAAATATTGTTGTTCACACCAAAACAATAGTAAGATCTTGTAATTTAGAGAACTGTAAAGCAGTTCGTTATCCCATCGGGTGTGCTAGAAAACTTTTGTCAATCAAGATTGCGCCTATAGCAAGATGCAAAATCTAGCCATCTTGTCGAAACATGGAAACTCTCTCGGGTGTTGGGTTGTCCTAAAACAAGAGATGAATCTCTAGAAGCTAGGTCAGTTCCTAAATAGTGATCACCTAATCCTAAATTATACGTGAGATAAGGGGTGAGAAGTGAATGAAAAATAATGAATACTAACCTAAATGAGGTGATGCACCGATGGTTTCTATTATCAATTAGGATTGTGCCTATAACAAGATGCAGAATCTAGCCATCCTATTGAAACATGGAAACTCTCTCGGGTGGTGGGTTGTCCTAAAATGAGAGATGTATCTTTGAAAGTTAGGTTGGTTCCTAAATAGTGATCACCTAATCCTAAATTATATGCGAGATAAGGGGTGAAAAGTGAATGAAAAATAATGAATACTAACCTAAATGAGGTGATGCACTGATGGTTTTGAATGTAACTTTAATCAAATCAACATGAATTATGAAAGACATGATTGATTCACAATACTCAAACAAACATGCAACCACAAAAGTTTTTCTATGCAAGGACCAAGATCTTTTGCTTTGAAAGGGAGACCTAGGTTTCACCAATTTTTTGCATAAAGAACAATGATCACAAACAAATACCTATAATCACAAGTATCCAGATTCAAATCTGCAATAAGGAACATAACTTAAATGAAGGCGAACACAACATTAAAGTAATAAATTCACAAAATTGCACAAGAATCAATGAGAAGGAACCGTTGAATCTCTATAACCAATGCTGAAAAAATCTCTGCTACAAATTTGCTCTTACAATCAACTCGAAATTTGCAATGTGCAAAAATCTGAATTCGAAAGAAGATCCCTCATAATAAGGTGAATGTACAATATATAGAACTCATAACCCTAATTCAGATTCCAAGCTCATGCCTAGAAAAAATCAGTCAAAAATGATAAAAACCATGAAGAAGCCTCTAAAAACTGGTCTCAACCACCTACCCAACTGATAGATAACTAGAAACCTGCCTCTAGCCCCTCAAAATCATGCATAAAACCCTAACTCAGATCCATCAAGTAACCCAAAAATATAGAATGTAAAACTCCTCATAATTATGCAATATATGCATAAAATAGGCTCTCAATATGAACTGCATGCATAACTGCCCTTAACTGCTCCATAAATCGCTAAAAATAGCATTAAAGCGCCCCATCAATGCATGAGAAACTCAAATTGTCCCTAGCCTCCAAGAATAGCTCCATACTCAACTCTTCATACTGCATGTAACATTCAATTAACTCCAACAGTCCTTTGCTAAAAATAAAGCTCATCTTTGCATGAAAGAGTTAACTGAACGTCTCTCTTTGTTGTAATTGATAGCTTTCCTTGCATTTAGGCATTAAAGTATTTGAAACTCCTCTTGATTCCCTTTATTTAATTAATAAAATCAATGGTTTTATAATTGCAACCATTTGATATATTAATTTCACAATCAAATTTTTATATATTATATTTATTAATATTAACGTGTTTATTATTCTATTTTATCAATTTTACACACGTTAATATTAATAAGTATAATAAAGGGAATATATTTATTAATTCTTTTATTTTTATTAATATTAATATGTTTTATAATTAATGTTATTTTTGTTAATTTTAAAACATATTAGTATTAATGAATATAAAAGGAAATTATAAAATATTTTTTTTTATTAGTTATATATGTATTAAATGACTAATATGTTTTTATTCATTTGATACACATAAAACTAATAAAATAGAGTTTTCAAACAAAATAATAAATGCCTAACTCTAAACTCTCATTGCATGGACTCGAAATTTCTATGAAATATGGCAAAGGGAAAAATAAATATGAAAGGAAAAGGCATTTGCTAAGTCTTGTTTCATTTGGTTCATTCACACATGAAGGGGATAAGGGGTTTCAAACCCTAGCACCGTGAATGCTCGTTGCTGCAATTCCTTCTATGATTTTCCTCTGCTGGTGCGTTTTAGACGCCATATCTTGTATGGTTGGCTATTGTTTTACATGCCATATCTACTACCATTGCTTGCGAGTTTCACTCTTACCTTGTGAGTTATGTCTTCTTTGTTTTGGATGCCATGTTTTGGCATGAGGTCACCATTTTTATTGTAGAATTGATTCTTGGATGGGCGCCATTTCTATGAGCTTGGACAACTTCCTCTTTGGCAGCGGATTTCTTACTGTATGGCAACCATTTTTAATGGATAACTGCTTCTTCTAGATGCCATATTTATTTGCTTTGGTCACGGATTTCTGTGGGTTTAATGTGATGGTTGTGAGCTTGCCATTTCTGCTAGATGCCATATTTATTGGGTTGCTTCCAGCCATGGACTACTTTGCTGATAATTTTCTCAGGTTAGAGTTATAAATTGGGTTATCTTTATGTCATGGTTGCCGTATTTGCTTTGGTCACTGTGTAAGGGTTTCATTTTTTTGTATATTTCTTTCTTTGTCATTGAAAACTCTTCATAGCATGTATTTTCAGAAATCATTGTCATTCTCATGGATATTCAATATTGTTTTTCTTCGCTGATAATTACTTCTGGGCATGAAAAGTGACTATTTCTTTCCATCAAGAAGCCACTGTTATTTATGTATGAAAATCAGAACTATTTCTTTCCTCTTTGCAAATGCCACTTCAAGGATATAATCAAATTTACTTAATGTTTTGTAACTTGCTAAACTTTTCTCATATCTATATATGTTCTTGCAAATTGATCCAGAGCTCCATTAGTAAAGACAACTAAGAGAATGGGAATGAAGAATTTAAAATCTTATGAAGCAGAGTCTTTATAGATTGCAGCCCTATCTTTTATACTTGCATTCTCATGGACACAAACTCTGATCATTATGACAATGAATTGCTGATGTTCATATCATGCTATCCTCTACTACCCTTAACAGTCTTTCTTGTTTGTTGAGAAGAAGTATAAATCTAACATGCCCCTTTAAACTCAACTGTAACATCTCTTGAATAATCTGAGATTACCGGTACCCTCTTCTAAATTGGAAATGATAGGAGACCTTGCTAAAATGTTCTAAGAAAAGGAATCACCTCTACCAAATTTTTCTTCATTAGGCATTGTAGTTTGATTAATGTTTTCAATGGGAATGATGGATGACAAATTGTCTTGATGGCAAAGAATATCATCTATGTGGTGGCTATGATTTCTTTCTTCTAGCTGCTAAAATTCCCATGAATTTATGATATCTTTATTTGTTGTTGAATTCAAAAAATTTGTACTTTGTAGCTTTATTCCTTTTCCAAATTTGGGTTTATCTTTTGTTTGATAGATGCTACAACTTCCAATATTTATAGTTCCTTTGTTAACGATTCCCCAGTTGCTTTGTATGCAAAACTCCATGTTCTCTTCCAATATATCTTAATGGTTGTAGGTTACTGTTGTTCAGATTTTAATATAACTGTTGAAGTTTTACTCTTCCTTGTTGTTCGAAAATCAAATATTACTGTGAAGCTTTACTCTTTCTTGCTATTTGGAAATCAAATATTAGTATGAAGCTTACTTCTGCTCTGCCTTGACTAGTTGTTGTTCTTTATCTCATACCATGTTCTGCCTGTATACTTGTGAAGCTATAATCCCTCTATCTCATAGACTAAGAATTTCATACCTCCTCCATGATTTGACTAAAAGGTTTTATACCTATAACACATGTACATCCCTTTAACAATCTCCTCATGTCTTCAGTCTCCTGCTATGGTTCAACTAGAAGGTCCCATACTTGTAATTTACATATGCCCCCTCAATAGTCTCCCCATGTCTTTAGTCTTCGCCTCTACATGATTCAGCCAGAAGGTTTCATGCTTGTAATTTATGTGTCCCTTCAATAGCCTCCTCAGTCCTTCGGTCTTGGCCCCTACATGATTCAGTTGAAAGGCTTCAAGTGCCTAATTTATGCAAGATCCTTCAACAACCTCAAACTTCATACCTGTATCTACACATGGAACAAACTCATTAGCATAAACATGTTTTATTTTCAAATTTCTCTCTTGCCTTTTTGTCTTTTAACATAGTTATCTGAATAACCATGTTGTACGAACAATAGAGTATAGATGACGGGAAAGTTTTCCATTGCTCAGTTCATATGAACTAACCTAACTTTTCTTTCATTTTTTGTAGGTTTATTCCTAGACGGAGATGCAAGCTCAACCCTTCAACATTCAGAATAACAAATCTTCCACTCAGGCAATGGATGCCTTTCCTCTTATCTCTTTTCAGTACTTTTCTATTTATACAATGTGTTTAATTTAGATATTATGTTAGGAGCTAAGAATGCTTGTGATATCTAAATGCATTATATTTAAGTACTGTGTAAAACTTGAACACTTTGTATGTCATCAAAATAGTTTTGGATATTTCAATAAAAAATGTACTATTTTGGTACTTGTATTCTGAATAAAAGTGATCAATTTTCTTGTTTACTAATTCATGTACTTTACTTTATGCATTCTCTTCATTCTGTAATATGTATTCTCAGCAACTAAACACACTTAGTTCAGCATATAACATAGCAATTTAGGAGGTATGTTAAATTGGTAATAGAAATAAAAGGACATGACTGTGAAAGAGTATACTAAGGAATTCTATAGATTGGACATTAGATGTTGAACATGTTGTTGAACTTTTGTTTAAGGAGATTGTGAGATTGCATGGATTACCAAGAAGTATTATTTCTAATAGAGACAGTAAGTTTGTTGGTTACTTTTGAAAGAATTTGTGGAAGAAGATGGGTAATGAGTTGAAGTTTAGTTCTACATTCCATCCATAGACAGATGGACAAACAGAAGTTGTAAATAGAAGCTTGGGTAATTTTTTGAGATGTTTAGTTGGGAATAAGCCAAGTAATTGGGAGATGGTATTGGCACAAGCTGAATTTGCATATAATAATTCTATAAATAGGAGTATAGGGAAGATACTTTTTGAGATTATTACTGGAATGAAGCCTAGAGGAGTATCAGATTTCAGAGATATTGGTGAAGAAAAGAGAAGTGTTGCAAGAGAAGAATTTGCTAATTTTATGAAATCTTTACATAAGGAAGTAAAGTTGAGGATAGAACCAAGTAATCAAAAGTATAAGGAGAATGTTGATCAGTCTAAGAGACATCATGATTTTCAAGTTGGTGATGAGGTGATGGTTTATTTGAAGAAAGGAAGATTTCCTATTGGAACATGCAGTAATTTGAAGATGAAGAAATTTGGACCTTGTAAGATCTTGAAGAAATTTGATAGTGGAAACACTTATGAAATTGAGTTACCTAATGGATATATCTCTTATATTTAATGTTGCTAATTTATACAAGTATCATGAGTCAGATGATGAATTTATTGTATAAGAGGACTATCCTAAGAAGAAGATTGAAGAAGTTGAACATATATTGGATCAAAGAATTGGCAAGAGTACAAAGGGAAAAGATTATTATGAATATGTGGTGAAGTGGAAGAAAAAACCTATGGAAGATGCTTCATGGATTTCTCAATCTGAGTTGGATTCACTTAGGTTATGAAACCTCAATGATTTATAAGAATCATTTCTTCTAACCCTATTTGTCTGATGTAGGAGCATCTTGGGTTACACTGTTATCCTGCATGTTTTCAATTTTTATCTGGCTGTTGAAACTGTGTTTTTTGGTTTCTAGCTACTTCTTGCAGACCATGTAACTAATTTTCCATAATGAATGAGAGGTTTTACACTTCAAAAATTGAAGAGGGCCTAGAGTAATATCTATGATCCAAGGCACAAGTTCTAACTCCTTATAAGTTGGGAGATATGGAAATTCTCCCAGAGTATCAATTTTTGGCATTTCTGCGTGACAATTTTATGTGCTTGACTTTCAAGTTGGATGCATACTTTTCCTTACTGAATCAGCCTTTGTGCACTTAAGGGGTTGTAGAGGACTTAAAATACTACCCACAGTTTGAAGCACGAGTTCTAATTCAATTGGAGCTAGGAGATATCACAATTTTGCTCAGACATTGATTTCTAGACACTTAATTGTTGATGCAGGCCGACTTGTGGCTCTTCAAGAATTTAATGTTAGGTTTATTTTCATTTAATATTTGTTGAGGGCCAACTTGTGGCTTCTCTATGTTCTAGAATGATCTATAATCCATTTTGGCTAGTATAAATAGAGTGTTTAGGCTTGGAGCTAGGACAGTTATAAGAGAGGATTGGAGAGTAGAACTAAAAAGTGCAAATTTGAAGCTAGATCTTAGATCATGAATGTATTTGTATCTAGCCACAACCTAGAAGGCCTTATAGCTAGACATGTATGTTGAATATTTGAAGAATCAATGAAAGTGTTTGCTCTTCCTCCTTTTTTTGTTGATTCTATGTGTTAGATTTCCGTTGTGTTAACTCTTGCAGAGTGGTTTAGAGAGATGGGTGTGCCATTGGCCCTATTTTTTCCTATCCTTCCTTATGTTAGGTTACCACATGGTCGGGTGGTAGTGTTTTTTACTCTTACCATTGAGATCCATTCATTGTTGCTATGGCTGGAGCTTCTTGTCTGCTTTTCGTTTCATTCTATCTTTGTGTATTATGATGGATGGTTATATCTTTATGATGTATAAATATATCTTTATGGTGGATGATCTTTACTTATTGTATTGTATTTGTTTCATGGATTTGAAAGGGATGATGTAACCTATTTTTATACATGTATATTATTTTAGCCTTTCATACCCTATGACATGTATAGTAGATGATTGTACATTCCAAATTTTTATTGCCAAGTGGCATTCAGAACAAATGTATATTATTTAAAAGGACTTGGACTTGTAATCATTCTTTCATGTGGGTGTGGTATTTATTACACTTAGTATTATTTAAATGTAAATGTGACTCAACATCTTGGGATCCTTAAGGAATGTAATATGTTATGTTTGCTTCTGCTACTTAATGTTCGATGTGTATGTTGTTCTTTTAAAAATTAAAAAAAATGTTTGGAAAACTTAGTAAAACTTTAGGTTAATTCTTTGGATCCCTTGGCGGGGCATTACAATACTACTAACCAGATTTTTAAAACAATTATCAATTATTTATTCTAATTGACTAGGTGTACATGTGTACATGTGTCTAATAACCTTTGCTTACTAACAAGAAATCTCCTCTAGCTTCTTTTATATTATTCAACATATAAAGCTTGATTTTAATGAACTTTTTTCTATGTATCTTATTAATTGAAGATTACCTAGAATCATTTGGGGGGGTTATAATTACATGTTCTATACACACACACACACACACACACACACACACACACACACACACAGATATATATATATATATATATATATATATATATATATATATATATATATATATATATATATATATATATATATATATATATATATATATATATATATATATATATATATATATATATTCTCTATCCCAAATAACATATTGTTACTTTACTATTATTAAATCTATCAAATATTCCTATAAGCTACCACTCAAATGTTAAGCCTACTCCCTAACACCCCTACTAACACATGATTTGATATAATAATCTAACTCCAAAATAGTACTAACCACCTATAAATTTATGCTACCTTAATCCTACCTAACCCCTATTAACCTAATACTTTATCCAAACATAATTATTTAGCTTGGCAACTGAAATCCTATCTTTATTTACTTAAGTTCCTATTTTACTAACCCCTCCCTTTTAACATATAATACACATGATTGAACTTAACCTTGGGCTATCACATTAAATCCCACCTCCTCCCAAGCGAGTTCCCCATGGCATAGGTTCACAGGCCCATTTCCTCCTTCCAAGATGAGGTGACATGGGTCCCATCACCCCCTTTATGTGCCTAGGTGAAAAAGCTTAGGCAAAATTCAAAAAACAAGGTGAGCTAACCTTTTTCAAGGGTGAAGATGACTAATGTCAAAGGTTGCTAACCTATGTCAGTGGGGGAGTCCTTTTGCAAATGCCCAAATATTTCAAGAAAGGGGAAAGTGCCTAGGAGGGTGGGGACCACTGTCCCCCTCACTTGTATTATTGTCTCAACTTTATCATTAGCAAATGGCGCCTAGGTCCCTTCTTATCTTATTTAGTGTTTAAGTTTTGTTTATTTATTTATTTATCTTGGTTCTATGTTTATGTGTAGAAAATAGCTTCACTCACGTGACTGCACTTGAAGGTGTAGTATTATGTAGCTTTTCAAGGTGAGTTGACATATTTGTGTCCCTTAGGTAGTTATTTAATTATTTTGTTTTTTTGTCTCTTAGATAGGAATGCACATGTAGCTAGTACTCTATCATGAAGATTCTAGGCATATTCCCTCTGAATATTATATTGGTCTATAATAGGAAGAGGTAATTAATTCTTTATCCTCATACAATTTCCAAAAAAGAAAAAGTTCACGTACAATAAACTTTTCCTTATGGATTTTCAAACTATGTCATATAAGGAGTAATTTTCCTCCACTTCAACTACAAAGATAAGGTGTTTTGTTGGTGATAAAATTGATGTTATCATATCTAGAGATTTATTGTTTTAACCAACTCAATTTTTGTCACACTAATGTACAAGATTAGTTGTACATGTTTTCTACTATGACTTGGATTACATATGGAATTGCTTGTTACTGAAAACAAAATGAATCATTTCATATGATCTATTTGAAAAGAAAGAACTCTTATTTCCATTATAAAAATTACATAACAGAGAATCTTATAATGAAATTACTCAAATTTAGATTAAATATTCATTACAATATTTCTCTCACATGAGGATTTCTTAGGGCTTATTGATGGAATGCAAAATCTAGGCAAGAACAATGAGCTAATTTACATAACTTCAATATGTTTCTTCATGATATTAGATAATCTTTTACATGGAATGATCTTTTTGCTTCCTACAAAACTATGATAGTGCCACACTCTTTCTCTTGCAAGACAATTATATACAAATCCTCAAACTTCACTTTACACATTTACAACAATATGCAAAAGGAAGTAAATCCCTTTCACATAACAATGAAGCAATAGTGGGAATTTAATATCACAACACATTATGAGATGACATGGGATAGTTTAGTCTCTCCACAACACTTGCTTCCTCAACATTTCCAGGGGTGAAACCCATAGGATCAACTTCCTCAAAACCTACAAAACAACATAAAATTTGGAACCATTGAGGCTCACCTCCCATCCTAGGCTTCCATGAAGCCACCCACTGAGCATGGGAACAAAGATTCAAACCAAGTTTTATTCCAATCTTAAAAATGCATATACATCACATTACAACACTTGAACAATTCCATCCTAGGGGTATTTCACAATGGTTCACCAATAGAACCTTGAACATGGGGTGAAGGTGTGCTTTCAAATAGGAGACTTGCCATATTAGACAATATCTAAAATAAACAATTTTCATGCCCTTTTGGGGCTTCCACAAACATCCTCCAAACATAATACCATCAGCTATAGCTTCCTTGAAGCCCATACTCCATAAACTTCCTTTCTACACCATCTTTCCCTTATCACCCCCAAAGCAAGATATGAATGAATATGGCATACAATGGAGCCCATACTCCAAGGTTCTCAACTATATTTCAAGCCCAACTAACCCCTTCACCCTGGACTTCTCTTCCCCCATTAACAATTCAACATCCCAAAACCAAACAAAGAGATCAAGAAAGAAAAATCAAGAAAATACATATAACCCAAATCACAATCACACCATCACAACACAACACAAGGATTCACAATAACAATACATGCATCCACAACAACAATACATGCTTTCAACTTCATTATAAAAATGCAAAGAATGGTCATGGTTTGAGCACCAACCTTGGTTCAAGCTAAAGGCAATGATAGTTTATGAAGAGCTTCCTTCTCCTTAGCCTCCCTTCCAAAACCTTAACTGTCTCTAAACTTAGAGAGTGGGTGAGCACCCCACTAGTTTGTCTTAGTTCCCCTAAAAAGGATTTCCCACTAACTATTTTGGTGAAAACACCAAGCTACTTCCTCTTACAAACTTGTCTCCCCTTAAGTTTTCTATAGTTGACTTAGTGGAAACATGGGGAAAAACTCATGTGACAACTCCATTTTCGAATTGGTGAAAAAATGAATGGGTAAAGGGGCCCCCTAGGTTGCCTAGGCATTAACATGGTCAAAATGAGGTCCCTAACACGCTATACTATCATATGGGTAGCTTATTTTCACACAAAAGACACTTTGGGACCACCTAATGACCCTTCAAAACCCTAGTCAAGTCTAAATTCGAATTTCCTTTTGATAATGGCCCATCCTAGCCCTTGTCAAGTGTGTTTACTTAATTATTAACAAGGTAATTAGTTTTAGGGTAAAATGCTATCATGACCAACTCTAGGTGACATGTCATTAACACGCAAAAATCTACAAGTGTCAAGTGACACATAAAAGAACAGTATGCATTATCATGACATGTCTCTAATGCATTTTTAATATTAAAATTTATACACACCACAAGAAAGCCCACATTTATGAAATAAAATACATCACAACAAGGCTTTTGAACCTTCCAAATATTTTTCTTGGCTAAAATATGTTCACATGAGTTTGGACCTTGTTTCCCCCAAAATTTGCATGGTTCCACTTCCTACACACTAAACTCGAACATTAGTAGTCCAAGGAGGTCATATAAAATACATATCATAAATGCATTTAAATCCAAATGTTACGTAATCCATATAAACATAATTCAATTAAATTCCTTTTTCTTAATCATTTCAAATAAAACATTCAAAATGTTAAAATATCAAAATTTGCATATCACCTTTAATCGTAAATCATCATAATCAAATTAACATTTTGCGTCACATCATAATCTAATTTCTATTCTACCATGTGTAAAGTTGCATCCATATTTGTTCAATCATCCCATACACAATAGTAGGTTCTTAGTACATATCATAGATGCAAAACACTTCTGTAAAAGTAAAAAACAAGCCATTGTCCATCTAAGTCTCGAATAAATGTCAAAATATCCAAGTCCTAAATATCAAAATGCAAGTAAAAATATCTATGCTATGATAGGTCAGGGTGAGGCCTCCCAGTAGTCATATTATCAATAGCAATAAGCTCACCAAAAGATCTGGCTATCCCTTTAAAAATGTCTTCATGCCAGAACTCAAGAGCGAGACTCGGAAGTCTTACCCACACCAAAGTATTAAGGAAAAAAGCATCTGATAGATCCATATTTAGTTCCCATTTTTTAATCAAAGGTACTATTATCAAAAAACCAAGGTCCACCACATAAGACCATATTCAGATCTTCCTTGTAAGTGAATAAAAAGGAGAAAACCCTTTCATCATTAGAACAATATCCACTTGACCATGGAGGGCCCATTTCTTATTAATCATTTTTCTTAAAGTTTCAATATTTGGTTGGGCTCCCAAAAATTTCCCAGCCAAGGTTAAATCCATAGTAGAGATAGAATAATATACTATCAAATCCAAGATAAAATCTAAAACTCACCTTTTTCCCAGCAGGATTTAGAAGTAACTAGAGGAAAAGAAGACTTTCCTTCCAAACTTTTTCAAAACAAAGAAGACCACTTTCTTTGACCTACTTCATTATCCTCCTTTTTCTCCCCAATATGTACTCCTTTAGAGTTCTTACACACACCCAGAGAAGGTTTCCCTTTTGAAATATTCGTTAATGGGTCCCGTAAAGGGATTGGGATCTCAGACAAAGAATCAAATTGATAACAATCTAAAACCCCATATCTTCTAGATCCAAAACCCAACAAAACTTTATCTTCTTCTTGCTCCATATTCCCACCTAATCCATTCCCAAAATTTGCTACTGCATTCCTTGCAACACCCTCTGAACTCCCTACATCCATATTCCCTAGAAAACTAGATGTGATCACCATAGCTAAATTCCCTCCTACCAAATTCTCACCTACCAAATTCCTGCCTACCATTGATTCTTCAATAGAAAACTTGAAATGCAAGGAAATGAAAACAAATATAAAAGGAGATCAAAACCCAAAAAGGTAACTAACCCATCTTGCATGATAATAACTAGTAGTTGCACATTTTTGTACTCGCAACAATAAGCCAATAGGATTGATATATTTGATAAGGATGAAAATGTGACATCATTAATAATATGGGTTTGATCAAAGAATAGATTTCAACATAACATTAACTATAATAGTTTGAATTTCAAATAATCAAAATGAAAATAAATCAAAACTATGAGAATGTGTGACTTAAATTGAATTGTAATATTAACCCAACACACATGTTTAGATCTTGTTTGGATATTATTTCTAAAGACATTTGTAACAATTTTATTTTAGATTGACTGTAAAAAAATGTCATGAAAATTTGAGAGAAACTTATTATTGAAAAATAAAATATTGATAAGCAAAAATTTGCATATCCATGTAAATTCTCAGATACTCTTACTCTCATTTTGGAAGATGATCTGTATATGTATACATATGCAAATGTTGTTGTGTTTGGCTCATTTCTAAATCCTTTTCCTCTCCCTACACCCACATGAATTTGACATATTTAGCCCCAACTTATCGACATAGGTATTATAAATAGTTGCATATTATTCAATTAATTACACATTTATTCATACATTAACCCTATTATAGTTCATATCCACCTAAGTCAAACTGTCTGTCCTCCTAGGATCATCTTTGTGACCATCAACTCAACCATATAGATTTAGACTTGACCACCATATTGGTAATATTTAAATTTTAAAATTAGACAACTCAACTCTATTATGTTTTTTTCCTTGAGTTGATAAAGTACATTTTTTTTAAATGTCTAGTATTTATGAAATCTAGTTCGCTTTTATCGTCCAAATATCTTGTCCTGTATATTTTAGTCACATAATTTTACATTAAATCACTTTTATTGGTCTTTAATCTTTTCAATACAATTGTAAATATTATTATCATTTAAGCTTTAAAAAAAGATTTAAGATAGTGAATATGAGCTAGAAAAATAAAAGAGAAACTCTATATTGAGTAGGTTCAACTCTAGATATAAAGAGAAAATCCAAGCCTAAACTTTGACTTGAATATTTGATATCAAATAAAGTATAAATTCAATAGGTAGTGTGTGTTAGATGTACTTTCTACAAATGGCTAATCATGCGTTTAGGTTTATGTATAAAATTAAGGTTAGACTATAGGTTTACACAATTCTTGGTATGATGGTTAAGGGTAGGAAGGTACATAAATAAAAGATATAAGTGGTACATAAAATCTTTATAATTTATTTAGTTTATGTAGTACATAAATAAAATAAAATAAAAATGAAATGAAAATAACTAGAAAGAAGCAAAAAAAATAGTTGAGAATTTTTTCTCGACTAAAACTAACATTTTTTCAACTAGGGCTAACAATTTTCTAGCAAGAAATTGTAAAATCCAAGAGTAAAGCTCCCACACACAAGCCTATTGGCTTAAGTAATAAAAGAATTAATTATTATATGCCCAAATTTTAGCTTAAGTAAACTAGAGATAATAAGTGACTTAATAATTAAATCAATATGATTTAATTAATAAAAAATGCTTTAGTACTCTAAGAATAATCATAAGTATTACTTTGTTTATTTTGTTGAACGTTTAACCTAGATTCATATTCTCAACACTATAAAATATTGCATACATTTTGGCATGCCTAGTGGAACACACGACAAGGGTCATTCTCCATCCTTTTCTATTATCTTCTATTTTAAAATAATAACCATTTTCTATTATTTTGTGTCATTTGAGCGTGTTACAAGGTTTTATTGTGATTTTTGCTAGTTGGGGTCATCCCAAAATTGAGACTATCATACCCAAAAATCTCAAAGCAACTCCCCTTGCATCTTACATTGACCCCAAATCACTTAAATCCTCTACTTCACAGATTACTGAAACTAAACCAAGGAACAAGGAGTGAATAAATACAACTTTAGTTGGTTCCTATGTTTTAGACAATTACCTACTTCTAATGGGACTTCTGCCAAACCACAAACATCTTAAACTAGATCTACTAGAAATATAAGTTGCAAGCCCATTATTTTTACCAAGTGGGAATCCGTATGCAATGAAATGAAAGTGTAGACACCTAAATCTAATTACACAATTAAGTAATCTAATTTAGTTATCTTCTAAGATATTATTAATCAAATATTAAATATTTATTTAATTTATGTCATCCCTCTAGTTAATTAATCTAATTAATTAATTATAGTCCAATTGGCAACTCGTAGTTTGATAATTAATTAAATCCCACTTCCCCCATTAAATCAAATAAATGCAAAATCTTATTAAATTTAATTTCAAATGCCCCTTTTGATTAAATAATTACCATTTAATCAATCTTAACCATCAATCAAACCTAAGACTCATGGTTCAAACTTAACCCAACCCATTCAACTATACTAAGTCCACTTAATTAATTAAGTGACCCTCTCACATTCTCCATACATTCCCAGTTGCACCCTAATCACATCCTAATCCGAACCAAGACTCACCCTTATCACTTGCACAACCTTAATCACGAGGATTAAGAAATCCTAACCCAATTCAAGTCAACTCTCATGTCAAATCCTCTCAATCCCCAACCAAGTGCATTAATTTCAACATTGAATGCTCTTACACATACCTTGTGCCTTTGTACCCTCTCACATATCCCAAAATGGTCACATTCCCCCATCTTTTCAAGGCTCTCTCCTTGTGATACTTTTCATTCTAAGAGCCATTTTATAAATCATAATCCATATTCTCTCTCTGAAATGCATCTTAGCCACTGTTAAGCCTTTTCCAAGAGTGCATCTCAATAATTCATTTCACCTCTCTTTGTCTATAAATTTCACCCTTCATAATTCATCCACCTCTTTATTCAAAGTTATAATGCTAACTTGAGAGTGTCAAAAATACCAAATTATCATGATTATGCCAAAATCCCCTCACAATTTCGTAAGTCGTAAATCCTTATTTGTACTGCTTTGTCCATTTTCATCAACTGAATCTTGAGCATCTCCCCACTTTGAGCACACACGTATTCATTTATGGACAAATCCATTTTGAAAATGAGGATGTCTCTTGACCTTGTAAAGGTTTGTATTGTTCATTTCATGGTTTTTGGCCTTTCTTTTGTAGTATAATTGTTGAAGTTGATGAAAGATCAACCTTGAAGCTTCCTAGAATCACTACATACAAACACCTGTCATAGAAAGAGAGGAGCAAACTTATGGAGGCTCAAATCCAGAGACCCACAAAAGATGAGGTAATTTGTATGTGCAAAAAAGAATTGCAAATTGTATTGAATAAAATAATATTACAAAGAGAGATCAATCCTTATAAAAGGAGATCAAAATCCTAAAAGGTAATTAACCTAGGTTGCATGATAATAATTAATAAACAAATTAATTATTATATGCCCAAAGTTTAGCTTAAGTAAACTAGAGATATTAAGTGAGTTAATAATTAAATCAATATGATATGATTAAGAAGAACATACTTTATTACTCTAACACCTCCACTTAAGATAAACTTAGGGAGTAGCTAAAAACCTAGAAACTACTATTGAAAGTAAATTTGGCTCCTGACACCAAAGCCTGATGAGGTACCCAAGCACAACCAATTTTTCGTAAAGAGGAGAAATAGAGAAAACCACATGGGAAAAATCCTACTTCAAGAAGAGGTGTAAATAATGTTGAAAAGAACTAGTGAATGACTGAAGAAGTCTCCAAACTACAGAATCTCCCAAAAGATAGGATTAAAAGGATGATCATGTAAAACACCACTAAAGCATGTAGAAGTTGTAAACTCTATCAAAAGTAACTACTAATCTAAAGAACCTCCTTTGAAATAGAACTTGACCAAGTAGAAAAGACTGTTATCTGCATGAGTGCTCTCAAAAGACACTACTCAAATCAAGAGGCACACAAAGGAAAACAACTGAATTGAAAGATACAAATGACAAGAAATACCAAAGCTTGAAGAGTTGATCAATCAAAACATGGAAGACTGCAACCAAAGTAGGAAAGAAAAGAAGAGTGTCTATATGGTAAATGATCCATCTCATCAAAATGCATAGGTACCCAGTCATTGCATCTACCTAATACATAGGAACAAATACTAAATATATAGCTCACTCAATTGAATCATAGAAGCATGAGAAATAACATAAGAACTGCCCTAATGTAGATAAGGATGAGGTGATAGACAACTAGGAAAGTGGGCCAATAGAACTTTACATCAAAGAATCATGATCAAAATGCACAAAAGAATACATGTGTGTATCAAGGTGATCAATCTAAGACACATCATGAGGCTAATGTCATGAAAAGGAAACTCACTAAACAAAGGAAGATGGAAAATAAAAGCAAAACATCAACCCCCATGGTACTTTAATTAAAGTAGTGCATGTACGATAAGGCATGAGATATGGTGAATCCCAAGAATAAATAAATTTGTATGAGTGCCCTCAAATGAAACTACTTGAATAAGAAGGAAAAATAAAGAAAAATAACTAAAACAAAAATATAGATGGAATATGGAACTTTATCTCAGTGGGTTTGCAAGAATGCACACAAATGATGTTTAAAAAGACTAGAAGAAACATAAGGCTGATACAGTAGATAGTACAATGTATGACAAATCATTTGAAGCAATGAAAATGATCGCTGCACTTGAAACAACCAAGATATCCACTCGAATACAAAAATGCCAAAATATGAATAGAATGTTCCTATAAAAAAATCTGAAAAAACAACCAGCATCACTAGAAATAGCTCTGAAATACCTTTCCAACAATATAAAGAATTCCCAAATCAGATATCGGGTGCTCTAGATATGTCTCTCGAAGTGCAAAATAGAGCTACTAGCTTTGACTACATAAATAGGAAACCAAATAGAATCAAAAGTCCAAATAACCTATGCTATCACAATTAGCCCAAAAAGACCTTTTCAACAATATAATATTTGTCAAAAAAAACTTTTGTATGACGAAGATATGACCAAAAAACCATCAATAGGTCTTTAGGAAAAAGAAAATCAAAGAAAGGATGGCTTTAATTTCATCAAATTTTGGCTCAATAATGATGATATCAGCACTGATGTTGGTACTGCATGTACAGGTCTATCAATACTTGCAGATGTCAATACATGTGCAGGCATACCTTTTCAAAATGAAAAAAGTTTTTTTTTTCTAAAGTGTGCATTTTTCAAAGTGCTTATTGAAACTTTTTTTTTTTAACATGCATTTTTTTAATAAAGTATTTTTTTGTGATTTATTTTCTTAATAAAAAAGTAAATATCTATCCTAGGAAGTAAGCCATGATCTAGGGACAATTTATTTTGCCTCA
This sequence comes from Cupressus sempervirens, assembly GCA_028749045.1. Taxonomy (NCBI): domain Eukaryota; kingdom Viridiplantae; phylum Streptophyta; class Pinopsida; order Cupressales; family Cupressaceae; genus Cupressus; species Cupressus sempervirens. Next base: position 872,894,061 of record CM053789.1, read on the forward strand.
GATTCCAAATTGGACAAATTTTAAATAGAAATAGGGATTTTTGGGCACTAGGAATCCAACGGTGATGTTCATTAAGGCTCAAAGTGCACCGAAAAAAAGTGACCCCCATATCCAATACAAAAAACCTTGAAAAATAATAGATCTGAAAAACTAAAGCCAAACCTCTCATGAAGAGAACAAAGGCATGAAATTTTGAAGCTCTAATACCATGCTAAAGTTGATAAAATATTCTCCCCATAGCTCTATAGAATCACTACATGCAAACACGTGTCATAGTAAGAGAGGAGCAAAGCAATGGAGCCTCAAATTTAGATATTCGCAGAAGATGAGGCATTCTTGATGTGCAAAAAATAATTGAAAATTGTATTAAATGAATCAATTTTGAAAAGGATGATCAATTCTTATAAAAGGAGATCAAAACCCTAAAAGGTAACTAACCTAGGTTGCACCCAAAGTTTAGTTTAAATAATTAGAGATATCAAGTGACTTAATAATTAAATTAATATGATTTAATTAATAAGAAAATACTTTATTACTCTAAGAATAATCATAAGTATTGCTTTGTTCATTTTGTTAAACATTAGCCTAGATTCATATTCCCAACACTATAAGACATTGCATACATTTTGGCATGCCTGGTGGGACACACAACAAGGGTCATTTTTCATCATGGTCTATTATCTTCCACTTTGAAAAAAATAACCATTTTCTGTTATGAGTTCTCTCAAATGACACTGTTTTAATCACAAGGCAAAACAAGGAAAATTAATTAAAACAAAAATACAAACAAAATATGAAACTTTAACTTAGTGCATTTGCAAGAATGCATACAAATGATGTCTACAAAGACTAGAAGAGACATAAGGCTGATACAATAGATAGTACAACCCATGACAAATTATTTGAAGAAACAAAATTGATCCCCACACTTGAAACAACCAAGATATCCACCTAGATGCAAAATTGAAAAAACTGAATAGAATGTTCCTGGAGAAAAATCTAGAAAAATAACCAGCATCACTAGAAATAGCTCTAAAAGACCTTTCCAACAATATAAAAAATTCTCAAATCGGAGATCGAATGCTCCATATATGTCTCTTAAAGTACAAAATGGAACCCTTAGATTTGACTACATAAATAGGAAACCAAACAGAATCAAAAGTCCAAATAACCTACATTATCACAACCGGCTCGAAAAGAGCTTTTCAATAATATAAGATTTTTAAAAAATACCTTCGTATGACAAAGATATGACCAAAAAACCATCAATAGGTCTTAGGACAAAAAAAATCAAAGAAAGGGTAGTTTTAAGTCGTCAAATTTTGGCTCAATAATAATGACATCAAAATTGACACTAGTACTACATGTGCAGGCCTGTTAGTACTTGTTGATGTCAGTGTATGTGTAGGTATGCCTTTTCCAAAGGGAAAAGTTTTTTTTTTATTAAAAGAACATGCAATTTTCAAATTTCTTTTTGAAACTTTTTTTTTTAAAAAAACATGTTTTTTTAATAAAATACTTTTTTTGATTTTTTTAAATAAAAAATAAATGCATGCATTAGGAAGCATGCCCAAATATGGGTGCAATTTTGTTTTACCTTAGATTTTGACAATGTACAAATTGGACAAGTTTTATGTGGAAATAAGGGTTTTTGGGAGCTACAAATCTAAAGGTGATGTTTGTTTGAGCTCAAAGTGCACTGAAAAAATTGACCCCCAGATCCAATACAAAAAATCTTGAAAAATAATAGATCTAAAAAACTAAAGCCAAATCTCTCATGAAGAGAACATAGGCATGAAAATTTAAAGCTCTGATACCATGTTGAAGTTGATGAAAGATCAACCCACAAATCCCTAGAATCACTATATGCAAACACTTGTCATAGAAACAGAGGAGCAAAACTATGGAGGCTCAAATTCAGAGATCCACAAAAGATGGGACATTCTTGATGTGCAAAAAAAATTGCAAATTGCATTGAATAAATCAATGTTACAAAGAGAGATCAATTCTTATAAAAGGAGGTCAAAACTAACCTAGGTTGCATGATAATAATTAATAAAATAATTAATTATTATATTTCCAAAGTTTAGCTTAAGTAAACTAGAGATAATAAGTGACTTAATAATTAAATCAATGTGATTTAATGAATAAGAAAATACTTTACTATAACAATAATCATAAGTATTGTTTTGTTTATTTTGTTGAATTTTTAGCCTAGATTCATATTCCCAACACTATGAAACATTGAATTCATTTTGGCATGCCTAGTGGGACACAGAACAAGGGTCGTTTTTAATCCTTTTCTATTATCTTCTACTTTGAAAAAATAACCATTTTCTATTATTTTGTGTCGTTTGAGCATGTTGCAAGGTTTTATTGTGATTTTTGCTAGTTAGGGGCAAATTTTTACGTAGGTTGACAGTATTCTCAAGGTTAAAATGTGAACGACATCAAAACATATGTTAGATAATTGAGAGGGGGTGGTGAATCAATTATGTTTAGTTAGAATCAAAGAAATGACAATTTTAAGGGCATCAAATTTTGGCTCAATAATGATTACGTCAACACTAACGCTGGTATTGCATGTATAGACCTGTTAGTACTTGTTGATGTCGATACATGTGTAGGCATACCTTTTCAAAAGGAAAAAGGTTGTTAAAAAAAAAGCACTTTTCAAAGTGTTTTTGAGATTTCCTAAAAAAACACATATTTTTTAACAAAGTGTTTTTTTGTGAATTATTTTTTAATAAAAAAATAAATCTTTGCCTTAGGAATGTATCCAAATCTAGGGGTAATGCTTTTTTCCCTTAGATTCCAATTGTGTCCAAATTTTATATGGAAAGAGAGGTTTTTGGGCACTACGAATCCAACAGTGATGTTTGTTTGGGCTCAAAGTGCAATGAAAAAACTAACCCCTAGATCCAATACAAAAAACCTTGTAAAATAATAGATTTGAAAAACTAAAGCCAAACCTCTCATGAAGAGAACATGGGCATGAAAGTTTGAAGTTCAAATACCATGTTGAAGTTGATGAAAGATCAATCCCACAATCCCTAGAATCACTACATGCAAACATTTGTCATAGAAAGAGAGGAGCAAAGCTATGGAGGCTCGAATTCAAAGATCCACAGAAGATGAGACATTCTTGATGTGCAAAAAAGAATTGCAAATTGTATTGAATGAATCAATGTTACAAAGAGAGATCAATCCATATAAAAGGAGATCAAAACCATAAAAGATAACTAACATAGGGTGCATGATAATAATTAATAAAAGAATTAATTATTATATAACCAAAGTTTAGCTTAAGTAAAACTTAATAATTAAATGAATGTGATTTAATCAATAAGAAGACACTTTATTACTCTAATGATAATCATAAGTATTGTTTTGTTTATTTTATTTAATGATTAGCCTAGATTTGTATTCCCAACACTATAAAACATTGCATACATTTTGGCATGCTTTGTGGGACACACAACAAGGTAATTTTCCATCCTTTTCTATTATCTTCTGCTTTGAAAAAAAAACCATTTTCTATTATTTTGTGTCATTTGAGTATGTTGCAAGGTTTTATTGTGATTTTTTCTAATTGGGGGCAAATTTTTAGGTTAGGTTGACACTATTCCCAAGGTTAAATTTGTGAATGACATCAAAACATCTATTAGATAACTGAGAGAGGGGTGGTGAATCAATTATGTTTAGTTATCCTACAATCCATTTAAACACTTCAGTCCCAAACAAACTTCATAAACTTCATAAACATTCACTTCGTATATTCACTCAACTTATCATATAATTGACTCAATCACTTAACTCTAAATTGTTCCTAATACTAATAAAACTAAATTATTATCAACCATTATTCTAGTTTTTACCGAGTTGCAATAAAATGAAAAATATCATATAAAACAACTTGAAACATAACAACAATCACACATTTGACACCAAGATTTTTAATGTAGAAACCTTGTAAAGGGAAAACCCACCTGGGACTGACAACCCAAAATTTTCACTCTTCTAAAGTGAGCTCTACTAGGAGCCAACCTTGTTAAAGGTTTACATAAACATTTTTAATGTGACCTAGTTAGAGAATTTACACCAAAAGATCATATGCACCAAAAGAGTGGCCTACTCTAAAGGACTTATAAACACCACTAATTGATGTTACCATATAGGATTTCATAGACTTGTTTAAAAGATCTTTTTGTTATAATGATTAGATAGTAACAGTACAAATTATTTGTTAGGTATAGCACTATCTTGCTTGTTCAAAACTCCTTTCTGCTCGGTGTCCTTTTGGTTTCTAGCCTTTGATCACTTTACTTTATTTTCTTGACTAGTTGATTCACTCCTCTCTTTCTTCTTCTTTCAAATTTTCTCAATTCACTTGGCTCTACTTTCAACAACTTTGCATTTTGATCTTCTCCTTCCTTATCATTTGATCAACAATACAATCAACAACATCAGCAGCTAAAAAATGTGTCCAACTACACGTTAAATAGTAATCTTTGTTCTTCTAGTTTCTTCCAATTAATGTCAATTAATCGCAATCGTCAATCTCAAATTCATATAAAATATAATGAATCTAGACACTCAAAAAATAGAACTTTTATAGAACTCTGTGTCCATCCTTATCCTTTTTCAATCTCCATCACCAGATTGTCCTTTCATTTTCCTAGTTGTTGATCTTGTAAAAAGCTTTGTCTCACACCTTTGAACATCTCAAACATTCTTTATTTTCATCAAAAGGTGTCCTTTGATTCCATATTTACAAATTTGTTCTTTATTATTACTTGGTGAACATAACATTTCATTCGGGTAATATATCACTCAGTCAATACTGAACTTACTCAGGTAATACTGAACTTCCAACTTTACTTTGCTATCTTCTTAGTGAATATTATAGCCACTTGATGAATATTGTCTTCCTTATTTAACCTTGTCACTTAGTTTAGCTTGTGTAGCTCAATACATTACAATATCACACGATTGTAAAACAATCAAACCAACATTACATTATCATTGTCCAACTCATTCAAGTACCTATTTAATACCATACTTATCAACTTTTCCTTCATCGTACTTTCTTCAAATCCTCTTCATCAATCAAATTGATATGATACTCTACTAAATTAACATAATATCTAGCCAAATAAGACTTTGACAACAATGACAACATAACAACTAATATGATTATTTTACATATATTCATAATATCATTAATTATAATATTAGTTAGGGCTAATAAGCCCCCCCTTTGGCATTGATGGCAACACATAACATGTGATTTATATTAAAAAATATTACATAAGATAGTCAAATGTATACATTAACAACAATACAATTATTCAATTCTTTGACTTCATCAGGTTCTCTGTAACTCAGTTTGTATTGTTGAGTGGTTGTTTTGCACGGTGTCAACAATAGAAATCCTTATGAATTTCTTTCTTTAAAAAATAGTCAAATTGGCCAGCTCCAAGGTTATGGATGGTTGTTTTTCAACCCGTTGGGTGGCTCAATTGAAGATAAATGTGATTATTCACAAGGAGGCCTTTGGTAGTTCTTTAATCTGTAAAACTTTTGTAGAGATACAACCACAGATAAATGTATATTTCTTTGTATTTTCTAATTTTTATGATAAATGCAATTTCTAACAATGCAACTATATGAATTCCAATTCTAACCACATGTTCAAAAGTAAATACAAAGTTAGGGTAGCAAGAAATTTAAAGGAACTTGCTAAAAAAGAAAATCCTATAAGACATAAATCACAGACACAATGCATCTGCAAATTAAATTTTCAAAAGAGATAAAGAATAAAACCAATGAAATTAGGAGTAACAATCCTCAATTCCACCGATGCAATCATTAAGGGAAACAACAAAAACCATAGGATGTTTCACAACTCATCAAATCATATAGCCATGGAAAGTGTGCTTACACAAGATAAATTGCTATGCAAGAACTCGAAGGTGATCCTTTCTTCAATTCGTCACAATAGAGGAATTTGTTAGCAAATGACAAACATCTTAACCAATTGATTGCATGAGCATTAACATACATACAATAGGGCTTTTTCCTTGCAAAAAGCATGTTAAAAATACTATTTTAAAACAAATTATGTACAAACAGAATCCTAACTAGGTGCTAAGTAGGCCTACACTCTTTATATTATTAATTACACGGTGCATGGACCTTTAGATGACTCAAAAACTCCTAAAAAAGAAGAAGATAAGAAGAGAGAAGTTTGTAGATGATCTAGGAGATTTTGGTAGTTCTTTAGATGCAAAATTGGGCTCCACTATTTGTCTGTATCAATTAAACTACCACCAAAATGTATTTTTGATGCATAAAATGCTCAGAAAACAAAATTCACAGTTAATTTTTAGTGCACATGCGTACCTTAAAAAAATGACACACCTTCGCACTAGCACACCTATGCACCTTCAGAGATGACATGACCAAAACTGAAAAAATTTGTCTACGTGTCAAAATTTTAGTTTCCACAATCTGGGTTTTGTGACCCTTCTACCAAAACGTTGTCTAGATGCATTGCCTTGAAATTTTGAATTATGGTGGTTATTTCTAGGGTGTCAAGAAAGTGTAAGGATTCATACTTCGTTCTCACCTCCCAATGATATTTGCTAACTTGTTGTTGGATCCCTACAAAATCCTCCAGTTTTGAGTCTAACTCTATGAAAGCTTCCTCAGTTCTAAAAATGTGTTCAACATCATCTTCGAAGGATGCAATTTCAGATAAGGCTTCAAATTGTTGCACTACTACTTCACTTGAGCACAATTGAGTTCTAGAGTCATCTTCAAAAATCTCTAAATTGGTCACACTATAGCATCTATTGTCTTCCAAATTTTGATCAAGGGCCCTCTTATTCACATCCTATATGTCTTCATACAACTAGATCATCACCCTGTTACCAACTGTTATTTTCTCTATCCAATCTTCCACTTTATCTAACTCCTCTGTCAAATATATATCTAACAGCATTCGATATCTCTAGCCTATAATTATTTGCAATGCCTCCAGGTCATTAGTCCAAGTGGTGACTTCATCCATTAACCCAAAATCCTAGTCTACTATAGTAACCGACCTATTAGTATTCTTGTATATACTAAGCAATGAATTCATATTCAACTCAATAATATGTAAACCTCTATCTTCAAAACTATGACGTATCTTTTGCATGCATCCAAAAATGAGTCACTCTATTTATTGGTCAAAGCTTATTTGTCGAGGGCGGCCACTAGGGTGATCTTAGGATAATCAAGGTCTAACAGAGTGACTAACTCCTTCACATACTCTCATAACAAATCATTCTATTTTCTCAATTTTAATTTTTTTGCCTCGTCTTTGTCCAAGTGTTGGAACACTTATTTAAGGCATGTACTAGCCAAAACTTTACATATCTCTGGTGGCCTTCCCAAATACTACCTCCTTTACTTGATAATATTTTGGGGCAATGTCCTCGATATCTACAAGGGGAGGAGGAATAACTATATGCTCTATCAAATCATTTCTCTAGTTTCTCATAATGAAGGCCAGTTGCTTAGGATCACCCTGAATGGGTGAGGGTGTGTTCACTACATTTTTCAATGCCTCCAATCCTTCCACCTCTGTGTACTCCTAATATCTCCTTTGGTGAGTCAATACTTCTTGTTTCAAGCATGTTGGAATAGTTCCCATGGGTGACATGTATTGGCCTAATGACGAGGTTTTTTTTGAAGTTGACTTCTTTCCTTTATCACCTCTCTCTAGGGTCTTTTCCATCCTACACATTTGGCCTTTGATCTCTCTCTCTAGGAATCTGCCCTTCCTCGAAGACTTCATCAATATGGATTTGCACAAAGTCATCCCCTCCTATTTCCTGGCTTCCAACATCTATGATTGGCGGTGGTAGTGGGGTGGCTTCCTATTTTGATGGTGGAGGAGGAGGCAATGGTGGGTTCCAAGGTGGTAGAGGAGGTATGCCCACTAGCCCTTGCAAAAGTGGAGGCAATTGGTTCTAATCTTCACCCAATGACTCTCTACTTAGAGTATCCTTTATTACCCTACCCTCCAAATGAGTCCTAGTAGACATAAATTGCACTCTAAGAGATCAAAGACATTAGAGTCATCTCCCTCCATAGACTCAGCCCATCCCTTCTATTCCTAGTTAGTAGACCCTTCAAGCATAATCGTTGTTCCTGAATGGAGGGAGGCATCTAGGTTGCACTCCTTTGTCTCTCCTCTTTCATGGACCTTGGTGACCAAGTTCTCTTATTAAGTGGGAGATATTCAATCTCTTCCCCTTTCTCTTCCTCTTCCCCTTCAAGTGTGGTTTTTGAGATTTGAGGAGACAGAGTACTCTTCTTCTTTAGCTTCCTCCTTTTCTCTCCTACCACCACCATTTTAGTTCTTTCCCTCGTTGGTATTAATGGGGAGGCCTCTATTTGAGTTGGGGCTTCTTTAGGTTGAACCCAAGCTTCCTCTTCCTGAGCCTCTTTTGGTTGGGCTTTCTCTTCCTAAGCCCCTTTAGGTTGGGCTTCCTCTTCCTATGCAACCTTCTTCCTCTTCTTCCCCTTGACCCTATAACTACTAAAGTATGTCACTTCTTTCTCATGCTTGTACATGGTCTCTGGTCACATTGGGGACTTCTCATGGTAGGTTGGAACTATAACCCTAGTTCTTTTCCCCTTCTTCAGCCTTGCAAGTGCTTGCAGAGCTGGTGCATTGGGAACTAGCTCTAAGTGGAAAGGTTTATTTACCCAATCCTTCATCAAGTGAATGATGTGCCTTTCTTTGTGTTGAATATCATGATTCTCTTCACTACAAATATTTGCATTCATTATTAGGCACTCAAATATCTTGTCCATGTTCTAGAGAGGATCCAAGACATCAAGACTGTCTTTATTCCATACTTTCAAAGGTATGGTAAGATTGAGTGCCTTCTTTGAAAGTTGTAGGCTCATCCTACAATAGTTCTTGATTCAAATATCATAGTCATCTATATAATTCATCCAATGATCTTCTATTGCAATATTTGGTATGAACTGCTTTCCTATGAGATGTTGGACCATCCCAATGTTGTCAAAATAGGGGTGAAGTATTGGGTAATCATCCAAGGGATGCTTTTTCTTGACCTCAAAAGCTCTAATGGTGATAGGCCACACCCATGTCTTCTTTTGTTGTTTCACACTCTATCATAGCTTGAGGCCAACTGCCTAGCTATCTCCAATAATATCAACCTATCTAATAGATAAAAAAAGAAGCTTTTTTGGGCATAGGAGGGTTTGTACTACCCAAATATATGTAAATGTATTGAAATGAATGAAGTAAACCCCTACTTGTGTCACTTTGGTGGTGAACTCCACAAAAAACCTCTTCTCATAATCCCCTTCGATGAAACAAATTATGGCAAAGATGAAATTGCCATTCACCAATCTATATTTTTGCCTCTTCAATGGGAGTTTCTTCCACAACAACTTGGGGTACACTATGTAGAGTCAAGTGATAGCATCTTGCAATCTCCCTCTCTTCACCAACCCTAGATAGTCTATTTTGTTGATGCCAAAAGATGTACAATGTATAAAGTCATGTATAATTGAGGGTCTGACTTCACTAACATGAGTTTCTCATCCAGGTTGTTGCTAATGATTTTAGCCCAGTTAATCGACAACCCTCCCCTCTTAATGGTCTCTATGAAGTGGACCATCCATGTTTCCAAGTGACCTACTGCAAGGAGCCCCATGGCTCAGAAGGACTATACACTAGCCAATGTCATCCACCATATATCCTCAAGTCATGTCTACCTTTTTGACTCTTCTATTAGGAGGGGTTTGGGCAAGGAGGTATTTATCTTGTACCAACCCTTTAACCTCTTGTTCATACTTCTTGTACCTAATGATATGTTATATCATAAGTTATCTTTTGGTATTGATCTGAGTCTAGTAGGAGAAAGACCTTCTTGATGTTATTAAGGCAGATGTCCAAGACTATTTCCCTAATGACGCTCTTCATTACTTTCTCTTTAGGTACATAATGATGGGCCAGTGTCATGATCAATTTTGAGGGCTAGAAAGATACAAGATGTGAAGCTACATTCACTAATCCACTCTAAATCAATGTTGAGATTATTTTTCACCTCTACCTCAGTTTGTTGTATACGACCAAGAACATGTTCTAGTCAATATGTCCTAATTTTATGTCACAAATTTTTGAGTGTTTATCCATGAATTGTGTGACAAAAAAACATGAGAAGTCTCAATAGGCCCACATGTGTAATGTGTGCATGATGACCTTATGGAAGCTTGACATGTGCACATGCACATGCTTTTTGGGTGCACTTCATGATGGGATGCATTTGTTATGTGTTAAAATGGAGCACATATCACACCATGGGCATCTTGCAAGGGTGCACATGTGTGCATGTATGCACCCTAATTTACCTTAGAATCTCGAAGGAAGCGCAGGTGTAACACGCAATGGACGTGCGATAGTGTGGCTCTAGAGGTCTCAAAATGCAGAATGAGTATATGTTGGGGGGGGGGGGGGGGGGGGAGTGGGGGGGCACACCCGTAAGGGTGCACTTAGTGTGAATGTGTGCATAGGAACCCCTAGAGTTCATGATATTGCACACACATAGTGCATCTACTTTTTGCCTTGTCAAAAATTTGGTTTTTTGGCTTCCCAACTTCATTCGATGTTGATCGACTAGACATCCTAGACTCACCTAGACTGATAGGGGGACCCACCCACTGAGGCACCTAGCTAGATGGCCTATTTCAGATAATGGAATCCCTTGTCCTAAAATCAAAAAAGGGGGTTCTCATTTTTGAGTAAAAAATGGGGCATGTGTTGTGAACCCACAACATGTATCAACAACATCAATAATTCTCCCCCTTTGCATATGATCCTCTTTTATTTAGCTTCACTTTGATTCTTTAAGAGTTTATCCCCCTTTATACAACATTCTCTTATTCTCACTCATCACACCTCTCCCTTTGGGTTATCTCTTTCTTACTAATAAACTCCCTTATTTATTCTCTTCGTCAGTATACTTTGCTTCTTTACAAATTCTTTGCTCCTTTTTGTATTCTTCTGATGATCTTGTTTGCTTAGCCTCTCCTACTATGACATACTTCTCCCTTAGGTCTATATATCCCCCTTTGACAGTAATGTCAAAGGTCACTATAAGTTCCAATGTAAAACTCACAAAAGATTGTAGTTTCCCTGTACCTTGCATGTATAGGATCCATCAGATTCATCACAATCTTCTTCACAAATTCAGGAAACTCCTAAAGAGTGAGCTCTTTGCATCAACTCCATAAAGATATTTTTATTCATCTATGAATTGATGCAATGTGAATCTTCAACTAGTGAATTTTGGATAGGGGTAGGACCCCAAGTTTACCTCATAGATACTCAAAAACATCCTTAGGCAATGACTTAGTAAATATGTCTACAAATTTATCTTCCTCATTTGTTTCTCTTGTAATTTCTCCCTCAAATAATGAAACTTGAGTGATATATGCTTTATTTTTGCATGCATCACTAGATTCTTTGATATGCTTTTTGCACTAGAGTGTTATCACAATAAGTAGTAACAGGCTTGGTTATCTCTTCTTGCATACCTTCCAATAGTTTCCTAATCCATAAAATATTTGAATAATTGATTGCAATTGTAACATACTCAGCTTTAGTAGTAGATTGGGAAATACAATTATGTTTCTTACTTATCCATGTTATCAATCTTTCTCCTAAAAAGAAAGCTCCACTACTTGTGCTTTTTCTATCATCCACAATACCAATCCAATCAGCATTAGTGTAGACTTTAAGATTAAAGCCATCATCTTGTTTGTACCATAGGCCATAATCTTTAGTTCCTTTCAAATATCTAAATATCCTCTTCACAACAGTCATATGTGTTTCCTTTGGATTAGATAAAAAACTTGCAATTATACCAAGAACATGTGCAATATGCCATCTATTGTGCATAATATATTGTATTTTTCTAGTCATGGATCTATATTGTGTTTCATTTACCTCTCTAGTAGTCTCTCCCTTTAACAATTTCACTACATTCACCATAGGTGTATCGACTTCCTTAGGTTGATCCATCCCAAAAGTCTTCAAGATTTCTTTCACATACTTAGATTGAGTCACATATATACCTTTTTCTTGTTTGATGGACTTGTAATCAAATAAAAATTTTGATCTCACCAAACATTCACATCTCAAATTCTATACTAGTTTGATCAACAAATGTCTTACACAACATGTCATTTCTTCAAAATATAATGTCATCCATAAATATTTCAGCAATCAACACCATATCATTGGATTCACATTTCAAAAACAAATTATTGTTCTCACTTGTTCTAGCAAATCCAATATTAATCAAATATGAATGTAACCTTTCATACCATGCTCTCGGTGCTTGTTTCAGTCAATACAATGCCTTGTTCAATTTGTAAATCATGTTCCTCTAATAAATTATAATGAATCCTTCAAGTTGTTCAATATATAGAATTCTTCTTCAAGTATTTCATTCAGAAATGCAAATTTGACATCCATTTGATAAACTTTGAACTTCTTGTAGGTAACACAAGCTAACAATGTTCTTCTTACACCTTCCAATTGTTAGCAAGAATGCTAATGGTATTCCTATTGGGGAATATCCTAGCAGTTCTAGAGACATAATTCAAAGGTTGTGTATTGCATTCATGATAGAGTTTGTCATTGATGTCAACATACTAGTTATTTAATGAAGACTATTAGAGTAGCAAACATTATTTGGCTTTTCATGGTTTGAGGATTGAAGATAAATTTATGTGCACTTGGGAGAATGTTCCAAAGTATGTCTAGATGCTACAGATAAGAGCACATGCAAAAAGATGAAGACTAGGTAGAGTTATGATGGTTTTAGCAAAGGTAGAATTGAGAGAGAGTTTATGGAAAGCAGGTACTATTGTTTGGATTGTATCTCCTAATAGAGATGAAAAATAGTTAATCAAACTTGGATAGAGGTAGAAGACATATTTGGATTGTTGTGGTTAATCATGCATGTCCAAATGAGCAGTGAGTGAAGAGTTATGAATAATTTGAGTCGATAGATTGCTTGTAATTATGAAATGATATATTGTAATAAAATGTGTAAATATAATATCTTATGTTGGTCCTATATTAATATTGTAAATTGAGAAAGCCTCAAGACTAACTCAATAAATTATTCCAGGACTTAGTATAAATGAAAGATGATTTCCTTGGATGAAATCATCTAGCGTGAATATTGTGTAATCAGTGAGATATTGTGTTGTGCGAACTTACATTTGAATGTCTTCTGGATCAGAGAAGGGATTCATGTAGTTGGGGCACAATGAGATTACAAGTAACTATATTTGACAAAGAAGTTATTGTTGGATAGTGTCAATGCACAATTGTATTATTCAATGAGAATAATACTAAAGCTATTTTGACAGTGGGTCCATTTGCCTTCCATTCAACTCCTAATAGGGTTAGAATCTCGTAACATGGATATAAAGTGTCATAATAGGGACTGATATGTATTGAATGTATTTCATTAACTCCTAATAGGGTCCATCATTTCACAAGGAACTTTTATAGTAGTACATCATCTTGTGGGTAGCATCCCCATCAGGGTTTTGCCTCTTATCAAGTGTTTCTCTAGTTAAAAAATCTAGTGTTATTGTGTATGGTTATCTTTTCATGGTTGTTACATCTACTATTTATAGGTTTTAGAATTAATAAGAATATTGAGAGTTGTTTTAATTGCATAACTGATTCAACCCCCCCTCCCACCTCCCAGATATTTGGTGGGCTCTACTTTTTAAAACTTTGTATCAGAGCATTAGGTCCTTGAAGGAACAACTTAACAACTTAAGGAGATCTATGGTACATTTCAGAAAAGAATGTATGAATTTTGATGGAGTTAACTATAATAGTTGGAAGGAGAATATGAAGACATGTTTTCTAAGCATGGGTCCGGGTTATTGGTTGATTACTACATGTCAAAAATATGTGATTAAAGAAAACAAGTTTGAAGGTTGCAAGGAAACTCAAAAAGATGTATTCATGTTCAATATGCTAACTACAGAAGCATTATTATCAGCTCTTCCTAAAACTAGATTTGGTGAGATAAAATCTTTAAGATTAGCTCATGAGATTTGGAAAGTTTTGCAAAGGATAGTTGAAGGTGATAATCATGCTCAAAAGGTTAGATTGCAGAATTGAATATGCTTGTCTCAAGATGCTAAAATGACAGAAGATGAATATGTAAGAAGTTACTTTGGTAGGATATTAAAAATTGTTGTAGGAATTAAGAACTGTGTAGGAGAGAAATATGAAGACGAAGTTATATGGAAGATATTGAAGAGTTTGACACCTACACATAGAAAAACAACACAAATGATAGAACAATTTATTCCCTTATCATCTAATTTTTCAAGAGAGACTTTTCTTGGGAGATTACAGTCATCATATGTGGATGAGACAGAGTGGAGAATTGCCTAAAGGTTAAATTTCTTTCAATGCATTAAGTGTTTAGCATCTATTGAGAAGTAGTGCAAGTACAAGTGGATATTATGCCAATAGTAGCAAAACAAAAGTTGAAGAAGATAAGAAGATTGAGGAAGGTCTTGCCCTGTTTCTGAAGAGAGAACCCAAAGGTAACAAAATATTAAGTGTTGAACTTTTAATGAACTTGTTCACTATTCTTCTAAATATTCTAAGAGTGTGAAGAAGCATAAAAAATACCTATAAATCAAGAATGCCTAAGGATTTCCTTTTTGCAAATGATGAAGAATTTCATGTTAGACTAGAAGAATTCATGAGTAAGAGTGATGATATAGGATTTATTGTTATTGAGGAAGAAATCCCTTAAAAAAGAAGAAGTTAGAGAAGAAAAAGAATAAGTATCACAAGTTGAAAATAAGAAATTTGATTGTATTATTGAAAGTGGTTGTTCCCATCACGACTTGAAATGTGAATAAATTTGTTGAATTCAATAACTATGGAGGAATAGTTAGAGTTGTAAATAATGCAGCCTATCATATAAAAGGAAAAGGATCTATTACTCTTGATGAAAATACTAACACTGATGATGTTTACTTTGTAGATGGTTTGAAATATAATATTTTGAGTGTTTGATGGTTAGTGGATAAGGGATGACAGTTGCAGTTTACAGAGAAGACTTTCATTATCAAAGATAAAGATGATTTATTGATCAGTACTAGTACATGAACAATAGGTAATGTATTTTAGTTGAATCCTACTAAGATGACATGTTTAGTTGCTAAGGTTGATGATAGTTGGTTGTGGCATAAGAGGTTTTGTCTTATCAACTCTAATAACATTATGAACGTTAGTACTACATTTGCCTAAGATTGTGAAACCTACGATTGTGATGTGTAAATAATGTGTAATGGCAAAATAGAAGAAAAGCTCATTTCAAAGAAAGAAATTCACTACATCAATGAAGTTGGAGATTATGCACACATATTTGAGCAAATACAAGAGAATTCTATGGTGAAATTTATTTTATGATTCTTGTTGATGATTTCACTAGAATGATGTTGGCAGTATTTCTTAGAGAGAAATATGAAGCTTTTGAGAAATTCAAGATATTTAACAGTAGATCTGAGAATGAATTTGGTTTGAAGACTAGATGTCTAAGATCTAATAGAGGAAGAAAATTTAGTTCAAATAAATTTAACATTTTTTGTGAAGATAGTAGTATAATGAGACAACTTTCAGCCCCTAAAACACCTAAAGAAAATGGGATAGCAAAATAAAGGAAAAAAATAGTGATAAAGGTAGCAAGAGACATGATGTTTTAGAACAATATATCTAAGATCATTTAGAGATAAGTGGTGAATACAACACTATACACTATGAATAGATTACAAATCAGACAAGGCATTGGTAAGACACCTAATGAACTTTGGTTTGGACATACACCCTCAGTAAAATGTTTCAGAATCTTCGGAATTAAATGTTACTGTAAGAGAGATGATGATATTGGAAAGTTTGATTCAAGGAGTAATGAAGTTATGTTTCTTGTATATTCATTAAAAAATAAGCCATATAGATATTTTAATAAGAGAACTAAGACTATTATTTAGAGCATAAATGTGAGAGTTGATGAAAAGTTTAGAATTCAGGAAAGGGTATTTGATTAATTTTGATGAAGAGACTAATCCAAGGTCTAGTAGAGATAATTTTGAACAAGAATTATTTTACGAGAGTGACACTAATTTACATAATGAAATTCAAATAGAAGTATATAGAAAATATCCAAGAGAAGAACCAAGATTTGAACCTAGAACTAAAATTAGACTTGAAATGATGACACTTAACAAAAACTTGATCAAGAATCACCCTCTTGAACAAATCATTGGAAGAAAATACATATGAGTTATGACAAGAAACAAGGTACAAGAAGAACTATGTTTAATTTCTCAAGTTTGTTGGTTAACAGCTTGTCCTCCTATTAGATTTGATAATCTTGACTCTTTGATACCCAATGTTTGGAGAAACAAAAGGATGTTTACCGAAAAATGGGTCAGTGTATGTATCCTATCATTGTCCTCTAAATTTATTAGGTACAACTCCCTATGATTCTTTCAATAATATGCAGTGAATATATCTTTATGTGATCAAAGATTATTGATATTATAAGCTCTTAACCTAAGAGCACTAAAGGATAACCAAGTTGTTTGTAGGCACAAATAGCTCAAGAAAGATGTATATGAATAACCTATCACACTCAATGAAATGATTTCAATAGATTATCTTGATATTTTTTGACTCCTAATTCTATTCTAAATGCAAATTACTCATCTAAATGTAGAAGTGGGAATGAAAAGATTATACATATGAGGGCAAGTGGAATTGCTTTAGCTATTAGCCTTGACTGAAATGGAATTCAAGAAGTATCCAATAGATTCACATGCATTATCCTTTAATTCCCAATGAAGTGCATAACATGTATGAAACCATCAAGAGAAGAAACAAAACTATATATGAAGCAGCAAAATTACTGTGTTGTGAATATCAAAATGAAGTGGAATCCATTTGATTATTTATAGGATCATACACAGTTGTCTTTCAACTCTAAGTGCAAATCTATCTAATGCATGGACTAACAAACATGAAAAGAATATACTATAAATGGAATTACAGAACCATTCCCTCTCCAATTTATCGACCCTTGTTATGTCAAAAGAGATTACATTTATAGTCTGTTGTTATCATTTCTAAATTTTGGCAGAGCAATAGTCATATAATAAAGAATAAAATATGGAAATATCCAATTTTAATCACGATATGAGCTTGTGCTATCTCTTCTATTAATGATTTTGAATCCATGATATTCCTAAAAACACACCATGATTGTTCATCTTCATATAGTCTCAGAAAATCTTCTAGAAATTTGTTTATTCTTCATTTTCTGTTGTTTGCACCAAACCCATGTATTTCATATTCCAATGGTCATTGCATTTTCGAATTGCCATCGTTGATCTCAAATCGACGGTCAAGATTAAAATTTTATAACTGCCTCTATGGGTCCCTCTTGTCACTATGTCACATATAATAATGATCGAGCAACTTCCCATAGTGAGATAGCAACATCTGTGGATCTCTTTTGATCCGATGGTGGTAACAAAACAATGTTAGGTCTCTTTGTTTTATGGCACGGGTCCACTTTCTTTAGCTAGGCCCATCATGGCTGACAGTTGATGTCATTTCATTACGTGAAGGATCTGACATGGACTTGTTTTGGCTTGTGGCTGAGTTTCTAACTATACCTTATGAAAGGTGATGGCCCACTAGACACATGTTGATCCATCGCTATGTCACTATAAATAATGATTGAGCAACTTTACATAATGACATAACAATGATTGTGGACCTTCTTTTGATTTGACGGTAATCATTTAAAGATTTTAACTCCTTAATTTCCCTTTGCATCATGGATCTACCTTCCAGTTATAGACCTCATGGCATGCATGTGGTAGATTCTGACTGTGCTTTATGAAATATGATGGCCCACCGGGCACGTGCCTTCATGTTGCTATGTCGCATAGAATAACAATTGAGCATCTTCATATATAAACATAACAACCTCCATAGATCTTCTTTGATCTAAGGGTCAACGAGATGCTTTGTTAGATAGTTTGTAATTCCATCTTAAAATATTATCCATTGATCTTGTTGGTGTTTTAAAATGTACTAAAACTACTAAGTGACAAAATGCTTAATACCAGAATGACAGTACATACACGATCTAAAGACTAGCCAATTCTTATTAGCAATTGTGTATGCAAAGTATTTGGACCCAACTTCAACAAAACCACAGATGGTTTTCTACTCTTTTAGCTCAGCAAAACTAGGGTGGGTATACCCACGGATGATTCAAAACTAGAACAACTGTATGAGGATTATTCTTAGTTTCATTCTTATTCTCATTTCAAAAATCCTCAAACATATACATAATTCTTTACTAACTTGATAAACACATCCCATAAAACAGATATGGCCAAGAATTCTTCTATAGATCTCCAGATGTTCTTAACAATAGTGGCTAACTGAAGCTAAAACATTCCATGCAGACAAGTGCTGGCCAACTTTGAAGATCTACAAGAAATAAAAGTAAAAATTGATTTGATGCTGCATTTTGATAATCATTTATGATCTATTTCTCCTTCAACTGAATCAATTTGATCAGTGCCTAATCCATTGGGATTCAAAGTCTATAGCAAGTTCTCAGATCTAGTTTGTTGCCTTACAACAAATTCTATCAGCAATTCTTATCGGAATTCATCATTCAACATCCTTCCCACTACTAAAGAAGCCTTATCATGTTCATCAAAGCTTTTATTTAATCCATTGAATTAATAGCAGTGATAAATAGATATACAACCTAACTAGATTGCATTCAATTGCACAAGCCTTTACTTATACAATATCAAGACAACCAAGTAATTGAAAGGAGACAAGATTCAGAAAGAATAATATGGGGATAGTTCACAATTTGTATTCATCTTCTTTGAAAATGGTATATCCTTTACAATAGACTCAAAATGACCTTCAGAAAGAAACACAGCTCATTCTATATTCATGTATTCTCAGAGAATTGACAGAGAAAATACATCATAAACTTGCTTTCAAAAATTTGGACCAAAGACAGACTAAGCATATCACTTAGAAAGATAGAATTCAGACCCTTCTTTAGCCTTGGGATCTCACTTAAATAGTGTGAGATGCAACAAGCTTCAGGCTAAAGACAAAAATGACAGGTGTCCTTTAAAAGACACTTATATACACTTCTGTCATAAAAGACAAAAACAAATAACAGAAAGGCTTATTACATCAAACATTCCTTCGTGGGTCCCTTTATGTTATGCTTCTCAGTTGTTGAGACAAGAAAATATGATCTGATTTTACAATCATTCTTCATCCTCTGAGTACAGTCATGAGGTTTGAAAGTGATGTATCATCTTTAGTTACCTGCAAACTTACTTTAACTTGGGGATTTTCCATGTCTTCATTACTAACTACAAGGGTAACTTTTACTTTCACATCTTCCTCCTCATCTTCTCCTGACATTTGTTCTATAAACTGATTTTTACATCTATTATAGGTAGCATCATCTGGCCAATCAAAATTTAGAGCCTCTCTTTGTATAACCAGTAAAGAATTTGCAATTTCTTCTAAATCACCAAGCTCTTTTTTGATGTCATTATAATAAAACTGTATCTTTACCAATTCTTCATTTGTCCTTGCCCAAAACCAGTGGCTAGTTTCACTCATGATGTTCCTAATCCTTTCATCAAATATTTCATCTAACTCATTTTTCCGCTTTTCTTTTTTCTTTATTGTATCAACAGATTCTAAAGCACAAGGAAATAAAGTGAAATTTTTAGCAATATATTTGGATAAACAGAGTGTTAATATTTTCTGTAAAAAATCCCTTTTATCATCAAAATCTTCTAGTTTATTTAACAAATCAAAAAGTTTCTCTACTTGATGATATGGCATTTGGACGGCAGATATACATATAATTGTAATATCATTATTCCCCTCCCTCCACTTTTGTGCTAGGGGAGTCAATTTATCCTTATCTCTGTTCAACTCATCCATAAGGGTTGCAATTCTTGTCAACTAATCAAAGAAGGTTGACCATTTTATTTTATTCCTTAAATACATTACACCCTGCTTTAATTTTCCTTCATACTAATTTTTTAATTCTACCTGCAACTCATGTAATTTGGTTTTTTCTTCTTCAAAATCTTCTGCAGTATAGAATTGGGGCCTTTCAGGGGTGTCTGGTATTTCAATAATAGGGGTTGCTCCAACAAATGACTGTGAAGGGTATGCAATTCTAGGTGCACTAGATTCTCCCACTTTTCTTTTCCCAAGTATCTTCTCCATTTGAGATACCTTGTTTTCAAGTGACTGTATCTGTATAACTCTTTCCTCATATGCTTTTAAGACTTCTTCAAATCTAGCATTGAGTTGGGTAAACTTATCTTCTTTCTAGCCAGATACAACACCACCCAATTTTAGCACTTTTGAGGCCATTCTCATTACTTGTTTACTAGTTACCTCACTAGCCCTATATACTATCAATGTACCAGTATGCTCTGCTACAAGAAACTCATGCATCCTGGTATTTTCCCTCTTATCTATGGACCATATAACAAGGGCTTGGTGGTCATCACTAAATTTGACCCCTCTATGGGCTTGTAGTACTTCTTCAACAATTGTTAGTTGAACATCCTTTTGCTTTCTTACTGAATAAAAAACAATTACATTTGCTATATCCCATTCCAACAGAAGGAGGACTCCTGATTGTCTAACTATTTGCCTACCGGCTTTAGGAGTAAACTGGGCAAAATCATTCAAAAAATTTGACTTTATCTCTTCTTTAATAACCAGGTTGGGTTTATCTGGTTGCTCAGCCTTAATCTTCTCACAGGCTTTCTCAAAAAAATCCATATTTAATCTCCACAAAAATTGTGCAAAGGCTCTAGATCTTACAAAATTTTCATCATTAATAAATCTTTCAGAAGCCTGGGCAATGATTGGATCAATTTCCTTACCTTGGTAATCAGCAATGGTTAGGTCCAAGGAAGGTATAGGAGGTTCTTGTGGCTCTCCAATATCCAGGTCTATAGAAGTGAAAATCACATCCCCTTCTCCACCCATTTTTCTAATTTGTTCCCTTAGAGATGCCTCATCATCTATCTGGATTAGGGATTGGCTTGGGGAGTATTGTTCTTTTTGAGAAGAAGAAGACCCCTTCTCTAATTTTTGTCTTTTTGGAGAGCTGGCTACAGATGGACTTCTTGACCTTGATTTCTTATGGGGGGTGCCTATTGCACATTTTGAATCATGACATAACCTGCCTTTTTCTACAATGTATATTGGCCAGGAGCTACCATATTTCTACTGCTTATTCTTCTTTGTACTTCTGCTACCTTGTCTAGATGTGCCTCAACAAACGCAGCTTTCTTTTCATTCATGGTTTGAATTATTATGGCAAAATTATTCATTAATGCCTGTATTTTGGCTCCCCAGTATTTCTTATCTTTCAATGGGTCATACTAGGGGTCAAAATCATTAATGAATTCCAAGGTTTTACTGAAAACTATCCATTTCTCTTTCCTCAATTCTTGCTCTTGCAATGTGAAGATGTTTCTGATTATATCTTTTGGATAGTAAACCTGATGTACCATACGGGAAGCTCTCACCCTTTCTTTGAATAGGTCATAGAATCCTTTAGGGTCAATGAATTAGGTGTGAGACTTTGCCATGTTGTACCTATCCAAAAACAAATTTAGGTACTTCCACCCCTTTTTTAGAAAGACAAAATCATGCACCACAGTAACTATTGGAAAGAAAGTGCCCTTCTTAACCAATTCCCTCTCATCTATAGTACCTATCTACCATAATGGCTCAGCAACCCTATCTTCAAAGGCACATGAAACGGTAGCACATGAGGTTTTCCCAAAAAACCATAAACTCTTATTACTATTGAAACATTGTAGGGAATTATATCCCCCCAGTTATGACTGACAAGTCACCCTTTAGCATGGTCCTTGGGTCTGACCAATTCTAACAATGCTTGTGGGATTCTAGGGCTATCTCCTCTTAAAATCAGTCTAAGCTTTGATGCAAAATACCTGTCAAATCTTACATAGCTAGCATCTATGGCTTCTGAAGTCATATCCACACTCCACAACTGTACTGGATTCCTCTCTCCATCCGTTGTTGTTTCCAACTCCATACCCTTGGAGAAGAAAGTATATCCTTTGTATAAGCATACATGCATCATCAATGAATACAAATAGAATGGTTTGTTTACTTTTCCCTTTGCTATTCCAACCAAACCATTGTGAATCTCTTTTGCTAGAAATGTGGCAAAATCCAGAATGGTACTCATCCCAAATTGAAGGGTTTGAGCAATTACAAGGACAACAGAACCTGGAATTTGATCACCTTCATCTATCCCAAAGATCTTGCAAAGAGAAAAATACAGTGCTTGGGCTCTCAAGTTGAAATGTCTTCTCAACAATGGCTATGGGGTACTGGCTATAATCACAGGCAAATTACCGACCTTGGCAGCATGCTCCTGTAGTGGCCCTGTTCTCAAGTACATTCGTTGTGCATCATATCTGGCTTGCAAATCATCCATATCAATGATTTCATGCACAACATGGTTAGGGTTAAGGTTGAAAACCTCACTGAACAGCTCAGGGAAAACCCTAAAAAGATTGATTCCAGAATGATTTTTTACCCATCCCGTGATAAGATCATACTTCTTTTCCAGGTCCATCAATAAATCACTATCAAAGAAAACAGTGGGGACTATTAATTTTCCAATATCAAATTCCCAAACATTGCTCATAAGAGTGTCCAGTTTTTGCTCTAAAAACCATTTCTTAAACAACTCTAAACCTCCCATGGAAACTTGGGCATCCCTTATCCAATTAGCTTTGTCATAAAAGCTTTCTGCTACAACTGTTCTAGGATTTTTCAGAATGAGTTCCCTTCCCTTAGTTAATTCATGCACTAATAAGGGGAATTGTTCAAGAAAATCATCATGCAAAGAATGTTTTAAATAATTCTTTTGACCAGTAAAATCTTTTGGGGAGGTATTTTGAATGAACCCTAAGAAATTCACAACAATAGATGCTTCAAATTTACTTAGAAAGTCACAGAGCACTTACCTGCCAGAATTCGCACTTCTGCACTATATGATGTTTTCTACAATTTTACTAGAGTAAAAAACCAAGAATTTTTGTGCCCTAGCTCTGAAATCTTGAATGCCCTGGTGTTCTTTTTGCACTTCAATGGTTCATTAATGGTGAAATCGTGGGCTCTTTTCATAAATTAAAATCGCACGCACAAGGTCTGAATCACATTTACTCTCAGTAACCGTTTCCTGCAATTTGCATTCAAGTTTGAATCCCATCCATAGATTTTATCAGATTGGACGGTTCTGATTTAAAAATAACAAGCTTTACAGTTTTTAGAAAAATGCTACGTGTCACAAATGCGCTTCCCCGCATTACTTAAAAACCTACAACTTTATAATGCGGGGATGCGTCATTCGTTGATCAAAACAAGATCAACGATCAGACTAATCCACTTTTTATTAACAACCAGCTAGCTAAGCTGACCAATGAGAAATCGCTATATGAGCTCATACTGTCTGACAACATTCCATGCCAGCAGATCCCGTATCTTCTTCTGAGCAAGCAAGTAATTGACATCATCTAGTCCACGTGTTGCAAATGCGCTTCCTCGCATTACTTAAAAACCTACAACTTCATAATGCGGGGGTGCGCTAACCATAGATCTTCGAAAGATCTACGGTTGATAAGATTTCACCCTGCCGGGCATCTAGGAAAAACTTTGATGTCACCATGGATACGTGTCTACAGGGCGCATCCCCACTTTGTTTAAACTTCACTTAAATGCAAATTACAGGGATGCGCCATCCGTTGATCTAGACAAGATCGACGATCAGAAATAGCCCTTTATTTTATGCTTCCATTATCCACTTGGGCCAATGAAATGATTATTGTTAACCCACGTGTTCTGATTGTTGCATTTATTTCTGACACCTTTCTGACCCACATGGATGAGTAGTTCCAACTAAGCACAATTTTTAGATCCCATGGCATGACTTATGCATTCTTCATAGTCTGGCCCCAGTGTGACATGCGTCACAAATGCGCTTCCCCACATTACTTAAAAACCTACAACTTTATAATGCGGGGATGCGCTGGCACTTGATCTCTGATAGATCAACGGTGTTTGAAAAAACTCTTCAACCTGGCGTCCTAAGAAGAATATCGCAATTAAAGGCACATGAAAGGTTTATCACAAGGATTAAAATTATTCTGATGCGAACAAAACATTAGGATAAAACATCCCGCCAAGATACTTGAAGAAAACCCCCCTTTTTTAAAAAATTGAAAATTAGGGCAACATAAAACCAAGGTATAAGGGTTTTTTACGCACTCAGGGCCTTTTTATGGATAATTTGAAAGCCAAACCCTGAGAATTTAAAGGGAATATACAACTTACAGAACAGGGCATAATTAGGGACATCTAATAATTTTCAGAATTTCACACAATAAAACCCTAGTCTACAAGAAACAAAGACTTAACTGATTTTTCATCCAAACATCAAAAAAAAATTTATACTGTGAAAAATCACACCAACAGTGGCTCTGTCTGGGGATGATAGACTACCTGATTCTATGCAAGAATTCAGAATCTCTGGTTTCACAGACCACATATTTGGTAAAATGACAACTTCTTCAGAGAGCACTGAGCAACACACAGAAACAAGGAACAAGACTGCACAGGGATATTTATAAGGACTTACAGAATACACAAAATGTACAAAACAACAAGAAACCCTAAAACTACTGTTCATGGAAGAAAATAAGTAATTTTCAAGAAAAATACCTCTTCAAGAACTGTCCATGAACTCGCAATTCAAGAATATTGTCAAACACATCTTTGAGTATATAAGAATCTTCACCCCAAGTATTTTCAATGAGATATGGGCCTAACCAAATAGGATCAAATTTGCCATGTTTTCCTTTATCCTCAATTCTGGCATTCCACATTAAGACTAAGTCTCCATCCTCAAACTTTCTACTTATAGTTCTTTTATCATAGAGTGTCTTGACCTGCAATTGTAACTTTTGGTTCTTTAGAGATGCTTCTCTTCTGGTTTCTGTCAGTCCTACCAATTCATCCATTCTTTCTTGCATTTCATCTGTAGTATCTTCATCATACACCTGGATGTAATTGTAGAGTCCCATCAAGTTGTTCTGAGGCATTCTCGCTTGAATCCCATATACTAAATCAAATGGAGCTACACCAATTGCTTTCTTTACAGTTACTCTGTCAGCCCATATTGCTAACTGTAACTTGGAATCCCATGCCTTTTTATTATCATCCAAAGTTCTCTTAATGACCTTCAACAGGCTCTTATTTGTGGACTCAGCTTGTCCATTCCCTTGTGGATGATATGGAGCAGATAATGACCTTGTCATTCCATATTTATCACAAAACTTGATGAATTCCTCAAACCTGAAGCACATAGCATTATTTGTTACAATTTTCTGTGGACAGCCAAATCTAGAAATAATATTATTCAGTAGGAAATTATTGACCACTTTACTTGTTGCATTTCTTGTGGGGGTAACCTCCACCCATTTTGTAAAGTAGTCAGTAACAACCAAAATCCAAGAATAGCCAGTGCTAGACTTGGGGAAAATCTCTCCTATGAAGTCCAGACCCCATTGTTGAAAAGGTGCTTGAATCTCCACTGAATTCAATGGGGTATTTCCTGAGAACTTTAGCTTTCCAGCAAACCTTTGACAAGGATCACATTTCCTAACCATAACTTGAGCATCCTTGAAAAGGGAAGGCCACCAGAATCCAGCCCTCATTATCTTATGTGCAGTAGTTTTGGCCATATAGTGCCCCCCACACACTCCAGCATGCATTTCTTTCAAAACCTCTTTTGCCTTTTCCTGATCAACACATTTCAATAATACTCCCTCAAAATTTCTCCACCATAGGTTGCTTTGGACAATTACATACCTGATGGCTTGCAATTTAGTATTCCTCTTTTCATTTTCAAGCAAATGGGGAGGAGCTTCCATGTGTTGCAAGTAATATATGACATTGGTGTACCAATCACACTGGTCCATGTCACATAAGTCAGCTCTGAGATCATCATTTACCAGATTTATCTGGTTAGCCTCTAGATTAGCTTCAGCCATGAGTTTGGCCAAACCTTGACCCCTTACTAATTTTGTTATCTGTATATCAATGTTGAATTCCTGGATTCTATTGATCCATCTACATCTCCTGCCGGATACTTCTTGTTGAGAAAATATATCCTTGACTACAGCACTAGGTACAAAAGCGATAACAGTAGCACCTATCAGGTAACATCTGAAAGCTTTTACAGCCTTTACTAAAGCATACGCTTGTTTTTCATTTATTTCATACTTAACTTCAGCAGGATGTAATGATTTACTGAAAAAGGCAATAGGCTGCTCATATCCTTCTTGATTTTTCTGCAATAAGACTACAGCCACAGTATGGAAGGATGCAAAAGAAAAAATATGCATGAGTTTTGAATAATCTGGGGTTCTCAATACTGGAGCATTTTTTATTGCAATTTTAATATCCTAGAATGCTTGTGAAGGCTCACCATTCCAATCTATAATGGCTCCCTTTTGAGCATCTTTGAGATAGGCCTACTGATCTCAGCAAAATTTGTAACAAATCTCCTAAGGAAATTAACTTGGCCAAAGAAAGATTGAATTCCTTTTACATTTTTTGGCTTGGCGACTTTTTCAATAGCCACTACTCTCTTAGGGTCTATTTTCACCCCATCCTTAGACACTATATGTCCTAATAGTTTGCCCTCTATGACCCTGAATGTGCATTTCTTTGGGTTT
The DNA here is from genome assembly GCA_028749045.1 of Cupressus sempervirens. Taxonomy (NCBI): domain Eukaryota; kingdom Viridiplantae; phylum Streptophyta; class Pinopsida; order Cupressales; family Cupressaceae; genus Cupressus; species Cupressus sempervirens. Next base: position 872,921,082 of record CM053789.1, read on the forward strand.
AAAGAAACTCCATATTCCAGAGCTTTGATAAATATTTTTTCCAAATGTTTGCAATGATCTTCAGCCTTATTAGAATATGCTGTAAGATCATCCTGGTACACAACCATAAATTTATCAATATAATCATGAAATGCTACATCCATGGCTCTTTGGAAGGTAGCTCCTACATTAATTAGGCCAAAAGGCATCCTCACATATACATATGTTCCCCATGGGGTTGTGAAGGCTGTCTTGAACTGTTCACTTTCTTTTACTAGAACTTGATTATATCTAGAAAAACCATCCATCATTGACATTAATTCAGAGCCAGTCACTTGCTGCAACATGGCTTCCATATTAGGTAAGCCATAATTGTCTTTCAGAGATGCAATGTTTAAGTTTCTAAAATCCACACATAGCCTAATATCTCCATTCTTCTTCCTAACAGGAACCAAGTTTGAAACCCATGTGGAATGTCTGATTGGCTTGATTATTCCACCATCTCTTAGTTTTGTTAGTTCTTCTTGCATTTTCGAGGCAAGGGTAGGATTGATTGGTCTCTGTTTTTGCCTAAAAGGTCTTACATTTTCCTTCAATGGTATGACATGCTGGAACAGATCCTCCCTGTAAGCCTTAAGGTCATCATATGACCAAGCAAAAACATGTCTGTATTTTCTAAGTAGGTCAATCAATGTTTTCCTGATTTTAATAGGCAGATTTTGGCCAATATAAACCCTTTTAGGAACTTCATTAGTACCCAAGTGTATTTCTTCTAACTCCTGAGGTTTGGGGTTGTTAACTCTTGATTTTACTCTGTCTTGGTTATCAAAAATATTTTCCAAGACTACTAACCCCTTTGGCATCTTATTTGTTTTCAATTGCATTATCTCTTGACCAAAAATGGTTTCCTTCCCATTTATGGTTTCAATCAGTCCACTGCAATCCATCTCCTGACCATGGTACTCGTCTTCATTTAACAAAAAAATTGTAATATCTTTGTCATCTTCAAAGACCTACCAATTTTCAATGTTGTCAGGTATGGAAGGTTTATTTTGCACCTCAATCTGAGAGATTCCTGCAAATGATATCTCTTTTGGCTTGATTGCTACATTTGCTAACAGATCGGCCATCTTATTTTGGGTCCTATCTCTCCATGAGATCCCAAATGCATCAAAGAATTCTATCTGATCCCAGACTGCATTTCTATATTGTTTCAATCTCTTATTCTTGGATGAGTAGGTTCCTTTGATCTGAGAGATAATTAGTTCAGAATCCCCTATGACACATAATTTCTTAATTCTATGATGTATGGCAACTTTGAGTCCTAGCAGCAATGCTTCATATTCTGCAATATTATTAGTGCAGGAAAACTTCAAAGTGAATGAATACCTAAAAGTGTTATTTTCAGGGGACACAAAAACTACACCTGCCCCTGCACCCTCTTTAGAACTAGCCCCATCAAAGAACATTGTCCATAATTTTGGTGAGTTCATGCAACATTCAACTTTATGTTCGATAATAGCAGGTAAGTTTTCAACTTCCTGAATAATTAATTCAGCCCTGAAAGCATTAATCCTAGTATCTAGGAAACAAGTAGTATCTTTGTCAATTTCTTCTCCTAGAATGTGATTAACCCTTGGCTCCCTATTTACCCTGACAGCTTTGTCCCCTATATGAAAAGTGGCATAAGTGAGATCACATTGCAGGCTTCCCCCCATGGCAGCACTCCATTTTCTGGAGAGTAACATTCCATAGTATGGAGGTATATCTACCACAAGGACAGACATGGTTAATTCTACTTCCAAATATGCAGCCAATTTGAATGGTAAGGCATTTATGGTGCCTATGATTGGGACTTCCCTAGCATCCATTCCTCTACATCTGCCCTGCTTGGTATCAACCTTCAAACCTATGGCTTCCATTACTTTGAAAGGCATTATAGTGTTGGAAGCTCCCGAGTCTATCATGCAATTTTTTAAGGTCTTCCCTTTTATGATTCGACTGAGGAAAAAAGGATCAATATCTTCTATAAATTCCACTGAGGAATCATCTAGAAACATTTGAGGAATCTGGGATATGATACCACTATCCTCTATTACTAATGGGTTTTTTTGGGACACAGTTTGATCTACAACAATATTATTGTTTCCTATTCCACCCAACCATGATAAAGCCTTGTTCTTATGCTCTTCAATTCTAAACAGTTCAGACAAGGGCACTTTTACAGTAATTCGAGATAACATAGATATCATATCAATAGGCTCGACAATAGTGGGTTTTACAAGAGTACCTGGAGTTGGAAGCTTTTGAGCAGTAGGCACCACTATTTGCTTGATAATATCAAGTTCTGATTTCTTTGGTTGCACAATGGGTTTTGTTTGCTCACTTATCTGAAATTGAACCTTCTTCTTTGGTTCCCATTTCTTACCCTTATTTTCCTTGATCTTAGGCACATCTACATTGACTTTCTTGTTTTGATCATTCATCTATGAGTGATTTCTTTGATGAATACACTAGATGGCTTTCCTGCATCATTATTTACTGCTTTGTTTCTCAAATTGTAGTTACTATGGACTTGTGAAATCATTTCTGCTGTAATTCTGTCAATCTCCTCCTTGGAGGGCATTCTTAAGCTTGTGAGACCTACATCAAAAAATGTATTGCAGACCTTATCTGTATCATACCCTTCATCAGCTGAAAGCACTTGCTGATGATGTAGATGGTAAGCAATTCTCTGGCTAGTAATATCATTTTTAGGCTCTTCTGAATCAGATTCTATCAAATCATCACACATGCTTACCATATTGTAGCTTATATCATCGTGGCTTTTCTCTTCAGTTTCTTCTTCAGGTTGCACTCCTTGACCTTGGGCAAATGACTGTGCCACAGCACAATAATCAGCAGAATGAGGTGATTGACATACAATGCACCATGGTACATCATCATTCATATTTACAGTGTTCCTTTGCAGGGGATCTAGAGTACCCTTATCCTTCACATTGTGGGTCTGGTTGGGAATTGGTTTACCATCTTTCCACTGAATGGTGTAAGGCTAATTTTGCATTCTAGGTTGCCTATTGAAATTGTTGTTATTCACAGGGGGTCTTTCAGCAACATTTGGCTTATTGAAATTAGTGGGATTCATCTTCTTGAGCATTTCTAAAATCTGGCCTATAGTAGGTTCTTCGGGCTTCTTTCCTATAGGAGTTTTGTCACCCTCCCTTTTATTATTGTTCTTAGGATTAAAAAGCTTAGGATCATCTCTCCTACCTAGCTTTCCAGATGCCTTCCTATTATTCTCTATATTTACTGCAATTTTATAGGCATCTCTTAAAGTCTTAGGATCCTTATCCCTCAATTGATAAGCCATTTTTCTATCAAAAGCATTGAAATATGTTGTGAGACAGACATCTTCATTTAACCTCATAACTTGAAAAAGTCTGTACATACCTTTCTAGAATCTTACATTGAAATCAAATGTGGATTCATTTGGATTCTTCTTGATATTGTTGAACTCATTCAACATGAATCCTACATTAGTGTCATCTCCATATTGCTCCTTGAACAATTTCTCCAAATCACTCCATGAGGTAATACTGTCATCAGGCAACCTCCTAAACCAATCCCTTGCATCCTCAGTTAGTGAATGCACAAACAATTTCATTACCATATCTTCATGTTCAACTTCATAATCATTCAACATATCAATGAAAATTCTCAAATGTTCTTCACCAATAACAGCATTATTCCCAAAGAACTTAACCACTTTATCTCTTAAATCAAACGAAATGGGATGTGGAGCACTAGGAATACCAGCAAATGATATTTGTCTATACTTTTCTAGATATACAGGTTTCTTCTGGAAACCAGGAACATTTGAGGTACTAGCTATATTAGCTTGACTCAGAGGAGCAGCTTGGGATTGTTGAGGTGGGACAAATGGGACTTGGGTGCCAATAGTGGAAGATGAGGTAGGAGCAGATTGGGGTACTCCCTAAGTTGAGATTATTGGACCACTAACTGGTGCAGGATTTGTAGGTGGGATAGACAAATTGGGCCATGAAGCCAGTGCAAAATTAAACTTTATGAATTGGATTTTTCTCCTAGTTTCTATAGCTTGAGCTTCATTCTCAACCTTCTCAAGTTCTTTTGCAAGATCTTCCCTCTCTTTTTGAGCCTTCTCAAGATCTAGATCTAATTTTGACATGGAGGGTTGTATAGGTTTGCTTGGTATAGCTTGAGGCTCATTTATTTGGATTCCTATAGCCTTGCCTTTCCCTTTATCTGGAGCTTTTGCAGTGGGCTCTACAGGATCCACTTGAATAGGTTTATAGGCTTGGATTTGAGCAATAACTGGTTCTTGCCTTTGATTTAGGCATTTCTCCTATTCTTGAACTTTAGCTCTCAGATTATCAAAATCTCCAAAAACATCCTTATGGAGAGTTGTAGTATTTTCTTCTAACTTTTTATTTTGCTCTTTCAAAGCAGCCATTCTTCTTAGCAAAGCATCCCTTTCTATTATGGCATCCAAGGTGGCTTGCTCCTTTTCTTTTTCAAGAAAAATGCGTTTAGCTTCTTCCTTAGGAATTCATTTCTTCAAAAATCCTATTTTAGAGTGCACTTCTTTAGGATCTGCAGAAGTTGCCTCTGAATCAGCAGGGTCATCCAGATCTATAAGATTTGGTTCTACATATGGGGTTGCTCTGGGATTAAAAGGATTATCAAATGAACTCCTAAGTCCTAGCCTATAGTTCATATCTGCTACAGGATCTGGCCTTGATGAAGCAATTCCTATAGTGGATACATCTTTATCCTGAAAGACTCTCTCATCTGGTAATGGGGTACTGAAAATGCCTCCTAAGAGTCTTGTAGTTTTGGATTCAGAGCTAAGCGAAGAAGACTCTCTTCCTATTACTGGTTGATAATGGGAATTGACAGATGCATTACCTCTAGGTCTCCAAGTGGGATTTGGATCTATCTTTTTCTTACTTTGGTTCTTCCTACCACCTTGGGGTAGATCAGTATACATTGATACATTGGGATTGGCTCTTATGTAAGATCTTGTGTTTTTTCTCTTGTCAGCCATATTCACCTTTTGTTACAATAAGCACTAGCTTCAAAACCTTGACTGAGTCGCAACCCTATTTTGAGAAAATATATAATGACACTTTTGCTGACTGAAGGAAAACAATACACAAGTAGAAACAAAAATGTCTGGCACAGACAGACCAATCACTGATGTCATAAGACTGCAACTCTTGCTTATTAGATAAGACACTTAGATAGGTTGGATACGTCAGTGTGTAGCAATGGTACTTGGGCTCTATCTTCTTTAAATTCTCAAAGTTTGACACTAAAAGATTCCCTTATAACCACGGCCAAAACTTAGATCACATGACACACATGTACACAGCAGGACCAAAGAAACTGCAGTACTTTTCACAGATGTGTTGGACAACTCCCTAGCAGAGTCACCATTTTGTTGGTGTTTTAAAATGTACTAAAACTACTAATCGACAAAATGCTTAATACCAGAATGACAATACATACACGATCTAAAAACTAGCCAATTCTTATTAGCAATTGCATATGCAAAGTATTTGGACCCAACTTCAACAAAACCATAGATGGTTTTCTACTCTTTTGGCTCTGCAAAACTAGGGTGGGTATACCCAGGGATGATTCAAAACTGGAACAACTGTATGAGGATTATTCTTAGTTTCATTCTGATTCTCATTTCAAAAATCCTGAAACATATACATAATTCTTTACTAACTTGATAAACACATCCCATAAAATAGATATGGCCAAGAATTATTCTATAGATCTACAGATGTTCTTAACAATAGTGGCTAACTGAAGCTAAAACATTCCATGTAGACAAGTGCTGGCCAACTTTGAAGATCTACAGGAAATAAAAGTAAATTTTGATTTGATGTTGCATTTTGATAATAATTTCTAATCTATTTCTCCTTCAACTGAATCAATTTGATCAGTGCCTAATCCATTGGGATTCAGAGTCTATGGCAAGTTCTCAGATCTAGTTTGTTGCCTTACAACAAATTCTATCAGCAATTCTTATCGGAATTCATCATTCAAAATCCTTCCCAATACTAAAGAAGCCTTATCATGTTCATCAAAGCTTTTATTTAATCCATTGAATTAATAACAATGATAAATAGATACACAACCTAACTAGATTGCATTCAATTGCACAAGCCTTTACTTATACAATATCAAGACAACAAAGTAATTGAAAGGAGATAAGATTCAAAAAGAATAATATGGGGACAGTTCACAATTTGTATTCATCTTCTTTGAAAATGGTATATCCTTTACAATAGACTCAGAATGACCTTCAGAAAGAAACACAACTCATTCTATATTCATGTATTCTCAGAGAATTGATAGAGAAAATACATCATAAACTTGCTTTCAAAAATTTGGACCAAAGACAGACTAAGCATATCACTTAGAAAGATAGAATTCAGACCCTTCTTTAGCCTTGGGATCTCACTTAAATAATGTGAGATGCAACAAGCTTTAGGCTAAAGACCAAAATGACAGGTGTCCTTTAAAAGACACTTACATACACTTCTATCATAAAAGACAAAAACAAATAACAGAAAGGCTTATTACATCAAACATTCCTTCGTGGGTCCCTTTCTATTATGCTTCTCAGTTGTTGAGACAAGAAAATATGATTTGATTTTACAATCATTCTTCATCCTCAGAGTACATAGTCATGAGGTCTGAAAGTGATGTATCATCTTCAGTTACCTGCAAACTTACTTTAACCTGGGGATTTTTCATGTCTTCATTACTAACTACAAGGGTAACTTTTACTTTTGCATCTTCCTCCTCATCTTCTCCTGACATCTGTTCTATAAACTAATTTTTCCATCTATTATAGGCAGCATCATCTGGCCAATCAAAATTTAGAGCCTCTCTTTGTATAACCAGTAAAGAATTTGCAATTTCTTCTAAATCATCAAGCTCTTTTCTGATGTCATTATAATATAAATGTATCTTTACCAATTCTTCATTTGTCCTTGCCCAAAACTAGTGGCCAGTTTCACTCATGATGTTCCTGATCCTTTCATCAAATATTTCATCTGACTCCTTTTTCCACTTTTCTTTTTCCTTTATTGTATCAACAAATTCTAAAGCACAAGGAAATAAAGTGAAATTTTTAGCAATATATTTGGAAAAACAGAGTGTTAATCTTTTCTATAAAGAATCCCTTTTATCATCAAAATCTTCTAGTTTATTTAACAAATCAAAAAATTTCTCTACTTGATGATATGGCATTTGGATGGCAGATATACATATAATTGTAATATCATTATTCCTCTCCCTCCACTTCTGTGCTAGGGGTGTCAATTTATCCTTATCTCTGTTCAACTCATCCATAAGGGTTGCAATTCTTGTCAACTGATCAAAGAAGGTTGACCATTGTATTTTATTCCTTAAATACATTACACCCTGCTTTAATTTTCCTTCATACTGATTTTTTAATTCTACCTACAACTCATGTAATTTGGTTTTTTCTTCTTCAAAATCTTCTACAGTATAGAATTGGGGCCTTTTAGGGGTGTCTGGTATTTCAATAATAGGGGTTGCTCCAACAAATGAATGTGAAGGGTATGCAATTCTAGGTGCACTGGATTCTCCCACTTTTCTTTTCCCAAGTATCTTCTCCATTTGAGATACCTTGTTTTCAAGTGACTGTATCTGTATACCTCTTTCCTCATATGCTTTTAAGACTTCTTCAAATCTAGCATTGAGTTGGGTAAACTCATCTTCTTCCTAGCCAGATACAAAACCACCCAATTTTAGCACTTCTGAGGCCATTCCCATTACTTGTTTACTAGTTACCTCACTAGCCCTGTATTTTGTCAATGTACCAGTATGCTCTGTTGTAGGAAACTCATGCATCCTAGTATTTTCCCTCTTATATATGGACCATATAACAAGGGATTGGTGGTCATCACTAAATTTGACCCCTCTATGAGCCTGTAGTACTTCTTCAGCAATTATTAGTTGAACATCCTTCTGCTTTCTTACTAAATAAAAAACAATAACATTTGCTATATCCCATTCCAATAGAAGGAGGACTCCTGATTGTCTAACTATTTGCCTCCCGGCTTTAGGAGTAAACTAGGCAAAATCATTCAAAAATTTTGACTTTACCTCTTCTTTAATAACCAGGTCGGGTTTATCTGGTTGCTCAGCCTTGATCTTCTCACAGGCTTTCTCAAAAAATTTCATATTTAATCTCCACAAAAACTGTGCAAAGGCTCTAGATCTTACAAAATTTTCATCATTAATAAATCTTTCAGAAGCCTGGGCAACGATTGGATCAATTTCCTTACCTTGGTAATCAACAATGGTTAGGTCCAAGGAAGGTATAGGAGGTTCTTGTGGCTCTCCAATATCCAGGTCTATAGAAGTGACAATCACATCCCCTTCTCCACCCATTTGTCTAAGTTGTTCCCTTAGAGATGCCTCATCATCTATTTGGATTGGGGACTGGCTTGGGGAGTATTGTTCTTTTTGAGAAGAAGAAGACCCTTGCTCTAGTTTTTGTCTTTTTGGAGAGCTGGCTATAGATGGACTTCTTGACCTTGATTTCTTATGAGGGGGTGCCTGTTGCACATTTTGAATCATGACATAACCTGCCTTTTTCTGCAATGTATATTGGGCAGGAGCTACCATATTTCTACTGCTTATTCTTCTTTGTACTTCTACTGCCTTGTCTGGATGTGCCTCAACAAACGTAGCTTTCTTTTCAATCATGGTTTGAATTATTATGGCAAAATTATTCATTAATGGCTATATTTTGGCTTCCCAGTATTTCTTATCTTTCAATGGGTCATACTGGGGGTCAAAATCATTAATGAATTCCAGGGTTTTACTGAAAACTATCCATTTCTCTTTCCTCAATTCTTGCTCTTGCAATGTGAAGATGTTTCTGATTATATCTTCTGGATAGTAAACCTGATGTACCATAGGGGAAGCTCTCACCCTTTCTTTAAATAGGTCATAGAATCCTTCAGGGTCAATGAATCGGGTGTGAGACTCTGCCATGTTGTACCTATCCAAAAACAAATTTAGGTGCTTCCACCCCTTTTTTACAAAGACAAAATCATGCACCACAATAACTATTGGAAAGAAAGTGCCCTTCTTAACCAATTCCCTCTCATCTATAGTACCTATCTGCCATAATAGCTCAGCAATCCCTATCTTCAAAGGCACATGAAATGGTAGCACATGAGGTTTTCCCAAAAAACCATAAACTCTTATTACTGTTGAAACATTGTAGGGAATTATATCCCCCCAGTTATGACTGACAAGTAACCCTTTAGCATGGTCCTTGGGTCTGACCAATTCTAACAATGCTTGTGGGATTCTAGGGCTATCTCCTCTTAAAAGCAGTCTAAGCTTTAATGCAAAATACCTGTCAAATCTTACATAGCTAGCATCTATGGCTTCTGAAGTCATATCCACACTCCACAACTGTACTCGATTCCTCTCTCCATCCTTTGTTGTTTCCAACTCCATACCCTTGGAGAAGAAAGTATATCCTTTGTATAAGCATACATGCATCATCAATGAATACCAACAGAATGGTTTGTTTCCCTTTCTATTCCAACCAAACCATTGTGAATCTCTTTTGCTAGAAAAGTGGCAAAATCTAGAATGATACTCATCCCAAATTGAAGGGTTTGAGCAATTACAAGGACAACAGAACTTGGAATTTGATCACCTTCATCTATCCCAAAGATCTTGCAAAGAGAAAAATACAGTGCTTGGGCTCTCAAGTTGAAATGTCTTCTCAATAATGGCTATGGGGTACTGGCTGTAATCACAGGCAAATTACCGACCTTGGTAGCATGCTCCTGTAGTGGCCCTGTTCTCAAGTACATTCGTTGTGCATCATATCTGGCTTGCAAATCATCCATATCAATGATTTCATGCATAGCGTGGTTAGGGTTAAGGTTGAAAACCTCACTAAACAGCTCAGGGCAAACCCTAAAAAGATTGATTCCAGAATGATTTTTTACCCATCCTGTGATAGGATCATACTTCTTTTCCAGGTCCATCAATAAATCACTATCAAAGAAAACAGTGGGGACTATTAATTTTCCAATATCAAATTCCCAAACATTGCTCATAAGAGTGTCCAATTTTCACTCTAAAAACCATTTCTTAAACAACTCCAAACCTCCCACGAAAACTTGGGCATCCCTTATCCAATTAGCTTTTTCATAAAAGCCTTCCGATACAACTATTCTAGGATTTTTCAGAATGAGTTCCCTTCCCTTAGTTAATTCATGCACTGATAAGGGGAATTGTTCAAGAAAATCATCATGCAGAGAACATTTTAAATAATCCTTTTGACCAGTAAACTCTTTTCGGGGAGGCATTTTGAATGAACCCTAAGAAATTCACAACAGCAGATGCTTCAAATTTACTTAAAAAGTCACAGAGCACTTACCCGCCAGAATTCGCACTTCTGCACTATATGATGTTTTCTGCAATTTTACTGGAGTAAAAAACCAGGAATTTCTGTGCCCTAGCTCTGAAATTTTGAATGCCCTGATGTTCTTTCTGCACTTCGATGGTTCATTAATGGTGAAATCGTGGGCTCTTTTCATAAATTAAAACCACACGCACAAGGTCTGAATCACATTTACTCTCAGTAACCGTTGCCTGCAATTTGCATTCATGTTTGAATCTCATTCGTAGATTTTATCAGATCGGACAGTTCTGATTTAAAAATAACAAGCTTTACGATTTTCAAAAAAATGCTACATGTCACAAATGTTTTTCCCCACATTACTTAAAAACCTACGACTTTATAATGCGGGGATGCGCCGTCCGTTGATCAAAACAAGATCAACGATCAAACTAAGCCACTTTTTATTAACAACCAGCTAGCTGAGCTGACCAATGAGAAACCGCTATATGTGCTCATACTATCTGACAACATTCCACGCCAGCAGATCCCATATCTTCTTCTGAGCAAGCAAGTAATTGACATCATCTAGTCCACGTGTCGCAAATGTGCTTCCTCGCATTACTTAAAAACCTACAACTTCATAATGCGGGGGTGTGCTAACCGTAGATCTTTGAAAGATCTATGGTTGATAAGATTTCACCCTACTGGGCATCTATGCAAAACTTTGACGTCACCATGGATACGTGTCTACATGGTGCATCCACGCTTTTTTTAAACTTCACTCAAATGCAAAATGCGAGGATGCGTCGTCCATTGATCTAGACAAGATCGATGATCAGAAACAGCCCTTTATTTTATGCTCGCATTATCCACTTGGGCCAATGAAATGATTATTGTTAACCCGTGTGTTCTGACTATTGCATTTATTTCTGACACCTTTCTGACCCACATGGATGAGTAGTTCCAACTAAGCACAATTGTCAGATCCCATGGCGTGACTTCTGCATTCTTCATAGTCTTGCCCCACTGTGACAGGCGTCACAAATGCGCTTCCCCGCATTACTTAAAAACCTACAACTTTATAATGTAGGGATGCACTGGCCCTTAATCTCTGATAGATCAATGGTGTTTGAAAAAACTCTTCAACCTAGCGTCCTAAAAGGAATATCGCAATTAAAGGCACATGAAAGGTTTATCACAAGGATTAAAAATATTATGATGCGAACAAAACATTAGGATAAAACATCCCACCAATATACTTGAAGAAATCCCCCTTTTTTAAAAAATTGAAAATTAGGGCAACATAAAACCAAGGTATAAGGGTTTTTTACGCACTTAGGGCCTTTTTATGGATAATTTGAAAGCCAAGCCCTGAGAATTTAAAGGGAATATAAAACTTACAGAATAGGGCATAATTAGGGAGATCTAATAATTTTGAAAATTTCACACAATAAAACCCTATTCTACAAGAAACAAAGACTTAACTGATTTTTCATCCAAACATCAAAAAAAAATTTATACTGTGAAAAATCACACCAACAGATCTGGTCTTCATCTGACGGTTGTGACTTATTTCCAAGGTGACTTGACTATTCAACTTGATGATGTGGATGATCAGACATATTTTGATTTTTTGATTCAATTTCAACTTTGGTCTTTGCCACCTTTGACCTAGTTCTTTCACCATTTATGATGATTTATCTGCTTCTCCTGCATTCGAATTCAGCTAATTCTCTTCGTAGCCATTCTCACGATCTGCATTTTTTCTTTAAGCCTTAGTCTTCGATGTTTCTCTACTGTATTTGCTCTGTATATATTTGTGAAAATGTATTCTTCTCTAGATATAGATCTTTGACCATGGCATTAGAAACTTTTAGAGATGAAAAAATGCTTTCATAAAGAACTGCTTCTCAACATCAATCTTGTATAACATGATTAGGAACAAATAATATGAATAGTTAGAGATATTCAGATCTTTCTTCTCATAAAAAAAATGCATAACAAACACTCCCAAAACTTAATCACCTAGCCAAGAAATAATGTATTGCTCGTATGACCTCCCACATTAGGTTAACTCAAAGGGAGATGAGAAGAAAGACCATTCTAAGGGAAAACTAGACTCAAACTCAAAACTTTAACTTTTGACTTGACTCAAAAACCCTAAAGCAAAGATATAGACTCAAACTTGGGCAACAAAGTTGAACCTTAAAATGTTGATGAAGCTGGTAAAGATGATTTATGGACTAAAGCTATGAAAGAAGAAATAGAGAAGATTAAGAAAAATAATACGTGGGAATTGGTTCCTAGACCTAAAGACAAGAATGTTACTAGAACTAAATGGGTATTCGAAAATAAGATGAATGAATAAGATGAGGTTGTAAGAAACAAAACATGATTGGTATGTAAAGGATATTCACAGCAATAAGGAATTGATTTTGAGGAAACATTTGCACCTATTGCTAAAGTAGAAGTAGTAAGAATGTTTTTGGCATATGCAGCTACCAAAAATTTGAAAGTTTATCAAATGGATGTCAAATCAACTATTCTAAATGGTGAACTAGAATATGAGGTATACATTAAGCAACCTAATGGTTTTCCTTTGATAGGAAAAGTGGATATGGTTTGCATATTAAAGGGAGCATTCTATGGATTAAAACAAACACCTAAAGCCTAGTATGCAAGATTGGATAAGTATCTAATAATTTTGGGATTTTTAAAAGGTAATGCTAATAGTAACTTATATTTGAAGAAGATTGACAGTGGCTTATTGAATGTTGAGATATTTGTGGATGATATAATCTTTTGAGGAGATGATGAACCAAGTGAAGTATTTGCAGAAGAAATGAGAAAGAGTTTGAGATGAGTACGATTGGTGAGATGAAGTATTTCTTGGGATTGTATATTGTTTAGAATAAAAATGGTATTTTCATATCACGAGCTAAATACCTTAAAGAACTCTTAAAGAGATTTGGTTTGAAAAGTTGTAAACCTATTGGAACACCTACGGTAACTAAATATAAGTTATCTAACAAAGATAAATCCCCTACTTTTGAGCATAAAAGGTACAAATCTATGATTGGTGGATTACAATATTTGACATACACTACACTCAATATAGCTAATATAGTTGAAATTGTGGCAATATTTCAAGCAGATCCTAAAGAGTCACAATATGCAACAGTAAAGAGAATTTTGAGATATTTGAAGGGTACACTTGATTATGGATTATAGTATGATAGATCAAATGATTTCAATCTATGTACATACATTGATGCAGAGTGGGAAAAAAGTGTAGATGACAGAAAAAGTACTAGTGGTGGAGCATTTTTCTTGGGAGGAAAATTAATTTCTTAGTTAACCAAGAAATAACTTTGTATATCACAGAGAATGACATAAGCAGAATATATAGCAACAACAAACAATTGTAATCAAATTTTTTGGATGAAAGAAATGTTGAAGGACATTATAATTTATTTTATAGAGCATGTTATCATACATTGTGATAACACAAGTACAATGAATATGTCAAAGAATCCAGTTTTACATTAAAGAAAAAGAGCATGTATCTATTAAGTATCACTTTTTTAGAGAGAAAGTTGTAGAGAAAGAGATCAAATTGGAGTATATTAGCACAAAGGAGTAGATAGAAAAAATATTTACAAAACCTTTGGTGAAGGACGTTGATAGTCCTCAATTTTGTTTTAGAGTTTCCATTTGGTCCATCTAGAGTTTTTAGTTCAATACATTAGTAATCGAACCTCCCTAGTCCCTAGGTTTTCTTTAAATGTTGAGTTCATGGTTCAATTCCTTTTGTGCCACACTTGATATTTTCAATGCAAACACTTTTGTCATAGTTCAAAGCTTTTGAGTTTCTTTTCTTTGTACAATTGAACCTTGAACTCACTTTATCTTTTGCAAAGGCTTTGAGCTTCTGAACCTGTTTTGTACCGATTGAACCACATTGAACTTGGTTCAAGCCAGTTTAATAATCTAACATGATTTTCTCATTGAGAGAGCCCACGGTGGATCCCTCCTCCAAAATAGACACTTGGCAAGATATGGAATCATCACCCGAGTAGATGATAGTATAATATGGTAGTGATGTCAGTTTATTCATGGTGTACCGAGAAGTGAAATGTTGTTACGTCATGCAATTAATCAAAGGATGTTACATCATTTATGTGAATGGGTGAACTCATGAGTAAGACGACATAAGGTGACTAATCAATATCCCATGTGAGAAAGTTATGATGATTAAGCAAGGTGATGATGGAAAAAGGGACTCATTTATTAAAAATGTTGCAAGATGTCCATTCAGATAGATTTTGTAACAACCAAATCCTTCTTCAATTTTTGGTTTTTAACATCTTTTATTTTAAAAGGGCATCACAATGATAAAGGATTGCCAAGAATTCTACCACTTCCATTTCAAATTTCATCATCTTCTTTAGTTCCACTTCTGAATCAACCTCCACCTATCATTCTACCAAATCCTCCACCGATGGCCTTCTTTGCTAAAATAGTAGATTCACCAATTAAGTTGCAAGGTATACTTAATGACCTTCCCAAGAATCTTGAGAAATTATTCCCAAAGTTCATCTATGGAGAAGCACAAACAAGTGAGGACCATATCAAGATATTCAAAGAAATATGCAATCACAAATAGGTTCAAGAAGAGAGAGTGGTCCTCCATTTATTCTCATACTCATTGGAAGAAGTTGCCTTTAACCAGTACATGAATTTGCCACCAAGATGTATCCAAAATTGGGTCACCTTTGAAAAGTTGTTCCTTGAGCAATTTAAAACATTCATCAACCCAGTTGTGATACATCATCAGTTTATATCAATCAAGAGGGATCCAATGGAAACCATTTCACGTTTTAACCATCGATTTAACATGGCTTGCCGCAAGTTGGAGACACCCTAGACCATACCAATTGAAGCTGTAATCTATATTTATTTAAATGCTATGGACCATCTTATAACTATTTTCCTGAGAAAACTACCTACTACAAACATCGACACATTGGACAAAGTTTCCTTAGAAGCAATTACCTTTATTAAACAAGCCAATCCTAATGGATGAGGATTGATGGTCTAAGCTCAAGCTACTACAATAATACTAACATATCTCGCTAGAGTGCAAGTGATTTCTAGTAAATTCATTCCAATGAATCTAATTCCACTATAATAGGCACCAACTGTACCAGTTCTAGCCATAACTTATCCAGGATATGAACCTCCAAAAGTTGCTTTCTTTGAGTAGAAGGCAACCACATCCACTGAAGCAGAAAATAATGTTCCAGGCCAAATGAAGAAGACCATGTCTCAAATTACCAATGAATTAACCCATTTGAGGTTGTCGAAAGGGTAGGACAATAACTTTAGAGAATGAATATAGGCCCTTACAACAACAATTATGGTCAAAATTACAATATGAATTTCAACAGAAATAACAATGCAAGGAACAATTTCAATCCTCCAGATCACAACAACAGTTTCCAAAGACAAAATCAACAATGGAACACCTATCTAAACAATGGAAGCATCCCTATAGATAACAACAATAATTCTTAGTTTGTAGACATCAATCAATATGATAGTAATCAAAATGTATACAATGATGATGGCTCATATTTCAATAGAAATCAAGAAGTGAACCAAAATTCATAAGGCAATAATAATAATGAGCCCCTATGCAATTCAATACTATGTTGTTGGAATCTTATGATTCTCCATAGAATTCAAGGATGGAAGAAGAATTCAGTGAAGAATTTACTTTTTTCATTCACTCGAGAATCTAATCCTCAACTAGAAGAGATGCTTACTTTTTGAAATGACAATTGGAATACTTACAATTTGTGAAATCTAAGGGAACCTATGACTAATGGGATTCCTCCCACTTTGCAACCAACAGCTCTAGATCCAAGGGCTAATAATAATCCAATACCTACCAGAGTGCCCTATGATGTACAACAAAATCAAAACCAAGGAAATGTGCCTATAATCCTCAAGAATCTTGCTTGGTCAATTGAAAAGTGCAGTGCAGTGGAAGATTTAAAAAGAGAAAATGCCAATATATCATTGTTTGACATGCTACAAAATTTTCCTAATCAAAGGGAAGCATTGATAAAGACTCTCGATCATGCAAAGGCAATGCTTGGCATGGGTCCTCAAAAGACAGTATCATAACAAGTCAACACTTCTGAGGCTATGGCAACCATATATAAAGACAATGTTGAAGTGTTTCCTTTCTTGCTCAACATCAAAATATTTGGAAGAAACCTTCACAATTGGCTCATTGATTTAGAAGCTTCTTTTAATGTCATGCCACTTTTGATAGCTCAAAGGTTGGGAGTTACTTCTCAAACTATGAATCAAATAGTGATTCAACTTGACAAGATGAAAGTAAACGTTATTGGGGTATTGAAAGATGTTCGAATATAGTTGACTATAGACCCCAGAATCCAAGATATCATAGATATACATGTGCTGGAGATTCCAGAAACATATGGATTATTGTTGAGTAGAGAATGGAAAAAATGCTTAAGAGGATGGTTCTCAATTGATTTTACTCAACTATGGCTACCTTGGAAAGGATTGAATAATCAAATCAAGATTGACACTGAGAAAAAACCAGAAACGATGATCATAGAATGCACCAAATGAGGTAGCATTTTTTCCAGCTAATTTAGGTTCCTACAAAGTGATGGCTCTTAACATAACTTCAACCAAGAGACTGGACAATATGAATAAAGAATCTATGATCCCTATCCCAAAAGAAAAGGTCATGATTCAGTTTATAGACAGCATGGTTGCGAACTTACAATGCTTAGGTGAAGAAGCAAACCCAAATGTTTTGCTTCTTCTAGGATGCAGCAGGTTGCACAAAGTAAGTCATTCAAAATTTGAGTGCTCATATTGCCAAGAAGAAATCACTCGGGTACTACTCAGATAATGCAATTAAAAAATAGCCAAACTCCAAGGGAGATATAAGAGGAAATATCAAGTTTTGGGTGCATATCTAAAGTCGTGAACAAAGTTGAAGAGGAAACATAAGATTTTAATGCGTCATACAAGGACACATATTTAGATGGTGGGGGTTTATCTTGTCCTCCACCAAGGATGATCAAAGTAGTAAGGAGAAGACGTTTTGTAAAAGGTCAAGGTTGGACCTCAGTAGTTGTTCACTCTAAACCACAAATTGATAAAATCATAGAATTAATTGGTGTTGGTGTAAATAAGTATTCACTTATTACACTTACTTAAGTTTACTTAGGTTAATGCATTATTTAATTATTTTGCATTATTTTATTATTTTTATTTGTGAGACACTTAGGAGTTTGTGCACCTTTTTGAGTTGTCATGTTGACAAAATAGGTGTACGCAACTCTATTTTAGCACATGGTGTCTACAACACTGTTTTGCATGTCACACCCTTGTAGGCTTATCCTCACATCATCGCACATACTTTCGTGCTTAATGGAGGATAACCCATATCTGGTGGACATGTGCTTGGTTGTTGACATATCATGTAGTTGATTACAAGGCATTCTAGATGTATCTCAGAGGCCTTTATATATAGGCACTCCTAGTGTACTCTTATCATGACATATTGAATATATTGTCATTTTGATCATACTCTCTCTCTGGTCTACTGTGTGCTTGTGTTTGAATTCTTAGTTCCTGGGTGAATTTTTTCCTTAGGCAAATTCTTACATGGTATCAGAGCAACTTGGAGACTTTCTCATCACATAGTCGTTCGAGACCATGCTTGCTTTAGCACCTCAACTCGAATCTGGAGTATTGCAAAAATTAGGAGCATCTAGAGCCAGATTTAACCTCGCCATTACGTCTAGAATGTTGAACCGGTGAAAATTGACTATAAACTTGGCTATCTTGGCCAAAAGTCGACCGTGAGGCAACAAAATTTTGCAAATCAAAACCTGAAGGCCCTGATTTGCAGTTCAGGTATGGTTGTTTGCAGATTTGTATTTTTTATTATTTTCTCTATAATATTTTCATTGGATTTTCGCTGAAATTTTTTTGGGTAGAGAATTTTTTTATAGCAAAACTAGGTAGTGACACCCCGGCTCTACCATTTGGAGGGTTTATTATTTAGTTCATTGGTTTCTCACACTCTGCATGTGGGACAAAACCCACTTACCCAGCAGCATCCCTGTAAAGTTTTTGACAACTTGTGTTCTGCATTTTTTGATGTTCGTAGTCAGTTTTCCTAGCATAACAGACATTCCATGTAGCATGCAGAGTTTCTAGCAAGGTTTCATCACTCCGCCCGCATGTTGACTAGTTTCCAGCTCGCGGTTTCAAATTCGCGGTAGATTAAAAGAATTCGGCACGATTTGAAGTTCTCCAACCCACATATACAAGTTTTGGCAAAACTTGATTAAATCGACGTAGATTTAATTTTTCCTGGCAACAGCAGTTCATAACCCATCAGTTTGCAAAGTACATTTTGCATGACATTGTAAAACATCTGGCAAACGGTGAAAGGATTTCACGGCCTCCCAAAGTATATTTCGGCAACTGCATTCTTCAAAATCTTAGTGGATGCTTGTTTTAACCCCAGTGAACAACAAAAGACCTACCATGAAATCTTGTCCCCGACCATCATGCAATTTTCGGCACCCACGAGCAGGTTTCATTCCCAATGAGTGGTATAGAGTATTCTGGTTCGTTAAGCAAAGATTATGGCGCAGGTTCTATGCCTTTCTACCCACTCGTAAACTGCTATTTTTTGGCATCACGATCTATGTTTCTGGCAACTATTTCCTACCCATGTCGCTGCATTCCTGCCAGCACAGTCGGAAGCCTTCCTATCGAGACACATGGAGGCATCATAGTCGTGCCATACAGCACACATACCAATGACCAACCAAACATTTGCCACATGTCCTCCATTGGACACTTGTACCTCTTGACACGCAAGAGTGCCACATAAGCAATTTGAAATTTTCACGTAAGCCACATGGATAGCTAAAATTTTGCCATGTGTAAAGTTCGTACAGTACAGACACTGACTCATCTGCCACATCAACAAGGGCCCAAATTTTTTTGTTGATGTCATCTTTTCATGACGTTAAAATTAATGATCATCTGACCATAAAACCTAGACATTTTATAACTATAGTGATGACCATTTGACTATCAAATTTAGACTCACATTTTTTTCCAGACCCCTCTCTAGATTGCTTTTCAGTTTGGCAGCTTGACTTCATAAGCCCATAACTTGGACATTCAAACTCCGTTTAAGGTGTAATTTTTTTTGAAATTAGGTAGAATTTCCTAAATTTTTTAGTGGTGGTGTTTTTTTTGGTTTTGTGCACAAATTTTGTAGAAATTACATTTTTTGTCGACTGTACCTACATAATCCTATGTTTTGCAACTTCAAAAGCTCTGTACGGGCACATCTGGTCACTTTTTTAGGTTTTTTTTTTTTTAAAGTGCTTTTTTTTTGGTCTACTTTCCATATTTGAAGTTAGATTCTAGGGTTGTGTGGAAAAATTTATCATTTTTAGAATTAGGCCTTTTTCGGCATTGTATATCTTTGATTCTTTTTCAAAATTGTTGTAAATCTGAGCTATAGTGCTTAAGTGACAAATTTAAGCCTCATAAGGCCATTGTAAAAGCAAAATTAGAAAGTTCACTTTTTTCATTTTGACAAGTGGCCCATTGTAAATGCACTACTTATAAAGTGCCAACAACATCTTTTTTAGGGGGGTCTTTTGATTGAGTGAAAAGGGGGGTTGTGTACTATGTTCTTATGTCTCTTTATTGTGCTCTTTTCATTTCTACATCATGGGTTTTAAATTTCCTCCTTTAACTTCATGCAACTATTCTACATGGAAAGATATTGCATGGAGTAGATTAATGGAAAAAGGATATAGTCTTTATGTTGATGGTACAATTACCAAACCTACTGATGCTAAAGAACTCATTGATTGGCAAAATCAAGATTGACAAGCCTTAGGAGTTATCAGGAGTTGTGTACATGGGGATCTTCTCTTTCACATTAAAAATTGTTCAAACTCTAAAGAAGCTTGGGATAAAATTGAAGAGTTGTATGGTATGGTGGATGAAGAAAAGGGATTTCAGATTGAAGATGATCTACTTCTCCTGGATCCTAAGAATTTTGACACAATTCAGGATTACATCATTAAAGTCAATGAGTATAGGGCACTTCTTAAGGATTGTGGAAATCCAATAAAGAATGACAGGTTGATTCATCACATCCTGAAGAGGCTACCTTTTGACTATGCTAACTTTGTTTCAAGTTTTAATGCTCACAGGGATACCATGGGATATTCTTACCACAAGCCTTCATTTGATGCATTTGCAGAGATGTTGATTATTGAACAATCTCACTTGGTGGATTTTGGACTTCTCAAGTCATCAAAGACCAAAGCCTTGGTGGCCAGTGATGAGCACAAATCAAGTCAAGGAGGGAATAGCAACAACAACAAGAAGCAGTGGAAGCAAAAAACACAATCTGAGACACAACAATCCTCCTCTCAACAAGGCAATTCTTCTTCCAACAAGAAAGGAAGTAATGAAAAGAAGGACAAACTATTTTGTGCATACTGCAAAAAGCCAAATCATGATGAGCATCATTGCAAGAAAAAAATAATCGATGAGTTAGAAAATCTACTCAGGAAGAACAAGATTCAAGTGCCAGGTACTTCCAAGGATTCAACTCCAACCTCTTCAAAGGGTAAAGGTCAAGCACTTATGGCAAACACAAGTTCTTCTTTAGAATGGATACTTGACTCAGGTGTCTCTTACCACATGGGTTCTTCAAAGGAAGACTTTTCTTCATTGAAGAAGTCAAAGGTACCACACATCTTCGTGGGAGATGATACAAAAATGGAAGTTTAAGGGAAAGGACATGTGGAAATGGAAAATGGGGAATTCAAAGATGTTCTCTACATTCCAAATCTTAGATCCAATCTCCTATCAGTTTACTAATCACTCACCTTGGAGATGGTCATAAAGTTGAGTTCCTTCCAGATTTAGTGATGGTGCAAAGTCTACGAGATAATTTATTGGTTATAGTGGGAAAGGTCAATGATGACAAGAGGCTTTATTCCTTCTCCCACTTTGTGCCTAAGAGTCCTTCTCAAGCCTTGTTGACTCACTCTACTTCAAACATCAACTTATGGCATGAGCGGTTTGGTCACCTTGATTTTTGCTCTCTTCAGCAACTTTGCTCTAAACATATGGTCAAAGCTCTACCTAATATCAAATTTTCTAAGGGAGAATGTTCATCTTGTTCAGTAGATATGAATCTCAAGGATAAGTATGATAAAGGGAAGTCTTCTCGAGCTCTAGTTGTTCTTCAGCTAGTTCACATGGTTTTAGCAGGACCCTTTGCTATGACTTCAATCAGCCAAGGCCGCTACATACTCACATTTGTTGATGACTTCTTGAGATTCACTTGGGTCTACTTCCTTCATCATAAGAATGAATTGGTTCATAAGCTTCAAGACTTCAAGACTCATGTTGAACACAAGTCAAGGAAATCCATCAAGGTACTAAGAGTGGACAATGAGAACAGATATGTAGATAGAAGACTTGAGAACTTTTGTAGAATTGAGGGGATTGATCTTCAGAACTCACCAGCATTTAGTCTGCATAAGATAGATGTTGTAGCTATGAGGATTAGGACTCTTAGGACCATCGCAAGTTGCATGATAAAAGCCAAGTCTCTCAATCCTACACTTGAAGTTAAAGCCATTAGCAGTGCTACTCACATACTTAATAGATCTCCTCATCCAGCCTTAGATGGAAAGACTCCTTTTGAGGCATGGTGCAGTAGAAAACCAGTTGTGAGTCATCTTAGTGTCTTTGGTTGTCCAACATGGGAAAACCTCTCTTCCAGGAGTTGCAAGGCATCGACACCTAGGCCTTGTACCTTCATCAGCTATGAAGACAATGTGAAGGCTTATAGACAGATGGATCCAGAGACACATGAGATTTTTTTGGAGAAGGATGTTCATTTTGAGGAAAGTTCTCCCAACTTTTCCTCTACTCCTCTTCGCACATCATACATAGTGGTAATTGATAGTAACACCAGCGATAGTGCTTCAACAGGTTCAGACACATGGGGTTCTATTGATAGTTGTAGCGAGAGGTCGCATCAGTCCAATCCACATGCTTACATTGCCCTAGTGAAAGGTCCATCACAACATGGTACATCTCATCTTCCAACTCTAGCTTCAGTTGACTTGGGAGACAAACTTGAGGACTTACATCTTCTCATTGATGAAGGTGATCCTTCTACAGTTGTTGTAAGAGCTCACTCTGACCCTCATGTCCATTCTCTACATGATCAATCTGTACAAGTTGGCATGATTGTGGATCCTTATGAACAGCAATTAGTGGAAGTCTCTTTGTTAGTTGAGGAGACAGATGGTTCAATGGAATAGGTTTAATAGACATCCTTGCCTAATTTGTACTCGTTCTTTTCAGCACAATTGGAAGGGGTGAGCATCAGCATTAGCACTGGGATACTTGAGCAGGTTTTAGGGCTACCATGCATCTTCAAGAGTGTACATTTTCCATCGTTTCTTCCTAAGGGGAGGAACATCATTCTGCATTCTTGGACCAGCTTCTTCATCGGAGAAGCTTTCACTTGTCGGCATTATTCTTGGGGGGGGGGGAGCCTATTCCGTCTCTCTTCCTTCTCTCATCATTCTCTTATGTATATACTAGATGTATGTCATAATGAGGGGGGTCTTTATTACTCCATCCATTCGTGCATCCCTATTTAGTCTCTCTTTTTGGGGGAGGGTTTTTCACATGAGGTTTTCCCTCTTTCTTCGCTTTATGAGAGATTGCATCATCATTATGTACATGGGCACCTAACATGACATAGTATCTAGGACCCATTAATGCATCTTCCTCCTAGTTTTCATAAGCTTAAGGGCATTCCCCTAAGTTTCACTTAAGGGGCCGTGTTGGTGTAAAAAAGTATTTACTTATTACACTTAAGTTTACTTAGGTTAATGCATTATTTAACTATTTTGCATTATTTTATTATTTTTATTTGTGAGACACTTAGGAGTTTGCGCACCTTTTTGAGTTGTCATGTTGACAACATAGGTGTACACAACTCTATTTTAGCACATGGTGTCTACAACACTATTTTGCGTGTCACACCCTTGTAGGCTTATCCTCACATCATCGCACATACTTTCGTGCTTAATGGAGGATAAACCATATCTGGTGGATATGTGCCTAGTTGTTGACATATCATGTAGCTAATTATGAGGCATTCTAGATGTAGCTTAGAGGCCTTTATATAAAGGCACTCCTAGTGTACTCTCATCATGGCATATTGAATATATCATCATTCTGATCATACTCTCTCTGGTCTATTGTGTGCTTGTGTTTGAGTTCTTAGTTCCTAGGTGAATTTTGCCCTTAGGAAAATTCTTACAATTGGGGATATTCAAAATCAACAAGAAAAATGGGAAACCCCAATATCAAAGGTAAACAATAGCAACTTGCCAAGTCCACCACATGAAATATTACAATGGATCATGAACAAATGATCCTTCAAAGTGCATGTGAAAGAAAATATTCAAATGAATTAACAGAAGTCCAAAAAGCCCAAAGAACAACCAATTTGGGCACTCAAGTTTGACAACTCTAAATGAAAATTAGGAGCTAGTGTAGGTATTGAATTAATTAATCCCAAAAGTAGGTCTTTTTATGCAGCATGCCACTTACAATTTAGATATACTAACAATGTTGTAGAGTGTGAAGCCTTGAATCATAGAATTCTCTTCGCATTAGAGAAAGACATCAAAGCTCTCATAATTGAAGGAGACTCTCAATTGGTCATTATACAGGTGAAATCAATTTATTCTTGCAATGATAGAAGAATACTTATGTACCAAAAAAGAGTGTGGGACCTATTGGAAGATTTTGAGGCCTTGAACATAAGGTCCATTCTGAGAAAGAAGAACATGGTATCTGATGGGCTTGCCATTTTAGCGAGTACATTGCAACCTGTCGAAAGAAAAAAAAAAACTAAAGAGGTTTAAGTTGAATTGGTTTCTACCCCATCTATTACAAGCAACATTATGAACTTCCAAGTCTTCCAAGATGACCAACATATTCTTGAGTTCATTATGTGTAATGAACTTTTCAAAGTATAGGAGATTGATGATACTCCTAATGATAAACCTCAAGATGATGAGCTAGAGGATGAAGATAGGATTATAAATTAGAAGACCAATACTATTCCTAAGGAGATGGTAGAGTTGGAATGTATCTTTGATCAGGATGAATCAAAATGTAGTAAAGGAACTATTGAAGAAAAGGGGATTGAAGAATGTGATTCATATAATCTGGGTATGGAAGAAGATCCTAAGATGGTGAGAATTGGAAAGGCATGCAACCCTCAAGAACAAGAAATTATGCTTCAATTACTTAAAAAATACAAAACTTTCATAGCTTGGAGTTATGAAGAACTCAAGACATACGATCCTAAAATTATTACTCGTTATATTTCATTAAATCCTGATGCCAAACCTTTTCGTCAAAGACAGAGACCAGTGAATCCCATAATTGAGCCTTTGATAATGAAAGAAGTCCAAAATTTACTTGATGCTAAAATTATCTTCCCAACCTAACATTCTACATGGGTTGCTAACTTGGTTCCAGTAAGGAAAAAGACTGGAGAAATTTGCCTTTGTGTGGATTTTTTCGATTTGGACCTAGCTTCCTAGAAGGATAACTACCCTTTGCCCTTGCTTGATGAAGTATTCCAAATTGTGAATGGGTCTAAAATTATGTCTTTTCTAGATGGATATTCCATATACAACCAAGTAATGGTAGATGAAGAAGATAAGTTGAAGACTGCATTTACAACAAAATGGGAAACCTTTGCATACCGAAGGATGCCTTTTTGATTGATCAACACAGGAGCCACATTCCAAAGAGCGATGGACAAAGCATTCAAAGGGATGATAAAAAAATGTATAGTTATCTATATGGATGACTTAATCATCTTTTCAAAAGATTAAAGTACTCATATTGCTAATTTGAGACAAGTATTCAATCGATGTTGAAGGTATGGCATATCGCTTGATCCCAAGAAGTATTCATTCGAGGTCACAAAAGAAAAGCTTCTCAATCATATTATTTCCAAAGTTGGGATATCCATTGATTCTAAAAGGATAGAAGAAATTATTAATCTATCACCTCCTCATAGTCGTAAAGAGCTAAAATCTTTCTTCTAGAAGATCAATTTTGTGCATAAATTCATTAGTGGATTTGTTGAGATAGTACACTCTCTCAATGACTTGTTAAAAAAGGAAGCAAAAACTAAATGGGTCCCTGAAATAAAGAAATATTTTGAATACATCAAAGTAGCCATCTCTGTGGCTCCTGTATTGGTAAGTCTAGATTACAACTTGCCTTTCAAAATCTACTCCTTTGCTTCAGAACATTAATGTGTCAGGATTCTCACTCAAAAGAAAGACAAAGATGATGAAAGACCTATTGCATTCATGAGTTTTCCACTAAATAACATTGAATTAAACTATTCCAATCTTGACAAACAATCTTTTTCTCTAATAAAGGCAGTCAAGAAATTTTGTCATTACATACTTAGGAGCAAGTTATATGTAATTGTGCTAAATCTTGTTGTCAAAACATTACTAATGTAGAATGAGTTAGGCAAAAGACAAGGAAAATGGATGGCTATATTACAAGAGTTAGACTTGGAGATTCAACCAATGAAGATGGTAAGAGGACAAAAATTGACTAAGATGATAATTGATAATGAGATCAATAATGATAATGAAATCAAATTTCATGACAAAATCAGCACCGACAATCAATAAAAGATCATAGTGTCTCAAGTGGATATCGATCAAGGAATAATCACAGATGTATGGTATCAAGATATTGTCTATTATCTTTTGCCGAATCAATACCATAACTGGATGAATAGTTCCCAATACAGAGGACTCAAGATGAAATGTGAATCATATATGCTTCAAGATAGAAAATTTTATAAAAGAAACTATAAGGGATATTATTTGATGTGTTTGAGATGCAAAGAAGCAAAAGAAGTTTTGGAATAGTTTCATGATAAGTATGGCATGGAAAATGTATCAACAGAGGCTACAACCCGCATCATTTTGAGATCAAGTTACTTTTGGCCTATCATCTTCAAGGATATATTTGAACATGTATGTTCTTGCCACATTTGTTAGACAATTTCTAATAGAGAGACACATCCAACTATGCCACTACAACCAGTGTTTGAGGTACGCCCTTTTTTCCAAGTGGAGGCTGGACTTTATTAGACCACTAAACCCACCATCATCTACATGACATATGTTCATCCTCATAGCTACAAATTATTGCATGTGTTGGACATAAGCTGAATTTTCTTGAAATTGCATGGCGAAACTAGTTATTGATTTCTTGGAAGAACACATTGTCATATGGTTTGGTATTTCATTCTTCTTATATGTGATAATGGGTCATCTTTTGCATCAATCTTCCTTACTTAATGGGCATTAAATAATTAGCTCGTAATCAAGTTTTCATCTAATTACTATCCCTAAGGGAATGATGTGGTTGAGTCCACCAATAAGAACTTGATCACAATGATAAATAAATTGCTATAGGAAAACCCAAAAGATTGGCACAATTAGATAAAATATGCATTATGGATGGACAGAGTTAGGATTAAAAATGCTTTGGGGACATCTCCATATCTACTCGTCTACAGACAAGAACTAGTATTCCCACTCAATCTCAAGATTCCAGTTTTGAAATTCATGAGGGGGTATGTTGAGGACGTTGATAGAGTTCAAATCATATTAATGAATCTCTTGGAATTAGATGAGAAAAGGATAGCCTCTTTAGATCACATGGCAAAACATCAAGTTGTCATCAAACGATGGTTTGACAAGCAAGCCACAATCAAATCTTTTAGAATTTCTGATGTTGTTCTCCTATGGGACAAGGCAAAAGAAAAGTCAGGCAATCACACTAAGTTTCAATGCTTGTGGATTGGCCCTTATCAAATTGTGGACATTTTTAGAGAAAATACTTATAGGCTAAGTTCTATACACGGGGAATTGGTCCCATTGCCAATCAATGGCCAGTTTCTGAAACATTACTTTGAGATCTAAAAGCAGAAAATATTTCAAAAATAATAATTAATTAATTAAAAATAATAATTTAAAATTTACTTTCTACAATTGTGTTTACTTTCAATTGTGTGTTCATTTCAGTTGTGTGTTTGCTTTAAAAGTTGTGTCTGTCACTTCTTGTCAGTTTGGGGGCTAGGTGCAATCAAGACTCTTTCTTGATGCATTAAATAGATCACTCTTTTTTATTTTGACTTTAGGGAAGAGGTATTTCTTTATCAAAGCATTTAGATGATTTTTTTTCTTGTATCAATTGAAAAATAGATATGGCTTGCAGTTGTAAAGGACTTTGAATCTTAAAATCAGAGTTGTAGATCGCTGGCTCTCAACACTTTACAAACTTTAATAATTGACTATCTTAGAGATTTTCATAATTAGGTTGACAGTAGTGAGGGATTATCCAAACTTACTAGTTTAGACAAATGGTCTCTTCAACAAACTGCTAAGATCACTATTTGGCGTGAGAGTTTCCCAAAAGTTCAATAAAAGAGGAACGCAAGGGTTATCAAACTAGAGAACAAATCTAGGAGACAACACCAATACCTTGGCCACACAGTCTAAGCATGGTCAAGTTACAAATGGTATTAAAATAAAGATCCAGATGATCCTAAAAGGTAACCTAATGAAGGGGATATGCACTAAAAAATGACTATCCACCAAATATACAAAAGACTTCAAAGAAGAATCAAATGGAAACACACGAGCTTTACAAACCAAATCAAAAGAGATTACAAAGGATTCAAAATTTTAAAAAAATGATAAGTCATCAAGAGCCCTCGGAATGGATTCTCTCATCTAGATAGATAGTGATTGATAAATAGGTTTTAAAAGGATTCCTGATGAATGGACCAATGTAGCAAAAAAAAATTTGCAAGTTACTAGAAACTCATGATAAATGACACCTTGAGACGTCAAAGAAAATGAATACACTAAGCCTGAAGATTTGAGATTCTAAAGTTTTGACTATTAAGGAACTTGAAAGTTTCTTGAAGTATTCAAAATTTAGTTATTTTTAATTAAGCAAAATAGGTTTTTTACAGGGGTTCCTAAAACCCACTAGTTATCAACATAAAAAAAAACTAATAGTTCAGGTCTAGCTACCAAGCAATAGATAAAACAACAGGGCTGACCCAACCAACAAATGAAAGAAAAAACCAAGAGGCCAAAAGCCAAGGAACAAGCAAAAACTAGAAGCAATCAGGGGACAAGATCTTTAGCTAGCTCCTGTTTCTTTAACTCCATACCTTCCTTGGCCTTAGCCTCATCGATCTTCTAGTGACTATCATCCTGAGAAGCCTCCTCTTCCCTTTTTCTCTTTTCTACTCTCCTTTTTCTGCTTGGGTTCTCCCCCCACAAAGACACATCCTCCTTGATTACCTTGGTTCTCTCTTTATCCTTATCCTCATTCCCCCTTTTACTTTCCTTATTATGTTAAGGCTCTGACTAATCAAGCTATGAAGCGTAGTCTCCATCCTTTCCACCCTTTTAAACCCTAGCCTCTAGTTTGCCAATTTTGACATTCTAACCCATCCCTTCCAACCTTTTCTATCCCTGGAACCTGAACTTAATTTCCCCAATTTCATGAAATTTCCATTTTATGGACCAAAAATTGTTCGCGAGGTTGTTTCTGGCATTGTTAAGGAGGTTCATACCCATTTCTCAAGCATTGTCGCTAAGAATCAACAGGTCTGGATCAATAAGCTCTTCCAACTAAATTTTTCTATCCCTTTCCTTGAGCACCTCCACTTTAATATGTTCTCTAACAAGCCTTGACTTCATTGTACTAGCATTGAAATTCCTTCATACAATTTTTCTTCCCTTTTCATCCAGAGAAACCATAGTTTTTACCAAGCTCTCTTCCTCCTTCCTCTCTTCCAGAGCTTCAAAAATTCTCTCCTTATCCTTTCCGTGAGCCCTCTCAGCTTCCTTCTCCCCTCATTTTTTCCTTTTGACCAAGCTCTCCACCTTCCTGCTTGCCTGTGCTTTACTAGATCCATCCTCTCTCACATTGCCTTCCCTATCTGTGTCCATCCCCTCTTCCTCATCATTATATTCATCCTCTGATTCCTCCTCCTACTTTATCATTTTCTCTAAACCTCCCCTTGGCTTCCTTTTATTCTTCTTACCCATATCCTTCATGATTTTTGCCACCTCCTCTTATTCTTCCAGATGCATACCTACACTATCCTCTATGTTAGACGGGAGGTAGGAGCTCTCTGTTTCCTTGAAAGAAACTGCCTTCTAGGCAACAACCCTTCCACGAGTTTGAGATTTAAAATGATCGTATAAGAGTAATAACAAACCCTCATAGAAGGTTGGGTTAGAGTATACTTTCTTCTTATAATCCTTTATACTCTTATTAGTAGAGAAAAATAGATAGTAGGGAATGGAAATCTTAGTTCTATACCTAAAATGATTTAGAATTAAAAAAATGGTGGTTTCAAATCTTGTCAAACCTAGTGTCAAGCATAATGTAGGAAATAATTTCCCTTAGGACAAACGTCCACAACTTATTTATAGAAGTAGGCTCATAATAGGCACCCGTCTTCACAAAATCCTTCATTTCCTTCGAGTCCTTAGCAAAATCTTTCACCGCATTCAGGGAAATTTTCTTGTCCCTATAGAATTTAATGCCCTAGTTAGGGGAGTTTATCACCTTGAAAATAAGCCCTTCATTGATTTGAAATTCCACCCCATCAATCTTCACCTTCCCCTCTCTCGAAGTCTTCACCATTAGGTCAGTAATCTTTGAGTCTCAGCCATGAATTTTTTCAATGAAGGACAAGATACCTCCTTCCCTCAATTTCTCCCACACCTTCAAACACTTCTTCCACTTCTCAAATTCTCTCCCTGGCTCCCTTTTATGCCTCTCCCCGACCATGTTGTTGCAAACATAATAACAAAGACTCTGAGCTCTCCTGTCTCCTTAAGCTGAGACTTGGTTTTTCTCCCAAAACCTATACTTGACTCCGACCTTAGAAAACAAAAATATGTATTAAATTACCATAATCCCTTAAGATCACCCATAACACGTGCCAATAAACCCCCCAATTATGATGCCTTTCGATCAACTCGTGCCAAACTCTCATTACTCTATACTTTTTGTGTCCACTGACAAAACCTCTCCACTTGACCATCTTTGTGACGTGTCCCTCCTTACTACCTCATTCACCATCCAATCAATAGCCATGTTACCATCATGGTAAACATGTGAAAAAAAGACCTTTTCGAAGGAAAGAAAAATATTTTTAATTTCTTCTATCATATTCTTTATACTCTATGATGGAAGGTGTCCTCCCCTTAGGCATTTAATAATGTTATTTGAGTCCCCCTCCAACCAAAGGCATTTGACGCCAACTTCTTTAGCCAATTTCATAGTTTGAAGAGCAACACTAGCCTCTACGTAATGGTTAGTTTGAAAACCCAAAGGGAAAGTAATTGCCACAATCCCATACCCATGATTAGTTCTAATCACTCCTCCGCATCTCGCCTCTCTCGAGTTGCCTTTGGTTGCACCTTCAAAGTTGGCTTTGTGCCAACCTTTTAGGGGTAAAGACTAGAAACACTCCTTTATTCTTATCTAAGAATCAATAGTTCTATCATTATCACCTACAAAAGGGTTAGTTCATTTTATAAACATATATTTTTCCAAAAGGGCATTTTGAATTTTATTAGACACAATTCTAGCTCTAAGGTTAGTATCCCTAAATATTTGATTATTGTGTTCCTTCCAAACACCCCAACCAAAATGAGGCAAGGCCCATTTACTAATAGTTTGGAGCCCAGATCCCCTCCAAGAATTTTCCCAGTGCCTTAAGAAATTGATAGACAAGTTGGGAACACACCAACTCATCCCAAAAGCTTGACTAAATAAAGACCGAACCTCTCTAGAGAAAGAGAAATGTATAAATAGATGATCCACCATCTTGGCTTGGTTTTTGCAAAGGACACACCTATTAGGAATAGGATGTCCCCTCTTGTACAAGTTGTCAATATTCAAAATCTTATTCTGGAGTAAAAGCCAGAAAAAATGTTAATTTTAGGGGTAAGACCAGGGTACTAGGCTTTAGCCCATTCTAATCTCAAATCCTGCTTCATAATATCTTGGTACACTGAGGCCACTGAATAGGTTCCATCTAAAGTATTCTCCCAAACAATATTATCCTAATCCTCATTCACAACCACAGTGAGAAGAATAGACATAAGGGGTTTAAGGCCCATTGAAATGGTAGATAGATCCCTCCAGTCCTAGTCTTATCTGTAATCTGATGCAAATCTCCCAAACCTCTAGATAGAAATGTAGGTCCATCTCTCAAAATTAAAAATGATAATAAGAGGCCCCTGAATTAGCCAATTATATTGCTAGAAAAGAGTTTCCTCTCCATTCCCAACACACTATTTCACCCTACCATTTGCTACATCTCTAGCACTTAGAAATCCATTCCATATATTAGATCCCCTTGGAATTAATTCACTAAAAAGAAAGTTTATGATTGAAGGTCTACGAAGATATTTGTCTTCCATGATGTCCCTCCATTCTCCTATACTAGAAAAGGTTCTCCAAACCTATTTAGCTTGGAGGGATTTGTTGAAAGGTCACAGTTTCCTTATCCCCAATCCACCATTGTATTTTGGGAGACACACATTATCCCAAGCTACCAAGTGTAAACACTTGTTGCCTTCCAATCCTAACCAAAGAAAGTTCCTCTGGATCTTCTCCATGTGATCTATAAACTTGCTAGGAATCCCAAAAAGACTCAAAGCATAGGTTGGAAGGTTCTAGAGAGTAGCTTTGACCAACTGAATCTTGTTAGCTTGGCTAAGAGTGACTCCCTTCTAGCCAGCCAATTTTTTGTTAAACCTGTCTAATATGTTATTCCAGAAAGAATTTGGGGGCTTCAAACCCATGGTGAGGCCCAAATGGTTTAAAGGAAGACTTCCTATATCATAGCCCAGAATAGCAACAATCTTCCTTTGACACTCAACTGGAGTATTTATGAAGAAGACAAAACTCTTGTTCTAGTTGATAAGTTGCCCCAAGCCCCTAGAGTAAGAGCTCAAAATCATTTTCACCACCTTGTCTTCACCAAATATAGCTTTCCCACCAATTATAGTGTCATCAATAAATTTTTAGTGAGAGAAAACTAGGGGACTAGAAGAAGGTTTAATACCAGTCAGAGCACCCAAAATTCTATTAGCCGAAATCATCCTTGCAAGACAGTCAGCCAAAATAATGAAGAAAATGGGGGAGATTAGATCCACTTGTCAGAGACCTCTAAAGGACTTGAAAAAGGTCGAGGGGGATCCATTAACTAGCACAACCAGGGAGGTAGTTCTCACCAATTGGCCAATAAGCTTGATAACCCTTGAATTAAACCCAAAGACCCTAAGAACTTTGAAGAGAAAGGTCTAGTCCACATGATCATAAGCCTTAGACAAATCAAGCTTAAGGAGGAAACCTTCTCTATTACCTTCTTGCAAAGAGTGGATCACTTTATGGACAATCATAATAGATTACAGAATTTGTCGTCCTAGGACAAAACTTGATTGTTGAGGAGCTATAATTGAGGGGAGAACCTTGATGATCCTTGAAGCCAACACTTTGGAAATAATCTTATAGAAAGAGTTACACAGGTTGATAGGTCTAAATTGGTCCATAGAGTCTACCCCTGCCACCTTTGGGATAAGCACTAGGAAAGTGGCATTAATCTCCTTGAGAATACTTCTTGCACCACTTTAGTTACATCCTATCGAACCACATTCTAGAGCATCTGGAAGAAAAAAGATGGGAACCCATTTGGACCTCGGGATTTTTTCGTTGCTAGAGAGAAAACAACTTGTTCCACTTTCTGAGGTGAGGGAATAGACCCAATCATCTCATTCTCCTTAGGTTGGATCAAAACTAGAATGTTAGATAAGATTTCTAGCTGATCTTGTTCCACTTTCACAAGGAGATTAATGAAGAAGGAAATAGCCTCACCAACTATTTCATCTTCTTCTTTGAAAACCTCTTCTCCCTTCTTGATGTTGCTAATTCTATTATGGACTTTGTGCTTCAAAGAAGAGGTGTGGAAGAACCTAGTATTCTTGCCCCCCTCTTTCAACTAGACAGCTCTCAACCTCTATTTCCAACAAGTCTCTTCTTGACTAATAACATTGTGAAGCTTAGACAAGATAGATTTTTCCACCTCCTTCCTCTCATCATTATACCCCTCCTGTTGAATAGCATCTTGAATAACTCCTAGATCCTCTGAGATCCGAGCTTTGGAGTGAAAGATATTACCAAAATCTAACTTGTTCCACTTTCTAATGTTCAACTTCACATTTCTCAATTTCTTACCCACTTTGAACATAATAGATCCCTCAATATGGATATTCCACCACTCCAAGATATAGGGAAAAAATATCCAGGTGAGAAGTCCACATTTTCTTAAATTTGAAAAGAAAGTTATGCTTGATATCAATAGGATCTAAAGTGAGAGAAATGGGTGAGTGATCCAAACGTGCCCTGGCCATTAACGAAAGATTGCAATTATAAGAAGACAACTAGTCTAAGGAGATAAGAGCCTTGTCCAAGTGAACCTAAATACAATCTCTTCCCACTCTTCTATTACACCAAGTGAAGAGACCTCCCTGAAGATCAACATCTAGATAGGCCAAATAATTGATAAGATCTGAGAGGTTCATCTAACTATCCAAATCTGGTGGTAGACCTCCATGTTTTTCATCCTCCCTTAAGGGGGTGTTGAAGTCCCCCGTAATAATACACATTCCCACTTGGAATCTAGATAAAACATTCTTAATTTTAACCCAATAATTCTTCCTACCATTCTTAGTGTTAGGAGCATATACATTCAACAAAAACTAGGATTCTTTGTTTTTAATATTTTCAACATGAATGAGGAGAATATTACCTTCACCATAATAACTTGAGACTTAAAGAGATAAGAGCTATAGAGGATAAGAAAACCTCTTGAAGCTCCTTTTGAATTCATTGTGAAGCCCTCCATACTACTACTAAAATAAATTCTTTCTACTACCTCCTTTCTCATTTTGGTTTCTTAAATAAGGAAAACATTAGGCCTATGATCCCTAATCATATTTCTGATAACCTCTTTTTTGTGGGCTCCATTAAGCCCCCTTATGTTCTAGGATAGGACCTTCATTTCTTCTTTGTGAGGCAGATCTCTAAGATAGTCCTTTGGCTCTCATCCGCTAGGTTCCTTCTAGTCTCCTCTTTCTTGTGCTAACTATTACTATTCCTTCCAGAAGTC
Organism: Cupressus sempervirens; assembly: GCA_028749045.1. Classification (NCBI taxonomy): domain Eukaryota; kingdom Viridiplantae; phylum Streptophyta; class Pinopsida; order Cupressales; family Cupressaceae; genus Cupressus; species Cupressus sempervirens. Next base: position 872,955,998 of record CM053789.1, read on the forward strand.
TTAGGTCTTGCTCCAATAGCAACCTTCGCTCAACTTCTTGTTGCAAATGGAGACACTGGAAAAGGGTCCCAACTATTCTTTTTCTTCGTTATAGGTGTCCATTTCCCTTGGCTTTCATCAATACATATCACAAATAGAGCCTCTATATGGGTAAGTTGTCCTGGTGAAGAGGATCTAACCATTTCCACCACTCTAGAAATATTCCCAGCAGAGGCAATCCCCATGCTGAGATTATCACCTCCGTTGAGTATTAACTCACCTGAGAGAGTTGCCTCCTCCTTTTCCTCCCTAACTTGGATCTTGGGAGCATAAGAAATTTCCTTTCCTATTTCTAGTTTAGGACTCTCCTTTCCAGGCTGAACCTTTTGGATTACTTCGCCCTTAGGGGATGAATACTTCAAATTTTCTAGATCCTTTAGCCTAGCCACCATCCTCTACTTCTCAGATTCTAGCCTTTGTGATTCCTCACAAAAAGTTTTGGTACATGTTGGTTCTATCCCTAGGACTTCCTCTACCACTAAAGTAGGAGCAACCACCAATTCCTCTTGTTGTTGCTCTAGTCTTATTTCTTTTTTAGTAATTCCCTTTCATTTCCACACTTTCTCTCCCTCTTTTGAACTATTGATTCTATCCTTTGTTAATCCCTTTATCCTGGTCTTATTCTGGTTTTGTTTTCTAGTTTTCTCCTCTAAGACCCTAGGGCAAATCTTAGCTACATGGCTGACCTTCTTACAATGGAAACAGGAAAATGGGACACTTTAAAAATCTATCTTTTGAATATGGGTGCCCATCTTTGAATGTAGGCACACCACTTCTAGCATATCTCTACCCTCACTTACTCCAATGCATATTCTTTCATAAGTTAACCGACTCCTCACCACTGTAATAGGATCAATAGATAAGAGCTCCCCAACAGATTTAGCTATGCCATCAAAAACATCCTTGTACCAAACTTTCATTGGAAATTTCAACAACTGGACCCAAACAAGTTCTTTGACAAAGAAGGAATCATTAAGATCCAACTTTGAAGTCCATTTCTACAAGGCTAGTGTCGAACGTCCAAAGGACCAAGATCCAACAAATAGAATCCTTATGAGATCCTCCATACAAGAGAACTCAAAAGAGAGGAAACCCTTAGCCATAGCCGCTATCTCCATGTGTCTTTTTAGTTCCCATTTATTTCTCACATAGGTCCTCACAATGTCAATATTTGACCTTGGGCTGATGAACTTTCCAACCAGAGAGGATGCCATTGAAGCAATGTTATGTTCTACCAGTTCATTAGGGATTTTAATAGCAAACATACCCTTTTCTTTGTCCGAGGTGTCTTTGATCTCTAGGAAAGAAGACTTGCCTATTGGTTTAATCCCAAAGAGAGAAGACCATTCCCTTTCGAACCCAAGTCAGGGACCCTCCACTCATTCTGTGGGCCTAGCAAAGTCCTTCCAGAATCCAAAATCTCCTTTCTTGGGACCTGTCATGATTCTTATGGGCCCTCATTTCCTGATGGAACAATATTCCCCTAGCCTTTCTCCTCCTAGCAGTCCCCAAAACCCTTTTCTACTCCATCCTAGATAGATCCTCCCATTGTTGAATTCAAATTTCCAATCTCTCCAATTCCCGCTCTGATACTCACTCCCTCCCTATGCTCCATTAGGAAATTATCAAAGTTGAATATTATGAAATAATAATCTTTGGGGGAAAAGTCTAGTCCTATACCCCAGGCTAGCGGAGCAGCTACCTGGCATAAAAGTCCCATAGGGGAAATTGGCCTACAACCATTCTCCACTACAAAGGGGAGTCAAACCTGTGACCTCAAGGAAGTAAACCTCAAGATACAGACCAACTCACCTATGAGTGGCAGCTATTCAAAATTTAGTTGTTATTTGACACATATCAGAAGAATGCTTGTTGATGAAGAAATACCTCTGTCATTTCTTCCCTTTTGTTGGGGCTATTTGTTGTGGTATCACAATGTATGCCCCATTTCTCCTAGAAACTGGGACCCCATAGTAGTGTGTGCATGTATAATAAGGCACAAGACATAATGAATCTCAATGAATATTTACAATGAGAGATCATCCTTATAAAGGAGATTTGAAACTGTAAAAAGGTCTAACCTAGGTTGCATCAAATAAATTAATAAAAGAATTAGTTATTAGATGCCTAAAGTTTAGCTTAAGTAGACTAGAGTTAATTAGAAAATATCTAATTACTCTAACACCCCCCCTTAAGATAAACTTAGGGGGTATCTAAAAACTTAGAAACTACTACTAAAAGTAGATTTGGATCTCGACAAACAAGGCCTAATGAGGTACCCAAGCACAACCAAATCTCTGAAAAGAGGAGAAATAGATAAAACTGCATGGGAAAAACCCTGCTCCAAAAAGAGATGGAAAACATGTTAAAAGAAACTATTGAAGGACTAAAGAAGCCTCCAAACTAGGGAATGTTCCAGAAGGCAGGAACAAAAGTTGATCATGTAGAACACCACTGAAACATGTAGAAGCTATAAAGCTATGTTAAAAGTAACTACTAATTTGAAAAACCTCCACTAAAATAGAACCTGACTAGGCAGATGTTGGTAAATAGATTTGTTCTTTTATTTTCTATGAAAATATGACTCTCAATGCCTGGATTATGAACAATATCTATTCACAACAATTGAAAAACCATTTTATAGTTACTGGCTTTTCTCTGAATTGGTAGGTATAGCTCTCTATATGAATGATACTCAATGAATTATGTTTGCTCTTACTTATCTAATTGGGATGTGCTCTTAACCCGAGAGCAGAAGAGGCAAACCAAATTAAGAATAACTAGAACTTAATTCAGGTAAGAATACTTCACAATACTGAAATGGATTCACGTATGCACATTTCTTATCAATTCATAAATCCACTCACACAAAACTAAAAAAAGTTGAAAATCAAATCTAAACTACAACTGATGAATTGGAAAAAGAGAAACTAATAGCATCCTTTCATCGAATGAATTGTAACAATACTTATTACATTCGTTCATGTTCTGTAAAACAGAGGAAATGAAACTCTGTTCTTCCTCAGTTCTCTGTAACACAGAAAGGAAATACTAACTAATCACAATACCTACTAGAATAGAAAATGATTGAAACGAAGTGCCATTCAATTGTCTCTACAACAAATAGTACTTCACACCAAAATTTTGTCGACCTTTGTTTAATTGTTCAACTTCATACATATAGGGTTGAGAGATGATCGTTACAATAGGAATTTCAATCGATTCATCTTCTAAATATGACAAATGGAAAGATGCTAGTTTGTCAAATTACAAAAATCTACAAAATTTGCAAAATTTATATCAGGGAACAGAAAGGGAGTGTTAAATAAATCACTTAGATTTCTTTCCCTTTTCAATTTTTGCCCTGTATGTTCTGGCAGCCACTATAATTGGGATCATTTCTTCATGACTAGGCACATGTACATTGGTGAATCTTAAGAGCCACTTTGAATGCTCTCGAGCCAACTCCTTTACTACATTCAGCTGACTTGTCAACTCTTCAGACGCCACATGTACGTATCCACCAAGTGTCTACAACTCTACCACTCTGTTTTAACCACTTGAAGTCATCCTAGATAGATTACTCAAGTATGTGGAGAAGTTATTTTTCATTATTTCCACCCCAATGAGAGCCTTTCCTTGCCCACTGTTTTGTGGATCAATGTGTAATCCTCGCATGAGCTCAAATGCTCTGTCTTGGATCTTCTTCACCTTTTCTTTTGTTTCGTTGAGTCCTTCCTTTGCCTCTTGAATCATCTCTTGCTTGAATTGCATGTTTTGAAGCCATTCGAATAGAGGCTCAGTCCCCTTCTTCAGAATATTCACTTCAACTGCCTCTTTTGCCTTCATTTGGATGACCATATTTAGGAGAGAAATGCATTCGTCACACCTTGCCTTTTCTGGGTCCAAAGTGTTGTGATTAGAAGTGATATTATCCTTCTCAATTTCTAATCGAAGGATAACATTTCCAATTTGATCAATCAGAATGGCTCCATCTGTACTGAGCTTCTCAATCCATTCTTTTTCGATATGGCCAAAATGTCTATCTTTTTGGACCTATGAGATAAAGGCTTGCACTTCTTTTGTAGTAGGATTCTCAGTAGCAGGTACGCTAGTAAAGGTTGCCAATGGAACAACTAGTTGCCTGATAAATCTTTTCAATTCTTCAATCTCTACTTTCATCCTGATTTTTGACAATTTGAGGTTCTCCAATTGTTCTTCTATCACCTCATTACTTGATCTCCATAGGCCCACTTTTGTATCATACCTAGCTTCCCCGAGATCAATTGAGTGTAGAGTGAAATCCTCTGGTGTCGTATCTTCAATTCTCCCTGCCTTGTTTGGTTTTTCTACCTCCAGAGTTAAGTGCCTTGTTTCTAGATCTTATCCCAAAATTGACAAGGTTTTCTGCTTTTTAGCTTTCACTATGGCCTGAGTGAATAGCTTGAGATACAACATCTTTTGAAGGAACACTTTCATCTTTTCTTTTCCTCTTCTTTTCCAAAGTATCCTTGAGCCAAGACTCTGTACTAATCACTTTGGAGGCTATTCCAAGTGATTCAATGCTAAAAAATTTCCTCTTTATTAGAGTCATTGTCACTGTAGTTGCAGAAAAGAGGTTCTTTGGATCTCGAGAAAGAAGTCGAGATGAACCTGAAGCTTTCCCTTCTTCTTGAGTTCTTTTCACAACTTCATCAGACTCGGTGGATTCACTGCTACTACTTTTATCATCTCCAATCTCTACTATTTGAACAGGGGAACTAGCGGGCTTAAGAATAGGAGCACTTACAGATGGAGTAGGGCTACAACGAGGGGATAAGACAGGGGTGACATGAGGAGATGGAGTTGGAGAAGCTTGAGGAGATGGGGGTAGAGTGACATGTGGAGGTGAGACTGGAGCAGGAGATCCATCTTTCTGTTCTTCCGTTTCTTTTTCAGCTTCAACTTGAGCTCCAATGATTGGTACTGATCCACCTTGATAGATTGGGGCTATTGGGATATTCTTCTCCAGGGGTTGATCACCTCCGCCTGCAGATTGAGTTGGGCCTTGAGTAGGTGCAATAGTAGCATTGGGTGTGGCACTTTGAGATGAAGCAGGAGTAGCTACAACTAGAGAAGCTTGAGTAGTTTTGCTCTTGCTCCAGCTTTTCTTAGCTGTCCACTCAACCCACTTCCCAGTCCTTTTGATAATTCTTGCCATCATGACATCGAAGTCTTCTTCTATGTCAACATATGGTTCAGAACTAATGGGAGTATTCCTCAACTTAGTCAAATATGTATTACTGTACATATTTTGACCATCATCTTCCAATCCCTCCACATCTAAATTTATACCATATGTCTTTACCTGATCAATTGTAAATCTGGCAAAGGCATGATCTCGACTCTCCAGTTCATTTTTACAATCGGCCCAATAATCCTCCATGGTTGTCACATGTTTGATTATGCTTCCAATTTGGAGTACATCTCTGGCATATCCATTAGGATCAAACAGGGGCCTTATTGCTTCATACTCTTCCAATTTGTATTTACTCTCAAATGCTTTGAGTATATTCTTTGCATTTGATTTGGTTTCACAACTATATGCTCCAACTTTTATAGGGAATTCATACCCTTTCTTCCTCAAGCTAGCGCTCAACACATTCACTTGGATTGCTTGCCTCACTATCTTTACGAGCACGATCATATCATCTGGATACTTGGGCAGCTTCAGTAGAAATCCATCAAACACTACAAGATGCAAATAAGAAAATAATGAGAACTAAATGAAATAACTGCCAAATAGTGAAAAGACAAAGATAAATCCGTCACTATTTTTGTTGGCTCAATGGTAACTCTCATTAATTACTGGTTTACTTTATGTTTCATCCATCTTTCGAAAAAACAAGAATGGAGAACTTCATTGGGCAAAATCTGCTTAACTCAATTTTGCTTGTAAAAACATTATCAATTCACTGATTTTCTTCTATTCACTTGCCCAAAATAATTTGCAATCAACTCACATACTTACCATGCTTGCAGGAATGCTTTTTCTTGAAATGCGAAAAATGGCCTTTGAGGGCAGAAAACCTGCAGCGGAGAAGCCGATTTTTGATTTTCCTCTTAAACTTTTGCTTTCACCTTTCTACCCTAAGCACTTTGCTAGAGACCTTCAGAAAACATAAAAGAGGCTTCACGAGCAAAAAATGGGGCCCAATAGTGACTTTATCTTTCTATTTAGACCTTTGCGGAAAATTTACCTCTTGGTTCGAAGTCCGTCTAAGGAGAAGCTACTTCTGAGTTTTTCGATGATGCTTATCCTGATCATCTTAATGAGTTCTGAGTAATTTTTGCTATGAAACTTGATAATTTTTGAATTATTTGATCATAGTATGGCTTACCTTTTCTTATTTTTAGCTTACAGATAGCATTTATGGATCGCTATGGAGTTTCACCTTCTGTGTGTGAAAACTCACTATGGAGAAGAAGAAACTTTGTTTTCCGCCTAGGCCTATTGTTTTACTTCTTCTGCCCTATTCACTTTATTTTAAGCCTTTGAAAAACACAAAAATGACTTCGCAAGTGAGAGGTGATACATATGGCTCTCTCAATTCCTTTACATACACCTCTTCAAAAAATTGATTTCTGACTTCGAAGTCTACCACGAAGAAGCTCTTTCCTGATTTTCTGCCAATCGTTATTCCGATCATTTTTCGAACTTCAAAATAATTCTCGCTGTGAAAACATGACATCATTTGAATGATCTTTTCATAACATGATTCACCTTACTTCAATAAAGCTTGCCAATAGCATTTGCCAGTCTTTGCAGAATTTCACCTTTGGGATGCGAAAACCCTGCTAAGGAGAAGCTGGAACCTGTTTTTTCGCCAATTCAATTTCTCTATTTCTAGATCAAACGAGCTGCAAGAAAATCAATTGATGTAGCATAATTCGAGAATCCCCATTGAGTACAGTTCTAAACTACCCTTTAAGGCTCATGACAATCAAGAAATACCCACCCGGGCTATATGTGACAAGGGAGAAGGAAAAAGATGAAAACCTGATGGAGAAACTCAACATCTAAAGAGGAAAAACCTATTGACCTGACTTGATAAAACATGACATTAGTTAATTTTTGACTTTGCAAAATCTGTATATGGTGAAAAGTGGGGCAACAACAAAGAAGACTATAATCTGCATCAAATCAAGAGGCACACAAAGGTAAACAAGTGAACTTGAAGATATAGATGGCAAAAAACACCAAAGCCTAAAGAGTTGATCAATCAAACCAATGAAGCATGAGAAGCAATAGAAGAAACCCCCTAATGCAGATGAGGGTGAGGTGGTAGGAAACTAGAAAAGTGGGCCAAAAGAACTGCATGTCAAGGAACCATGATCAAGATGCACAAAAGAGTACATAGGTGTGTACTGAGGTGATCAATCTCAGACACATCATGAGGTTAATGTCATGGAAGGAACACTCATTGGACAAAGGAAGATGGAAAACAAAGGCAAAACATCAACCCCCCATGGCACTTTAATTATGAGTAGTGCATGTACAATAAGGCACGAGACATAATGAATCCCAAGAATACAATAATGTTCATGAGTGTCCTTAGATGACACTGCTTGAATTAGAAGGCAGAACAACTGAAACAAAAATACAAATGTAATTTGACACTTTATCTTAGTGTGTTTGCAAGAATGCATACAAATATGTCTAGATAGACTAGAAGAGACATAAGACTAATACAATAGATAGTACAAGTCATGACGAATCATCTGAAGTAATGTAATCGATCCTCGGACCTAAAAGAACCAATATATCTACCAAAATGCAAAAAAAAAAAAAAAAATTGAATAGAATGTGCCTAGAAAACAATCTGGAAAAACAACCAACACCACTAGAAAGATCTTGGAAAGACCTTTCCAATGATATAAATTCAATAATTCCCAAATTAGAGATTGGATGCTCAAGATATGTCTCCTGGAGTGCAAAATTATACCTCTGACTTTGATAGCAAAAAAATCTATCAAAAAATAATCTAAAATGAAAACTAACTATACCACTACGACGGGCTCAAAACCAGCTTTCCAATGATATCTTGTTTGCAAAAAATAGAGTTTGTATGCCCGAGATATGAGCAAAAATATGAAGGTAGGTCCAAACAAAGCCTAAAGAGGTGACAAGATATGTTGATGCAGTTCTCACATGACACTAACATCAACAAGTGACAAGCCCAAATTTGATAGTCAAATGGTTGTTGAAGCAAAAGAATGCCATAAAATGACCCTTGCTAGAAAAAAATAAATCTATCCACTGGAAACAAGCCAGAAAACCAAGGGTCGATGCCAGATGAAAAATTGTTGGCCAAAAAACAAAATATACCATGTGTCAAAACATGGGTGGTTCGATACCAAATAAGTCTATCCACATAAAAAATATGTGAAGACAAAAGGTTTGGAGATAAAAAAAATCATCCAAAGTAATTTTACAATCCATAAAATCCCTGTCAATATAGACATGTGTTAAAAAAAATTGCCCAAATAAAACACCAAGCAATGGTACACCGCTGAAAGAGAAAGGAGACCAATTAGGGTAGGTGGCCACTAAAGCGTTGATGGAGGCATAGAGTTGCTGACATGGCAAAATTTGTGGCATGGCTCCAATCTCCCAAGAGACGTCGACTGTCGAGAAGGATTTTGTACACATGGGAAAATTCCCAAACTTGCAATGGCCAAAAAATAACCCAAGCCAATTAAAACTTGGCACATGCATACATATGAAGGAGGGAGTGTGTCCTTCAAACACGCATATCCAATAACCACTCTAGCATGTCCATGAAATACTAAAAAAAAAGACCAAATCATCCACATACCCAAACAACCACCATTGGTGGTTTTTAGAAAACAAAAACAAGGTGAGCGCAACCACCCTTGCCACGGGTTCCTCCAAATGATTTGCCCAATCTTGAAGACAACACTGCCACCATACAATAACTAGAGCCACAAACTACTTTCTAGAAACCATGAACCATAGGGTGACTCCACCATCGCCATCTGCCAAACTACAGTGTAGAGCCAAGGTTGGCCGAAAAAACTCAGGGGCTAAAGTTTGGCACAGGTTCCAAAACATATCAGCTGCTCTAAGAAAGAATGCCATAAATTGTTGAATAAACTCCCACTTTTGACCATGCCAATACCCCCACATAGGTAGGTTGGTGGCTTCCAAGCGTATGACATGGTGCTTGGAATCCCAAAAGTTCACTTAAATGCAAAAGAAGGTATGGGTGCAATTGGTGGTTTGATGTTGAAGTTGACTAAGTGTGAAGCCCAAGTTCCATACAAGTCAGAGAAACCAACTTTTTTTAAAACAAAAAAATGCAAACCAATTGATAATGGGCCCAAACTATCCACTACAACCCAAAAAAAACACAAATAGGCTAGAGAATCCCAAGTGCATGGGGTCTAAACCAAGAATGGGCAGCGCGAAAATATAAAGGCAACACTTAATGCAATTTTACTTGGACTGACAAATCCACGAATAAAAAAACTCTAGCTCCTCCTAACATTTGCAACGGTCCACCAAGCCATGTGCAAGATCCTAAGCACACAAGATTTGAAGCACATCCACCAAAATTGGGGTAGGGGATAAAGAAAATGAAGGAGTCATTGAATTCATCGAAAGAGTATTCGCCAAGTTAGCATGCATAGAAATCGAGACAGGTTGGGTAAGTATCTTCACCACCAAAAAATGGGTGACGTGGGCTTGGAGAACCAACACTCTTATCTTAAGAGCAAACACCTTTCACATGTGATTTCCAAAAAATCCATGGACCACGCAAGCCAATCCAAGGCAAAAGTCCACGCTGGTATGGGCAAGGCTCGCAAGCCCTTGCCTCATTTTATGTGCCCATGTCAAAATGACCTAGGTGCAAAAATATTTTGCCTTTGATTTCAACAACATCCAAACTGGACGTATTTTATATGGAAATGGGGGTTTTTGAGCACTATGAGCTCAACGATGATGTTCATTTTTTCTCAAAGTGCCTCAAAAATAAAAATTAGTGACCCCCCAGATCCTATAAAAAAACACTGAAAGATCAAGTCTGAAAATTGATGCCAAATCTCTCACAAATAGAACAGAGGCATGAAGATCTGGAGCTTTGATACCATGTTGAAGTTGATGAAAGATCAATCGTAGCTTCGAAGAATCACCTACATGCAAAAAACTATCACAGAAAGAGAGAAGCAAAAGCTATGGAGGCTAGAATTGCCAAATCCATAGATGAGACATTCTTGGTGAACAAAAAAAGAGATTGTTATTATCAAAAGTGAATGAATCTCAATGAATGTTTACAATGAGAGATCATCCTTATAAAGGAGATCAAAACCCCAAAAAGGTCTAACCTAGGTTGCATCAAGATAATTAATAAAACAATTAATTATTAGATGCCTAAAGTTTAGCTCAAGTGGACTAGAGTTAATTAGAAAATATCTAATTAGTCTAACAATTTTTTGCCTACCAAGCTCCTAGTTCGGAGTCTGGGTCACTTCTTGATTCCCCAAGGAGCCTAGGTCAAACCTTAGTACCAAATTTAAGAGACCTAAAGAATCAAACACATAGAAAGAAGCTTAAATGGGGACAATTTGCACACTTACCTTTATGAGGTGCACGTATGCACACCCTTTTCGAGGAATGCAAATTCTTAACTCTAGAAGTGCACATCTGTACACTCTAGGAGGTGTGACACCTTCCATGGGTGCGCAAGTGCATGCCCTCTGGAGTTGCACATGTGTGTACCTCTGAAGGAGCGCACTTGTGCACCCTCCTGAGTGCACCTTCCTAAGGTCTATATAAGACCTTGAGCCTTCTCCCTTCCCTACATTGTTTCCACTACTTATTTTCTCCCGCACCTTCGCACTTGCCAATTGTGTGCTCCTCCACCTCTCTGCATCCTCCAAACAACCAAGGAAAAAAAAACAAGGTTAACATCAACATGAAGGTGCACACATGTGTGCACCTCCACACACAAAAAGCAAGCAAACAAAGACTTAAACATAAGCTCCTAAGACACTATGAAGGTGCGCACATGCACACCTCCACAAGGTGCACATGAGTGCATCTTTCTAACTTAAACTAAAAGAAAAACTTACTTCCCCCCTCCACTTTCCATGCGCATGTGCACACCTCACTTAGGTGTGCAACTGCGTATAAAAGGTCATTCAGGGCTTAAAATAGCATGCCTATGCACCTATAAGGGTGCGCTAGGTGTGTTGAAGTGCACAATAGGGCATCTTGGGGGGATGGATTGCTTTTTGACTAAGTTTTGACCAATTTTGACCTATTTTGGAGTCAATTATAATTTTTCTTAAGTCAAATTTTAACTTTCTAACTAATGATTGCTTCTCTTGTGTAGATAAGATGACATCATCATCCTCTTAAATGGCAAAAAAGATGGCTCCTAAACAAGTCACTTTCAAGTATCAAGGGGCACCAAGGAAATCAAGGTTTCAAGATGGACATTCAAAGATAAAAGATACAGAACTGGGCATATAGACTAGAATGTGATCCTCACAATCTGCAACAAGCCTAGAGAAAGATCTGCAATGGTGTCACCACTCATGCGCTCAGGCCTTGTGAACATAGCATCTCACCCAACATTAGTTCAATCCTTGGAACTAATAATGACTCTTGTGGAACAATATATATCCAAAGAAAAGATCATCAAGAGTGTCACGAGAGAGATATTCCTAGACCTCTGACCCTAGAACATTGAGAAAGTATTCCATCTCCCAAAGGAAGATCAATATTTAAAGATAACATTTGATAGAGAAAAATGATAGTACAAGGATAATCTAAAAGAAGCATAGGAAATAGTTCAATCCCCCTTCCTGATTGACAAAACACCAATGGGCCACAGAGTCGGTAAAGTTGACATGACAAGGGGATATATGAAGGATGACATCTGATAAGTAATTGTGCTTTTGAGTAGAGTTATGGGACTTCTTGAAAAAGTACGCCTTCAAACCTGGATGATCCACTTTATAGAAACTATCAGAATGACAAAGCTACCAATTGATTGGGCTACCATCCTAAGTGGTAACTTGGATGAGCAACTTGTAGTTGTCAAAACCAAGCCACATTTCTACATGACATCACACATGGTGTATTTATTGGTAGCTAGAACCACAAATTACCTAGGCCTCTACAAAAAGGGAAGCATGCAGGATGCAAATGCTTGGCCGTATGTGGTATATCCACAATTGGCGAAGAAGAAGCTCCCACTAAAAAGTGTGGAATACAGGGTGGTGAATGTGCTTTTGAGGTGAAACAAAAGTAAGATATTATCACCTTCAATTCAGAATGGGACCAATATTCCTTAGAAGAATACAACTCCCCTCGCTCATAGTTTGATAACATTATCATGGTACAACACCTAATAGGAAAATAATTTATACATGAAGATGCGTTAGAAGACCATTGGATGAATGTTGTAGACAACTACAATGTCTGTATAAGGGACTATTGTAGGATGATTCTATATTTATAAGAACATGTGTTGAAGATAAAAATCCCTCTTAAGGTTGTGGAAAGGGACACTAGAGATGTCATGGATCCATTATACAATAGGGATAAAATATATGACCGACCAATAATGAATGTTGAAATAGAGAGAGATGAAAATGCAAATATAAATCATCAGGCTAGGCATATAGTCCAATTCTAGGCATATAGTCAAATTGACAAAGGAATGGATCAAGAAGTCATTCAACATGGATCCATTCCCTCAAGTTATCCCCCTACAAGCCATAATGAGGGCAATCAGAGGAAAAGGTACAAAAGTCATTGTACCAACCTTCCTCACTCAATCCTTAGTAAGGTCAAAAATGATTCATCAACATGAGTGGGAGGTTGAGTACTTTGGAGCTAACAGGGGTATGAAAAGGAAGAGAATGTCTTCTAAGGCAAGGGAGAAAATAGCTCAAGCTCAAGAGCAACAAGAATAAGTACAACGTCAACAAGCTAAGCCTCAAGCCCAGCATGCACAAGAGCCAGCCCAGGAACCACAAACACCTCCACAGTTGGAACAACTAGGGAAGAATAGGTAGAAGAGCTGAGGGTGCCACTAGTAGCAACTCAAGAGGAGAAAGCCTCCCCCTCTGCTCCAAAGAAGGCAAGAACTGAATCAACTATGGTGGGGACACAGAGAAGGAGACTAAATAAGAAAAACACTATATTGCCACAAGTGGATGAGACCATCCCAAAAACAAAGGATGAAGATCAAGGGAAGCAAATTGAATTTTTCCCCTTAAGCCAAAGGAATTGCTTGGATAGGGCCATAGAGGAAGAGAGGAGAAGAAGCTCCATAGTGACACCTCCATCTACTCCAAGGGAGCCTATCCAGGTATCAATATCAAAAGATGAACAACAAAAATGGATATATGATACGGAAGGTCAAGGAACTGATGTCTTCAACCTCTTTGACTTTGACTTCATGCCAATGGACATTGATATTTTGGGAGAGAAAATAAGAGATACTCCCATGAGGGAACCCTTAGGAGAGGACTAGAATCAATTATCACCTCTACCTCAAGGACCTCTGGTCATTCCACCACTACCATCTTAGATTTGGCATTTTTGGATTAAGGTTTAGTGACTCCACTTCCTGAGCCTACACAAGTAGAAGAACAAGTGATTGAGGAAGGGGGGCCATAGTAGTTGCATGCCAATGAAGTATCTAAGGAAGAGCAAATACTTGAAGAGCCTCAACAAATTCCTCAGGATATAGAGGCTAGGACCTTAGCCCAACCAGATACTGAGACTCAAGTTGAAGATCATTCTTGATAGGAGAAGACTCCAGAGAGGACTAATAAGGGAAAAGGAGCCTTCAATAGAACCAACCTCTTTAGCCAAGTACATGTCTCCCATGGGCACCACACTGACATGGCTGAAGAGGGAGTTTGTGTTTTTCCAAAAGAGATAGCTAGGCCTAACAGTTAAGGAGGGAATGAAGGAATTAGCAAACATAATAAAGAAGCCTAAGCCACCTACGAGTGATGCACGAACATTGGCCTTCATAATGAAGAACCAAGATTAGGACTTGCTTGCACATATAACCATTCCTCCTCGGCATGATGACACTATACAACTGACTACTAAAGACTACCAAATCAAGGAACTCGTGTTAGGAAGACCCACGGTAGACATAGTCAAAGTGATGATCAGTACGAGTATAAAAGAGGTGTTTAGGCATATGAATCGGGATGAGTCCAAGTTGATAGCACTGCAAAAGAAAAATAAGCTATTAAGAGGCTATCTGGATGAAGTTGTGGGCCTAATTGACATGGAAAATCCAAAGATTACTCTTGCAAAAGCATTATAGTGAAGAGGAACATGGGCAACATGATTAGATCCATTTTTGGAAGCATTTTAGAAATGGCATGACAATTTTGAAGAGAAAGGTGTACAGATAATACAGGGCAATTTGAACTTGTTGCGCCACATCTAGTCAGGAGCTGAAAAGTTGGTTTCCATAGTAAACCAAGATTTTGGGCTAATGGATGAAGTTCATACATGGGAAAATGACCTACAGGCTATAAAATCAATGAAAGGTCAAAAGTATCGAATGTTGATGAAAGTATATACTATTGAGGAGCTAGACAAGCTCGATGACTAGATTGAGCAGATATCAGTTGGCAATAAAGTAATAAAAGGATTACACGTAGAGATCCAGAGGCTTAAGGATCAGACTCAAGAAATTTTTGGAAGCAAAAATGTACTACAATGCCACTTGCCTTGAGATCTTTTAAAATGAGGTTAAAACCAAGCTTATTGTGACACAATTAGTGGTCCAACAATTTCGAGGAAAAATTGAGGATGCTTTGTCAGATAAAGACATAAGACAAGCATTCAAGACTAAAGAGGTATTGTTGGAGCTGGATAGAAAGCTTGAAGATTTTGCGATAACTCAGATTGAAGTTAGTAATTACCAGCAATCAGTAAAGGATAAATATGGAGCTTTGGATTTTCTAGAGGCTACATAAGTGGTAGAAGTAATAGAGAAGTTTAAGAGAAAACATCCAGACATCATTTTAGTATAAAGGGGAAGAAAACCTAGATGCTAGAAATTCAATAGTGACACTTGGAAGAATTTTGGATTTTTGGAACCTATCACCAAGGTGTGCAGGTGTGCTTTTCTTAAAGGTGCATCGATAGTTTTGAAGAAGAAGCTATGCACCGACAATTAATTGCCAGTTCCTAATTTAGAGTATTCCATGCACTATAAATACATTTTGACGATAGTTCAACTCCCAAAAGTGCCTAGAGAAGGTTGAGCTTCCATTTTTAGAACTTCTAGAGACTCCTAGATCATCTTGCAGCTGCATTCTTCGTATCTTCTCATTTTTTTATTCTTTTGTGTCATGTAAAGGCTCATGCACCCATTAATGAATATAAACTAGGGTGAAGAACTATTTAGAACTATTTAGAAAGTTAGTTTGTATATAATTAGATTTTTTTTATTAATTTTTTGCATGAGTTTGCATTTTAAGAGCTCTCACTCCTAACACAAAGGGTGGAGATGATTTCTTATAAATACATGGATGTAATATGTACTCTAGGTAGTTATTTTGATGCAATAATATATGTTATTAGTGTTCTCATTCTGAGTGTAGTTATTCTTGTTGGAGTGTGTTTTTTTTGTGAATCCATGTTCATGAATAATAATGGAGCCAATGGTTTTATTATGTTGTTATGATTGTGTGACCTTTTAGCTCTAGTGTTTGCCTCATGTTAACAAATTTTTAACATAAAAAATTGGATAAAAAATACCTATTGTTCTTGCATTTCATCTTGTCTTGCATGAGCGCACTTTTTGTGGCCTTGCGATTTGATGAAACATGAAACATCTTATTATTATTGAGTGGCCTTGTGATTTGGTTATTATTGAGTTCCCATCGACGATTGCATCAATGGAGTTGAGGAAGTGTTGCTCCTATTTTTATTGGTTTCCTACCTAATATTTTTGACGATTTAGTTTGCAGACATGTTGTTACCATGGTTTATGTCTGTTAGGGATTTCCCTTTCAAGTTATTTGCTTTAATCTCTCATTACATTATCTTTGTTATTTTCTTTTTAAACACTTGGTTAAAATAGGAATTCATATAGTTGCATCGATAAATTACATCCATCATAAAACATAAAATACCAAAAATATACTTTTTCAAATAGCAACTGATCAAACAGATTATCCAAAAAAAATTAGAACTAGCACAGGCCTCCTCGTGAACATACACATTTATCTTCAATTGAGTGGATTTCAGTAGGTCACAAGATCACCCAGAACCTTGGAGTTGATCCTCGATTAGCTTTTCAAGAGAGGAGTTTGAAAGGATTCTTGTTGTTCAACATCATGCAAAATGACAACTCAACACATTTGCAATTTTATCACCTTGGAAAACTGTATTTGATCCTGCTAGCTAGGAATAGTTGATTGTTTATTTTATTGTACCTAATTGGATGACCATTCCACATGAATCTGTGACACAGTGAAATGTAGGAGAATCCCCAAAGGATATGTCCTAGCCCCTGGCTATACAACCATGCAATGAAAACACAACAAGAAATAATAATGCAAGATCTGACACCTAATTACAATTCTTTATTCATAGATATAACTGATTACATGCAATGTGTTGGGCTGTAAGGCCTTCCCAGTTACGACCAAATACAAAGCAAGTAATAGTTCTGCAAGATCCCTCAAGATCCAATCCAAACATTAGCTAGTCCAGATCCACACTCTGGTAGAAAACCTCAAGGAAGATCTTAACTTGTGTTCGCAAGCCCCCAAGCAATCTCCTTGTTTCACAAGCCTCAGCTACTAGCTCTCTTCCAAAATGTGCTCTTCTAGCTCCTCCACTTCTCCATGATGGATGAATAATAATTAAAGAATTCCCCACAACCCTTATTTATACCAATCTAAGCTACAAGTCAGCCTAGAACAAAAATTATATACAATACATAAATTAAATGCTACAAGTCAGCTTGCAACAATAATTAAATGCCTAAAATCAATATCCGAGTAAAATCATGATATCTCCTAGCTCTGACTGAATTAGAGCTTGCACTTCAAACTATAGTTAGTACTCTAGGCCCTCTTTAATCCCTAAAATTTTCATCCTCTAACTCACTGTCAAAAATTAGTTACATAGCCTATAACAAGAACCAAATTCCTAAGCAAGGCCAAGCTCCTCCCAAACCATGCTGAGAAACTAAAGACCATGTCAAGTCCCAAGACCATGCCGAGCAACCAAAGACAATACCATGTTCCTAGACCATGCCAACCAACCATAGACCATTCCGAGCAACCAAAGAACATGCCAAGTTCCTAGACCATGCTGATCTCCCAGTGTATGCTGAACACCAGTATCTACCAAGCTCCACAACACTAAACCAAAATCCCTCCAAACATGCAGGATTGCAAGTAAACCCAAGATGCTCCTAGAAGAACATCTAGGATTTAGCACATAAATCCCAAACTAGTTCTTCACATATATATCCTCTGAGTCTTCAACTTGTACACTCTTTCCCTTGTTTTTCTTCTTCTTCACATCTACCACAGGTGTTCCATACATTTGCTTTCCACGCTAATCTCCATCCTTCTCATAATCTAACAACTCAACTTGGCTACCAATACTTGGTTCTGAGCTTTTCATTCTAGATAAGAATTAGGGAAAACTTCCTACCACCTTTCTCAACAGTAAACACATTCATAACACAATCATGCACAGCCCTACAATCATACTGCCAAACTGTCCATATCCACAATATCACACAACACTTGATCCTTATACTATCCAATTTGGAAATCAACAAGGCATTGCTCCCTCACTTCCAAAGCATGCTCACCTTGCAACTGGCCAATCCTATAAGGATAAGGATGTCTCATGCTCTTCAAACCAAGTTTCTAAACCATCTCTTCAGCAACAAGGTTATCAGTACTGCAACCATCCACAATCATTTTGCAGACTTTACCACCAGACTTACAACAAGTTTTGAACAAACTAGTCCTTTGACAAGAATCCAATGTCCTCTCACCAACCAATCCTTGTCGAGCCAGTAAACTCTCTCCTTGTTCAGGCTGACTATCCTGGACTACAACCTCATTCACAGCAACAATTATCCTACCAATTGGACATTCAAAAGATCTATGCCCTTCTTGACCACACTTGAACCAATTACCTCTGAATCCACCTCCACCTATCCTTCTTTTTTGTTCAATAGGTTTTGGTTCACCTTCTATTTTTGGTTTAGCCTGTGTTGAACTATCCTGCTTCTCCTTCCCTTAGGAACTACCTTGATTCTTCCTTTTTAGCTTCTCCTCTACTCTCAAAGCATATTGATAAGCATCTTCAATTGAAAAAATATTCAGCATAACAACCTCATCCTAAATATTGAATCTCAAACCATTGATGTACCAAGTTACCTTCTCTTTTGATAATTCTCTATGTCTGGACCGAATAGTCAACTTGTAGAACTCCTCTGTATAAGCTTTCACAGTCATATTCTTCTGCTTTAGATTCTACAACCTTTTAAACAACTCAAGTTCATAATCAACAGGAATAAACTTAGCCTTCAACTTAGTCACCATCAATTTCCATCTAGTGATCCTCATTTCACCTTCCTCTTCTTTGTCCTTTTGTAGTTCTTTCCACCAAAGAGTAGCATGTCCCTTTAGCTTAGTTTGTGCCAACCTTACTTTGAGTGGATCCTCAATATCCTCAAGCTCAAAGTAGTCTTCTAATTCACCAATTCAATCAATCAGGTCTTCAAGATTCAAAGTACCTAAAAATTTAGAAACCTCCATCTTATGCTTCAACTTGAAATGAGATCCAGGTCGAGTAAACTGACCAACCCTATTTCCAATAGGTCTCTCCACATGATTAGTTCTATCCTTACTACTAAATCTAGTAGCTTCAAAATCTTTAGCAACTTCCTCATAACCATCTTCAGTACCCACATGTCTAGGTACACCACCCAAAGCACTTACAATTTCAACAATCAGGTCACTCTTCATCGATGCAATCTCAGATTTGAACTCTACTCTCATCTTCTCTGATATTCGTTCTTCTACAGTATTAGTAAGATCAACAATTGCTTGAGGGTCCAATCTTTTTGGAGGCATCTTCCAAAATTTAGCAAACTCTAAGCAACAAATCCACCAACCAAAAGATCAATCAGCCACAAGATCAACCTTCATCAACCCAAGTCCTGGTGCAAATTGCCTCAGCTTCGACGATCTGTCTACACAATTAGGAAAAACCTTCACTCTGATACCACTTGACATAGTACAAGGCAGGAGAATCCCCAAAGGAGATGTCCTAGCCCCTAGCTATACAACCATGTAGTGGAAACACAACAACAAGAAACAATAATGCAAGATCTAACACCCAATTACAATTCTTTATTCATACATATAACTAATTACATGCAATGTGTCGAGTTGTAAGGCCTTCCTAGTTATGGCCAAATATAAAGCAAGTAATAGTTCTACAAGATCTCTCAAGATCCAATCCAAACATTAGCTAGTCCAGATCCACACTCTGGTAGAAACCCTCAAGGAAGATCTTAACTTGTGCTCACAAGCCCCCAAGCAATCTCCTTATTTCACAAGCCTCAACTACTAGCTCTCTTCCAAAATGTGCTCTTCTAGCTCCTCCACTTCTCCATGATGGATGAATAATAATTAAAGAATTCCCCACAAACCTTATTTATACCAATCTAAGCCACAAGTTGGCCCAAAATACAAATTAAATATAAATACATAAATTAAATGCCACAAGTTAGCTTGTAACAACAATTAAATGCCCAAAATCAATATCTGAGTAAAATCATGATATCTCCTAGCTTTGATTGAATTAGAGCCCGCACTTTAAACTACAGTTAGTACTCTAGGCCCTCTTTAATCCCTGAAATTTCCATCCTCTAACTCATTATGGAAAATTAGTTACACAACCTACAATAGGCACCAAATTCCTAAGCAAGGCTGAGCTCCTCCTAGACCATGCCAAGCAACCAAAGCCCATGTCGAGTAACCAAAGACGATGTCAAGTCCCAAGATGATGTCAAGCAACCAAAGACAATGCCAAGTTCCTAGACCATGCTGAGCAACCATAAACCATGCCAAGAAACCAAAGAACATGCCAAGTTTCCAAACCATGCTGAGAAACCATAGACCATGTCGAGCTCCCAGTGTGTCCCGAACACCAGTATCTGCCAAGCTCCACAACACTTAACCAAAATCCCTCCAAACATGCATGATTGCAAGAAAACCCAAGATTCTCCTACATCAATTTATAATCAACCTAGCTAACCAACAACTAAACCAATTTAGCTAGGTTATGGCTTGTTTCTTTCTAAAACCCAACTAATCAGCTAATCACATACATCAAGGGAAGCCTATCAATGCTAATACAAAACAACAATATACTTTCTAAGAGTTTACAATTGTTCAACAAAATTAATGTTTTACAAGAAAATGCATGTGAAGAGTTGTTAGCTCAAAAGCAAGAATATGGTGTTTAAATAGTACAGAAAGTGCTTGACATGAGAGGTCCACAAGTGAGGGTGTTGACCAATCTTGAAAACTTGAATGCTAAAATGAAAAGCTATCAAGGATTAAACACCTATGCTAGAGTTACAACACAGTGTGAAGTTGATTTTAGATATGGTAGAGGCAAATATTCATGAGTTCGATCAAAATTTAAGGCATGCAAGATAGTCTATGGCGATATACCAGAAGGAGGAGTGACTTTAGAAAGAGACTGCATGACAAAAACAACAACTAGACAACATAGAGGATATTACATGAGCAATGGATAGAATCCAGGAAAGTGTTGCGGTAGGTGCTATGACATTGAAATATCACTTGCAAGTGTCTTTGAGAATTTATAGTCCAAATATCAAAAGGACTACAAGTTGTGCAATTTGTCATGTATTGCATCTATATTTGCTTTGTCATTGCTTATAAGAGTGTTTCAAGGTTGGGAACCATTACAACATCCTTTTCATGGTTTAGAGGTAATATCATTGTGATGAAGGTTTTTTCAAGGGAACGAGCCTCGTGATTATGGAATTTACACATAAGCAGAACTTGCTTCTTCAACTCCTTACACTCAACTCTTCATTGAAGCTATTCTTCAAGTAGTGAGAATAGCTACTACGAATTTCTAGGAGCCAAGGGACCCTAAACCTATGCTACATTTTTTGAAGACATGGGAGAAGTTACTATTGGCTTCAATACTTCATAACATTTTGGATCATATGGTGATGCCCAAATTAACAACAACAATAGATACTTGAGATCCTCACATGGAGATTGTGCCAATACATGCATGATTACATCCTTGGCTTCCATTGTTAGCCCAACGTATGGAGCCTTTATATCCAACCATTCGTTATAAGCTGGGGAATACACTTCATGCCTGGCATGCAAGTGATGCATCTGCATATGCAATTTGGTCACCTTGGAAAACTACATTTCATCTTGTTATTTGGGAACAACTGATAGTTCATTTTATTGTACCTAATCTAATGACAATTCTTTAGGAATTTTTAATCAACCCAACTAATCAACAATTAGACCAATTTAACTAGGTTATGGCTTGTTTCTTTCTAAAAATATATGTTATAATATGCTTTTCTTTTTTTTTTTTCTTGTGAACTCTATCCATCTTTCCTAATCTGCATTATTTGTGTGTAGGATTTTGAGGTAAGTCACTTAGCACAGGTTGAGTAAGTTTTATTATTTTATTATTTGGATTCTAAAATATGTATGTAGCTAGATCAATTTTTTCTATTGTGCTAAGATGTAATAAGCACCTTAAAAATATCTATTTGTATATATACACACATAGACACACACGTGTGTGTATATGAATATATGCACACACATATACATAAACAAAAGTTTCTCTATATATACATATATACATACATAGACACACACACACATGTGTGTGTGTGTGTATGTATATACACACATACATATACATGAAGAGAAGCTTCTCTAATCACTTGTTGGGGGAATATAAAGAGATACATGTTTAGAAGGAAAATAAAATAACATTTATGTATGTACCTCTTCTCCCGTTGAAGAAAATTGCAAATTAAGGGCACGGAGATCACAAGGGCGCAACATGACAACAAAATTACAAAGCAAGGGCACAAAGATCACAAGGGCATGACAATGAAATGCAAAGATCACAAGGACAAGGCAATGAAATGCAGTGATGTCATGTCCCCTCTCTAGTCTAACTAGCAGAGCATGAGAATTGGTCTATCATTGGAGTCTTGTAGGCTAGCAGTGGTGGATAGAGACTCATACTGGATACTCAGTGATCAAAGTTGGTTCTCCAGTTAGTTTGAGAGCCAATCGGGGCAGTTCCTTAATTTTAGGGATTTTCCTAAAATTTAGGAGGTTGTGGTAGTGATCATATATGAGGCTCCTTGGGACCAGTATACGATTTCAATTTCAGGGTGACAGGGTATATTCCCTAGTTTCTAGGAGTATCCCTAATTTTTAGGGATGGGATTGCCAGCTGGCCCACATTGCCCGACATCAGTCATAGGCAGGTGATAGGACCCGTTCACTGATTATTTGATTAGTTTGGATTTCTAGTTGAATTTTGCTTTCCAATTGAATGAAAGGAAATATTTATAATATTTCCTAAGTTTGGATTTAAATAAATTACAATAAACCTATTTATATAGCTAATTGGAGTAATGAGGGAATTTTGGCTTCATCTGCTTAGGCAAGCCTATGTGCTATAGCTCGTTGGAAAGGTCTTGAATTATTATAACTTATTTTCATCATTTGAAGACCTTTGGGCACTTAGAGTTATGTTATTTGATGAAAGGTGTGTTTTTCCTATATGTAAAGACCTTATAATTGAGAAGATGCCATTTTATAATAAAGAGAAAGGCATATTCTCCCTTTAGGGTTCAATTGGCTTTGAGAGGGAGATAAAAGAAGATGTTGGTTCATTCTTTCATTATCTATTACATCTTCATTCTTGGTATTTGTGATTTTTCTCTTAGGAGCAACTTTAGAGGTCTAGGATGCAAACCCTAGAGCCTAGCTATTGGGACACAAACCCTAATAGGTTTTTTCAATAACATTCTATAGTATTGTTTCAACAATTGACAAAGATTGTTAAGTTCAGCATTGAAGGTGCTTATGTATTACATGTTGGAGGACTTTTTTTGCACGTTGGGATCTTCTTGCTACTTTGGCATGACTATAGTGGTCGTATGACTGCCTTTCAACTGGCACGTGGTTTGTTGGTTGGATTATGTTAGCTATCTCCACCCTTTTGGTGTGTGGCTGGTCCATTCTTACAGTTGGTGTCATCATTCTTTGTTTGTAAACACATTTGTTGGCATACTCATTATATATCTTGCTTGGTATGATTTATAGCTATTCTAGTTGATTGAATATTATATTATTTGCTTTGTTTTTAATTATTGTTTTACTTATATACAAAAAATACAAAAAAGAAGAAACACTCTTTCTGCAACTTCTTTCTAATTCTCTAAGACCACAAGGAAAGTACAGGAAAATCTATTATTTTAATTAAAATTTATAGAAGTTCAGTGAAATGATCCTTTTGGGATCTTCCAGTGGTATCAAAGCTTGAATCTTGCCAGCCTATAGTGTTTTAGTGAAATTATCACAATAGGTTACAGAAAAGGGTTTGATAATTCATTTTAGCATTTGGCATCTATTTTTATCTATCTTCTATGCATCCTGGTGGAGAAATACATAGGTTTTATGAGCATAGGAGATACCAGTGGCAAGCAGAGGTCGCTAGAGATGCAGAGACACCAGCTATGGCTGAGGCACAGGGTACTGCTAGTGACGACATGCCTACAAAGGTAGAGGAGATAGAGTTCATGAGAACTCTAATTATTTTGCAGCCCAAGATAGTCCAGACACTGGACATATTACAAAATACCCTTGAGTGGATGGAATTGGATAGGCATAGAGGTAAACAAGAAAGACAAGGAAGGAGCAGGTAGATTTTCATTACGAGAAGCCAATGCAATCATTAATCCCATGTCTCGAAAAAGAGCTCCCTTTATTAGCATAGGTAGGAATGTCCACGTATTCCTACTCTGGATAGACCATTATTGCCTCAGTTTGGGCAAGTTGAGCAGTCGACATAGGTGGAGCCACTTGAGGTTGGATTCCAAGATTTACTCATGAAAGCTACAACTGAGTATAGAGCCCTACCCCTAGAGTTTAGGGATGTCTTTCCTTTTCCACAATATTGTGCACAACATAGGGATAACACCAGGTTCAGAGGAGACAAGGGCTACAAACCACAACAGAACAATGACCTCGGTAGAGCCACTGGGTAGATCACACTAGCTACCTACGATGACACAAGTGATACAAGTACATGAGCTTGGGTGCACAAGTTGGGTATCTATTTATCACTAAGACTTGTGTCTGAGAGAGAGAGGCTATATAGTTTGTGGTTTTCCATTTAGACGAGGTTGCCTATGATTGGTGGCACCATGAACTAGTCACCCAAGATGACGTTATGGTTCACTCCTATGCTAAGTTTACTGAGCAACTCATTTCTAGGTTTGATCATAAAGACACAAAACTTTACTACTTGGAATTGGCACATATTAGGCAAATAGGGAATGTGGAGTCTCTTGTAAATGAGTTCCAGAATATTGCAATCATGGTTCTGGACATGTATCATAGTCATTGTGTGATGTTGTTCATAGAGGGTTTGTAGGATAGGCTGAAGGGATTGCTACGAGCATTTAGGCCAACCACCCTCAAGGAGGCCATTGATCTTACATTTAGACTAGACACCCCTCTTATTGCTTATTAGGCAAATAGGAAACCTTATAGGGATTCTTGGCCTCCCTAGAAGGCCAACACTTCCTAGGATGGAGGGGGACCACCTTGTAGACCACCCAGGATGGACTAGGAGTTGAGGAATGAGCTGGGGAGGAAGAAACAATGCTTCTCCTATAAGGGGCCATGGGAGCCTAAACATCATTGCCTTGGTAAAGGCAAGGTTCATTTGATAGAGGTGACATCTAAGATAGGCGACGAGGAGATACCTGATACTGATACAGAGGATAGTCCAAAGGAGGTTGAGCAGGAACACCCATAGTTAGAGCTAGATACTCTAGAGCCTTTAGTGTCAGCTACAGTGACTATGGCTACTATCTCTAGTTATCCTAGATTTCATGCCTTTCATTTGAAAGGTACATTGAGAGGCCACCAAGTTCTAAGCTTAGTAAACACAGGTGCCACACACAAATTTATTGACCATAAGCTAGTTGACAGGTGTTTGTTCCAGTCTGAGGAGTCTGTTGGTTTTGGAGTGAAGATTACAAATGGTGTCATTTTGAGTTGTCCTTAGAGGATTCCCCAGCTTAGCATCTAGATAAGGGACTATACTCTGACAGATGATTTTTATATGTTACCGCTAGAGGATTATGATGTAGTTTTGGGTATGCAGTGGTTACAAGGTATTGGGCGATACATCATTGACCACCACCGTATGTAGCTAGAGTTTTTTTTTGGAAGGAAGAAGACTATCTTGAGGGCGACTTCAAAAGATGGTCCTAAGGAGGTAACTTCCTACAGGTTGGAGATTATCATTCGTCATCGTGACGTACTTTGGGCTACATGTTGTTTTGTGAAGTCAAAAATACCTACACCTCAAGATGACAGGGCCTTCATGTAGACATTGAGTTCATCAAGGGGAAGAACAATACTATTGCTAAAGCACTTTCCAAGAAGCCATCACTTGTTGTCCTATGTTCATTGACCGAGATTTTCGCAGATTGGAAGAACCAATTTTTAGCTGAGTATTCCAAAAATTAGCATGCTTGTGAGATCATGGATGGGTTGACATAGGATGATGGATATAGTGTAGCAGATGATGTCATCTACTAAAATGGCAGGGTTTACCTTGCTTTTGAATCACAATTAAAGTAGCACATTTTGTATGCTTACCATGATACTCCTACAATAGGATATCTGGGTTATGGTAAGACCTATAGGGCGGTATGAGAGATATTCTCTTAGAAGGGTCTCAAGGATGATGTCTTACACCATGTTCATGAATCCATGACTTGTCAGCAAAACAAGTAAGATCACACTTTTCTAGTTGGATTATTGCAACCTTTGTCAATATCAAAGCAGAAGTGGACAAGGATATCTATGGACTTCGTTATAGGTCTTCCTTGATTTTAGGAGAAGGATTGTATTTATGTTGTGGTGGAAAAGTTGACTAAGTATGCCCACTTCTTTCCCATTGCAGCGAACTTCACAGCTTCATAGGTAGCCGAGTTATTTTTCAAAGAGATATTTAGACTCTACAGTCTCCCCAAGACCATAGTAAGTGACAAGGACAACAAGTTCATGAGTTCCTTATGGCAAGAACTTTTTAGGTTGTAGGCACAGAGTTGACCCCCATCACTAGCTACCATCCCCAGACAGATGGACAAACTGAGGTAGTCAATAAGTGGGTGGAGGGGTATCTGGACAACTATGTGTTAGGGTAGCAGAAGGCATGGGTGTGTTGGATGTATTTGGGTGAATATTATTATAATACTAGCCACCACATGTCCATTGACATGAATCACTTTAGAGATCTTTATGGCTACGAGGCATTATCTTTTGTTGATTTGCCTTTTAGTGACAACATAGTTCCTTTGGTACAGAATTGGTCGTAGGAGAACCAAGATATCATGAGATCTCTCAGGGAGAACTTGCAACATACTTAGAATCAATAGAAGATGTACATTGATCGACATAGGATGAAGAGAGAATTTGAGGTGGGTGACATGGTTTTGCTTTGTCTACAACCTTATAGACAGAGCACTCTTAAACAAGGAGGAGTTGAGAAGCTCAAGCCTCTTTTTTATGGACCTTACAGAGTACCCATGCGAGTTGGAGAGGTAGCCTATGAGATCAAGTTACCACCTAATAGTAGGGTTCATAATGTGTTCCACGTGTCATGCTTGAAGAAGGCACTGGGGTAGCATATTACAACATCACGTGATTTACCTACTTTAGATGAAGAGGGTAAATTGAATTTGGTCCTCGAGGATATTCTGGAGGTTAGGGAGAGACGATTAAGGAGTAGGGTGATTTAGGAGTACTTGGTGAGATGGAGATGTCTACCCATAGAAGACACCACCTTGAAGGGTGAGTTCATTTTGTAGCATCCAACGTTGCAGTTTCTTGTGGGCAAGCATCTCCGAAAGGGGAGGACTGTCATGTCCCCTCTCTAGTTTGACTAGCAGAGTCATGAGAGTTGGCCAATTATTGGAGTCTTGTAGGCTAGCAGTAGTGGATAGAGACTCATATTGGATACTTACTGAATAGAGTTGATTCTACAATTAGTTTGAGAGCCAATCAAGGCAGTTCCTTAATTTTAGGTATTTAGGAGGTTGTGGCATTGATTAGATTTGAGGCTCCTTGGGACCAATATATGATTTCAATTTTAGGGTGATAGGGTATATTCCCTAGTTTCTAGGAGTATCACTAGTTTTTAGGGATGGGATTGCCAGTTGACCCACATTGCTCGACATCAGTCACAAGCAGGTGACAAGACCTGTTCACTAATTATTTGGTTAGTTTAGCTTTCTACTTGAATTTTTCTTCTTAATTGAATAAAAGGAAATATTTTCCTAAGTTTTCATTTAAATAAATTAAAATAAAGCTATTTATATAGCTAATTGGAGTAATAAGGGGATTTTGGCTTCATCTGGTCAGGCAAACCTATGTGTTGTAGCTCGTTCGAAAGGGCTTGAATTATTATAACTTATTTTCATCATCCGAAGACCTTCAAGAACCTAGAGTTATGTAATTTGAGGAAAGGGGCATTTTTCCTATACACAAAGACCTTTTAATTGAGAAGATGTCATTTTATAATAAAGGGAAAGTCATATTCTCCCTTTAGGGTTCGATTAGCTTTGAGAGGGAGATAAAAGGAGATGTTGGCTCATTCTTTCATTATCTTTTACATCTTAATTCTTGGTACTTATGAATTTGCTTTGAGGAGTGATTCTAGAGGTCTGGGACACAAACCCTAAAGCTTGGCTATCGGGACACAAACCCCAATAGGTAGTTTCAACAACATTCTACAATATTGTTTTAGTAGTTGAAAAAGTTTGTTAAGTTAAGCATTGAGGGTGCTTGTGCATTCCATGTTGGGGGTCTTGTTTGGAACGTTGGAATCTTCTTGCTACTTTGGCATGACTATAGCAGTTGTACAATTGCCTTTCAATTGGCATGTGGTTTGTTGGTTGGATTACGTTAGCGATCTCTTCCCTTTTGGTGTGTGGCTAGTCCATTCTTGCAGCTGGTGTCATCAGTCTTTATTTGTAAACACCTTTGCTAGCATACTAATTACATATCTTGCCTAGTATGATTTATAGCTATTTTGGTTGATTGAATATTATATTATTTGCTTCTATTTTTAATTATTATTTTACTTATATCTAAAAAATATTAAAAAGAAAAAACAATCTTTCTGCAACTTCTGTCTAATTCTCTAAGACCACAAGGAAAGCACATAAAAATCTATTATTTTAATTAAAATTTACAAAAGTTTAGTGAAAGTATTCTTTTGGGATCTTTTAAGCGATCATAAGGGCACGACAACGAAATGTAGAGATCACGAGAGCATGACAATGAAATGCAACAATCACAAGGGCACGACAATGAAATGCAATGATCATAAGGGCATGATAATGAAATCTCCACCAACTTTAAGAGGTTAAATCTCTCCACCAATGTTCAAATCTCTCCACCCTCGTTCAGAGCTCTCCACCCTCTTTCATGCACAACTCTCCACAATCGATCAAAATAAATGGGTGATGATTAATGTCATGTTTTTTTTTTATAATCATGTCGACATCGCGATTATGATGCCAACATCGGTATTGCAATGATGTCGCGGACAATTGCAAAAAAAACATGAAAATCAACCATGAATTACACTGCCATCGCAATTTGATTCCAAATGTTGTAGTGGAAGGACTAGAATAGTTGTGTTGATTACTCTATTTTCAAAAGTGACATTTTGAACTTGTCATTTTTTGAATATATAGTATATGATACTGCTTTTATGTCTACAAAATGTGAATAAAAGATGATAACAATAATTTCATATAAGGCATTTTTGAACTTTGCATCAACTTGCTGACAATTATAGTACAATGTTGAACACGTTAATGTTTATGGTTGACCATTTTACATTAGTTCAAGTTATATGTTGAATTACCTAGGAGTCACATTACTTGGTGAATATGCTCTCTGATAAATGATTGATTTGTTCATGATATATCTCTTTGATCAGTTCATGTATGATTTGAGATTATTTCATTTATGGATTCATGAAAGCTGTGTATTTCTTTGGAATCTATTCCTAATTCATAAAATTTAATCTAAAGTTGTCTCCCACCTCCTTGCCTAAGTGCAATGAGGGTTGCCTTAGTGCTTTCCGGTAAAAGGCAATTTGTATGGTAATCTAGGAGATTCATTGTAAATCTTTAAAAGGGAGTTTTACCTTAAAATTTAGAGGGAGGTCATTTGCCAGACCTACCCAACTATTGTGAATCTTTTTGTCTTTCCAAGGGTGTAATAATGTAGTCTAAAGGGAAACACAATTAAAGACAAATCTGTTCACCAATAGACACATTTGATTACTTGAGAGGTATGCTTGGGGTTATGCCCTGACCTACTTTTGACTAGTTGATGTAGAGATTGTGTTAGTCCAGTGGTAACAAATCACTATTTCTTTGTTGAGTTATCAAGGACTCTTGGTAATGGTATTTAACAATGTCTTTAGACACTTGAGCTTATTGCAAATCTCATGAAGAGAATTGACATAATGATACATTTGTTATTGATGTCAATAGATGAAAAATATCCTTCTATATTGATTAATATCAGCGAGAGAGAGTAACACATGAAAAATCCTTTGATACATATGTTTGGGAGAGAATAGTGCATGATTATATGTTGATCAATGTCAATGGGGGAGAGATGTTCCTGAAGGAGAGATTTGATTGATGAAGAAGATTTTAATAGATTAATGAAGAGGATTTAAAGATTCGATAGATGAATAAAATTTGAAAATATGATGATGTATGGGGGAGATTAACACCTTCCTTGTGCGTGACAGTTACAATACAGTTAACATCATGATCAACATGAATGGGGGAGTAGTTGTATCAAAGACATTTGGTATTCATGGAACTTAGATGTTTTTCATCTATGTTGCCATCAATGCTAGAGAGGGAGATTGTTAGCATGAATTATGATGGTATTCCTATGGGGTAGAATCTTGGCAGTGCTAGGGACATGATTCAAAGGTTGTGTGTTGCATTCATGACATAGTTTGTAATTGATGTCAACATAGTAGTTATTTTGTGAAGACTAGTAGAGTAGTAGACAAGGTTTGGATTTATGCAATTTGAGGATTAAAGGTTAGCTTATGTGCACTTGGGAGAATGTTTTAGAGTATATCTAGATGCTATAGTTAAGAACGTGTATGAAAATATGAAGACTGGACAAAGTTATGATGGTTTTAGTGAAGGTAGCATTCAAACAAAGCTTTTAGAAAGTGAGTATTGTTGTTGGGATTATATCTCCTAACATAGATGGAATTTGGTCAAGCGGACTTGGATAGAGGTAGAAGACATGTTGAGGTTGTTGCGGTTAATCACATACATCCATATGAGCAACGAGTGAAGAGTTATGAAGACTGTGAGCTGACATATGCTTGTAATTATGAAATGGTGTAATATTATAATGTAACATGTAAATGAAATATCTTAAGTTGGTCCTATATTATTATTGTAAATTGAGAAAGCCTCAAGACCAATTCAGTAACTTATTCTAGGACTTGGTATAAAGGAAAGATAATTTCCTTGGTTAAAATCATCCAATATGGATATTGTGTAACCAATGAGATATTGTGTTGTGCAAACTTACATGCAAATATCTTTTCGATCAGAGAAGGGATTGGTGCAATTTGAAGGATTTGATCAAAACAAATCCACAAAGCCTTTGAATACGTACATGCAAAAAACCTACCACAGAAGAAAAAGATGAGAGGAGGCAAGGGTCTTGCTCTGAAAAATATGCTAACGTATTCTTAGAAATCGAAGAGATGAAAAAAAATTACAAGAGTTCAACCTTAAAGGTGAATGAAACCCTAAAGCCTAAGAAATTTAGGTTGCACATTAATAATTAATAAAAGAATTAATTATTGATGTACCTAAGAGAAAGCTTAAGCACTAAAGAGTAATAACTTAACTAATTAAATCAAAATGATTTAAGTAGCAAGGAAACAAAATGTTACTCTAACACCCCCCCTTAAGCTAAGTGAAGGAGAAAAGCTAACCTAACATAGCTATGAAAGCTGGAAATGGGTCCTGACAACAAGGCCTGATCAGGTACCCAATACAAGGAAATCTTTGTAAACCAGAGATAAAGGAGAAAACCCAGTAGCAAAAAACTCCTCTCCAAAAAGAGATGAAAAAACTAACAAACAAAAAAAGAAAATGGCTTAGGAGACTCTCTCAAAACCATAAGTATAACCAACCCCCCCATGAGAGAGAGATGAGACACCAAAGCCCCCCTAGAATGATGAAGCCCTTGTAGAAATGAATGAACCAATGGAACTCTAATGTAGAAGAAACAAGGGCACATAACAAGGAAACCACCGAATGACTGGAAGGCCTAACTGATGCTCAAAAGAGAAAACATGAGGATCCCGAAAGGGAATCCCCAATGTAGGTGTGCCGACACTGTCATGAAAGAGGAGATGAATGTCCTCTATAGAATCTGCAACAAGTGCACCTGGAGGTTCGATGAATGGAGCTGGAGGGTCCAATAGAGCGAAATTAGAACCCTGCTAAAGAGAAAAAACCTCAACTAGATGTGGTGTGGTAATCAAAATAGTGTTTTTGAGAACAATACAAAGGTTCAAGTGTCCTGACCACACCACATGATGCTATTGCGAAAGAGAAGAGTTGTGCTCCGACAATGGAGACGGTGGACCAAAGTGCGAGAAGGTATAGAGATGGGTGGTATGATCAACTATCTCTGTAGCAATAAGGCCTCCTATTGCACTATCCTAAATGTAGACTGAATCTGCAGCAAACTCAACTGTCTTCCCTGATCCACTATGTGTAATCTGATACATCGAGAGAAGGTTGGTAGATAGAGATGGAACATACAATACATCATTGAATGTGCCATCCTAAATGTGAACTGAACCTTTCCCACAAATTTTTAGGGTGGTGTTATTCCCCATGAAAATACGAGGAATGGGAGAAGTCTCAATTAAGGAGAAGACCCCTTGAGAAGATGCCATATGGTGAGAAGCACCTGAATCCAATATCTAAGGGACCTGGGAAGGGGATGCAATGGATGTCGCTAATGCATGACCCTATCCAAAATTTGGTCTAGATGTCGAAGAGATGGAAGAAGATTGAAAGGCATACCCCTATGAGGTAGAAGAGGATGGAGATGAAACAATGTTATTCTGAAGAAGAACTTGCAAATCTACAATCTATTTCTCATAGCCATCAAATCTCTTCTGAAAACAATGTGACTCATCATGAGGTCCATTCTGACTATAGGAACAAGTTGGAGTCTCAGTCTTCTTTTTCTCCTTCTTAGAAGAAGACGATGAACTAGTAGAGTGTTGAGAAGAGGAATCTGATATTTGCTTCGACTTTTGCTTTTGTGTATCCTGAGGTGACTTGGCAAGCAATGCCTGTGACTATGAACCTATAAGTGAATCCATCTAAGCGAGCTTGGACTGCTCATGAGTTAACCTATCATGGAATGTCTCAAAAGAGGGCATAACATGTTTTGCACCTAGAGCATCCATAGTAGAGTAGAAGGTAGAAGTGAAAATTTGATAAGGACCTCAAAGCTTTGAAAGCATCAGAAAGATACACTCATCATCTGACTTTGTCTTTCTAGCAACCTGTAACATAGATTGAAGAGACTTGAATTTCATCAAGAAGTCCTCAATGCTAGTGAATGATTCAAGAACCAAGGAGGTAAACTCTACATCTATTTGTAGAACCTTGAACTGATTCATTATGCCAAACAAGGTGGAAAACTTGTCCCACATAGCCCTGGGTGTAGTCAAACCATCCAGGTGAAATAGTAACCCATCTAAAATATTCATTTCAATGAGGCCCATTGCCTCATCCATCTTATTGCACTGCATAAGAACCTCATAAGGCCTCTGTAGGACTGGCTGAGCCACATCGAGGCATGACCATAACCCCTTTGCCATAAGCAATCTAGTCATTTGTCATTTCCAAGTATGGTAGCTATGAGGTGTAAGGCAAGAAACATAAAAGTCCACCATTGAGAGAAGAAGATAGAAGTAGAAGGGTCGATTCTAAAGTAAAATGCAGAAAGGAAAATGCACCCCCCACAATGTAATAAACTGATCCCAAACTTATAAATTGATTGCATAAAGGAGAGAAGAGCAAAACAACTTTAGATATAAATAAAAAATATCTAATACTAAATACTGGTGAAAATACTAAGAATCTAGAAAGTGCTCAAGAAGAGCTTTTTGACGCTTTTTTCATAATGGAAAATGGAGCTATAATGAAGAAGTTATGCCCCCCGGAAGATAGAATCCATCAACAAACTTCAAGTGCCAAAAAAGGTATTAATCTGGAAAAAAAATCCCAAAAAATTATTCTCCATCATCTCCGTCTCGAAACCATCTTTCTAACGCTTCTTTTAGATCAAAAAAATACCCCCGTATGCTCAAGATATTGCAAAAAAATGACAAGGCCCCCAGAAGAACAGAAATTTTTATTTAAAATAATAATAATAATTTAAAAAGTCACTATCAGAGCAGTTGTAGAGTGGAGCAAGGGTGGCGAGGAGGTGGAGCTCGGCCCACAGGGCACCACAATAGAGTAGAGCAAAGGTGAGCAGCACTCGAGCGGCTCGACGGTGAAGGAGTGGTGAAGATCGACGATCGACGTCGAAAAAATTTGGCACTGAAAACAAAAAATCGTTGGTCAGCAGCCGAGAGTTGATAGCTTGCACCGAAAAACACAAAAGCAGCCGAAAAAAGATGTTCGCGGGCTAGAAAATAGCCTACATCCATTTTTTAATTTTATTTTTATTTTTTTTTTAAAATTTGCCTCGTAGAGCGTGTAGGAGGCCGTACGGCCTTTTGGGCAAAAAAAATTGCCTCCTGAATCAATGTTGTCCAAAATGGACAAACTTTACATGGAAATGGGGGTTTTGACACCTTCTGGATCCATCCATAATGTCTGTTTGGCCTCAAGAAGCTCTAAAAATTAGTAACCCCCCTATTTTCTTAGAAAATACTTGAAAAACTCCAAATTTGTTCTGTCAAACCCTCGTTCTCCTTTTTCTCCAAATAAAAAACAAGCTGCAGTAGATTTGGCTTTGAAATCATGAGGGATTTGATCAAAAAAAATCCACAAAGCCTTCGAATACCTACATGCAAAAAATCTATCACTGAAGAAAAAGATGAGAGGAGGCAAGGGTTTTGCTCTGAAAAATATGCTAATGTATTCTAAAAAATGGAAGAGATGAAAAACAATTACAAGAGTTCAACCTTAAAGGTGAATGAAACCCTAAAGCCTACGAAAGCTAGGTTGCACATTAATAATTAATAGTAGAATTAATTATTAATGCACTTAAGAGAAATCTTAAGCACTAAAGAGTAATAACTTAACTAATTAAATCAAAATGATTTAAGTAGCAAGCAAACAAAATATTACTCTAACACAATTGAGGCACAACAATCTCACAAGGAATTGTATTAAGCAAAGAAATTGTTTTTGTACAATTGTATTATCCATTAAGAATAGTATTGAAGTTGTTTGGACAGTGGGTCCATCTGCTTTCCATTCAACTCCTAATAGGGTTAGCACAACTACTAACGGCGTTGGAATCTCCTAACAGGGACATATATGAATTGAATGTATTTCATTGACTCCTAACAAGCTATATTCTTTCACAGGGAACTTTTATATTACTACATCATCTTGTGGGTACCATTCCCATAGGGGTTTTCCTACTTAACATATTTGGTGTTACTGTGTATGGTTATCTTTCTATGGTTGTTGCATCTACTATTTGAGAGTTGTTCTAATTCCATAACCGATTCACCCCCTCCCTCCCCCTCCCCCCCCCTCCCCCCACCCCCCCACATAGTTATCTTGGCGGACTATACTTTCTAACACCAATATTTCCATAGGTGTGAAAGTCTCACCATAATCTATTCCTTCTTCTTGTGCATAACCTTTGCAAACTAGTCTTGCCTTGTTTCTTACCACTTTTCCATTTTCATTCAGCTTGTTCCTGAAAATTCATTTGGTTCCAATCACATTCTTGTTTACAGGTCTGAATACTAATGTCCATGTATTATTCTTCTCAATTTGACCAATCTCTTCATTCATATCATTTATCCAATGTAGCTTTTGTTGTTCTTGGTTCAAAATCAATAATCAAACACGTACTATCTCTTAACTTACTTCTTGTCTGTATTCCAATGCTTTTGTCACCAGTAGTTTATTCGAGGGAATGATTCTATTGAAACACTTCTCGAGTTTTGTAAATTATAGATTTGTAGATTCAAGTTTAGATGCCACCTTGGTAAGTTTTGACTTTAGGTCTACATTCTCAGATCCTAAATCGGATTGACTTTTCTTCTTATCTTCCATCAAACTCATCTTAATATTTGTATTCTCAAGCTCATGCTTTAGAATCTCCTTCTCCTTCTTAAGCTTACAAATTGCATCACTATCCTTGATCTGATCATTTGACTCTTTCTTCTTGGATTTTGTAGGCTCAATCTGCTCTTTCAATTTTTGAATGAAATCTTGTGTACCTTTAAGTTTGATCTTTAGGTTGTCTCTTTCTTGTGTGATTATATCAAGTTCCTCTAGAGCTTCCTCCAAGTTTTTCCCATAGAGATCTCACTCAAGTCATTAGACCTTCTTTGAGTGATTGTGCTCTGATACCAATTGTTAGAAATAGGTAAATATAGGGTGGGGTGGGGGTGAATCAATATTCCACAAAATTTTGCCCAACCACAGATATCTTTAACAACCTTTAAACACACATATATAATCAAGCTGAAAAAGTAAATTTAACATCAATACAATGCAATTCATAACACTATTATTTGTTAACTGGGGAAATTCTGGCTAAGGGAAAACCCTGGTGGGGATGGTACCCACAAAATGATCCACTAATCAAAAGTATTATTGACCTTGTTAAGAGTCTATTACATCTATATAATGTATATGTCCTTGTTAGAGGGCTAGGCCTTGTTAGAAGCCTCAATCCTGTTAGGAGTTGGTATCACAATTTCAAAATTATAAAGATGACCCCACTTCTCAAACATGCATATACAGTGATATATTCTATATGCAAAAGGTATAGATACAAAAACCTTTATAATAGTGTTGGTATCTTCAATATCCGATTTGTCCTTTGTAGATCTCTTCACAAAACTAATCATGTATCTGTACCATATTGTTCTAACATCAAGTTCATGTTAATATTGATCATACAAAGTGTGTATTACAACATTATAACATTGAATTATAATGCCACAATTTGTCTAAACAAAAGGTGTCTTCTTTATACCCAACTACTTAACTAGTTGACCTTCATTTCTTTGCATGTTTCTGAAAATTCAATATAACTTTTTGCTAAGTTAGGGTTAAAATCTAGGATGTCGTACCTCCCTTGTTAAGTCATTATTTTGGTTTAAAAAAATCCCCTTAACCAAAAATGCCTTTACTTTGTTATCTTCTATGTTATGCTTGTATAACATGTACCTATAAAACTCACCATAACTCTCACCGTACATTGAATAATCTTTAGCACTCTTAGACATATGCTCAATACATCATAAATTTACCTCCTTTAACTATGCCATAACCTCATCTGCTTCTAGTAAACTGTGCTAAACCAAAATTCATAATTATTCACTATTTTCCTGAATTTCTTAGACATAATTCTAAGTTTAATCATTCAAAACTTAATCTAATATTTTTCCTTCTTCATAATAGGTATACATTGCCATAAATGAAAACCCTATATCATCCTTACATATTCTTTTAGCCAAATCTCCAATAGTATGTAGTCCTTCGGGGGACTCGAGTCCTCTATCCATCCACACATCTTGTGAGTTTTCATCTCTCTTTTGGGGGAGAGTTTTCTCCATGAGATTTTCTCTCTTTCTCAGCTTTATGAGAGATTGCATTTCATGTATTACTTTTCATATTGTACATGAGGACCTAACATGGCCTAGTAGTTGAGACCTATTTTGCATTGTGATTTTGAGTGCACTCTCTTAATTTGCACTCAAGGGGGAGGTTTGATGTAATAAAATATTCACTAATTACATTTTACTTAAACTTACTCTAGGTAATACATTACATAGTAGCTTGCATATGAGACACTTAGGAATTTGTATCTCTATTAAGCACATGGTGTAAAATTCTACTATAGGTGGTGATAATTATTATCTCGTTCCTCTTTATGTATGAGATCCACCTTTAGTGCACATGTCACATTATCATCCTCAACATATGACACATACTTCATTGTATATAGGAGGATGGTCCACCTTTGGTAGACACATGATCCCACCTTGTATAGGTGATAACTTGTTATCTCCATATCAAAGTATCTTATTACCTTGCCTATATAACACGACCAATTATGCATAGTCAAAAATGTTAATGTCCATTATCAATAATATCATTCTTGCATTTTAATGCAACTATCTTGTCATTCTCTTGTGGAAGTTATCTTGATCTTTCATTTGATCATGAGGTGTTGTTGAGTCACCTAAAGCTTTAACAATTACAAATAATTTTCCTCTAATATTATGTCTATTAATGCAATTTGTGATTATCAAGGAAAATAATTGATTGATCATTAATGAAGTGGTCACCATCCCCATTCTCAAGTAAACTGCATCATCATGAGATTATGCTTCTTTACGTGTTTATAAGCAACATGTT
This sequence comes from Cupressus sempervirens, assembly GCA_028749045.1. Lineage (NCBI taxonomy): Eukaryota > Viridiplantae > Streptophyta > Pinopsida > Cupressales > Cupressaceae > Cupressus > Cupressus sempervirens. The sequence continues at coordinate 872,994,136 of CM053789.1, forward strand.
TTCTCATGTTGATCAATATAATATGCAAATAAGACACTATGATAATGACAAGCATGATCATAGTTTTTATGTTTAAAAAGCACATTGTATTAAGGCATAAACATGGCCCTGATGAGAGTTATCATGCATATCTATGAATGCTTTATCAATATGAAACATCCATATTATTGAGTTCACCCCAAGGATAAACCACTCAAGTTTGAAAAACTAAAATCATTATAGAAGAATACTTTGGATAATACAATATCAATAACATCATGCAATGGTGAGTATAAGTTATGTTGATCAATTAAGTACCACTAAGCTTGTCGCTAGACAATCATTCAGAGACAATGAATCTAGGGACATAGAGGAGGGACCATCACAAATTGTATAATGGATATCTTCATCACTTTGGTATAAAAATAACACATTATGGTAGGCGATAGTAAGAAAGTGCTTCATTAGGAGATGTAGCATGGGACCAAAAGCATAAGAAATGACAATGAATCTAGTATGATTTTGGTCACATACTATTACTGATACCTAAATGTGACCAAAAGCATAAGAGACAACATGACCTAACCTTAATGATATAATTTCCAATAGGTTAACATGAAATATTATTACAGTGATGTGATGATTAACACATATCTATAAGGTAAAACAATACTTGTCAAATCCTTTACTTCTCCTTTTATATATTCCTGTGATTTCATCCTTTTGAAATACTTCCCATCCATGATGAATTCATTACTTTTAGAAGGCAATGATTTTTTTAATTTTTTTTTTGCAATGAAAAATTCATAATTAATATAAGCCACCATTTCCCATGAAGTGATGATTCAGCATGTTCAATTTCACCTATGAATTGCTTTTGTGGCATGCTTTTCTCATTTCTCCTTTATAGTCTCTTCAATTTAGATTCATCATTCATGTTTTCATTCCTAACCTCCTCTTTGTTGAATGAAACTCTTTTTTTCCTTTTTGGTATTGAAGTCATGTAAAGAAAACAATTTAAAAGGTGGGGTATAGTCAAAAAGTTGTAAAAAAAAAGTATCACCAAAGTATTAAAGGCTACCCAAACAACATATCAAGCCCTCAAACATGTTTTATTTCCTCAACACATCTTTTTGTTGAAGATGTTCAATTTTTCAAACATATTATCAAATAAACATTTAACCACACATTTGTCAATATCAAACTATTCATCACACATTTTTTCTTATCTTTCAACAACCTAAATTTGAAACATAAATTGAAATGATCAATGGTCAACAATATTTAACATATTATTCGATTCTACCATTCATTGTTGACCAACTAAGCACTCCAAATGAATAATTTAACATTATACAAAGTAAACTAAATAAATCAAAGAATACTTGTTGAACTTGTAGAAACATGTAAGCAACTCCTTTGCCTATTTTACCCGTTAATTAACCTCATTCCTTTTTCTTAGAAACCACCAACTTACATACACCAACACAATCTAATTTCAACTACCCACTTAATCATCATCTTTGTCTTTGAATAACCTTATCAACCACCTTTTTCCAAACAATAACTACTCACACAATATTAATTTGAGAATTGAACTTAACTTGACCCTAAAGAATTGTATTGATTTTTCATACAAAATATTTACCTTTAAAGGAATGATACTAAGAAATCTATATAAACATATCATTTAAACAAATTTTTTTACTTCTCAAAATAAATAAATTTCATGAGATAAGTTGAGATCCAGCTACTAGTTCAAGGTAATTTCGAAATATTATTAAAATACAAATATACCCCAAGCAATTTCTTAACATAATTGCAAAATATTATTAAAATACTAATTTACCCCATACAAGTACCCAAAAACATGAAGAGTCCGAAGAGGCAAAACAACGGAAGTACCGCTCCTAGAAAATCTATCATATCATATAATCTGAAATCAATATTTTTAATTACCAAACGACGGCCAATTGATTATAATCGGACGAGGAAGTTGTTTTTTTTTTTTTGGATGAATTGAGCGAAAACTCGTGGAAAGGAAAAATCCAACTGGAAAAGTGAAACAAAAATAAATTAGAAGCTTTAAAATTCAAACCACAAATATTGCTTTGCCTTTCTTCTCTCTTTTGCCTTTTTCTGGTTGGTCCCAAATGGCTGCCGCTGCTATTCAGAGATCTGAAACAAACACCCAGGCTGCTACTGTTCTTCAGAGATCTGAAACAAACCAACTAACATAACAAACCAAGCTGTTTCTGCTGTGACAACAGGTTATCTCACATCAGACTGGGGCAAACAAACAATAGCTAAAACGGGTTCTCTGTGCTGTGTGGCCGCAAGGCCGCTTGAATCAACAAACAGCAGGGGCGGGGGAGAGTGGTCGGTGGATCTGAACGACGCCCATTGGAATGGAAGGGCCAATGGAAGCTTCTCTCCACCATTTTCAAGGCGGTGGGATTTCAGGTCTGGGGGAGGAGGGCAGCTGCCACGTGGACATGGGTCTTCATATTCTTCTAGCAGCAAGGGCAGCAGGATCAGCAGGATGAGTGGCAGTGCGCACCATCAGTACTCTGTGTCTGACGGAATTGTTTCCTATTTCAGCAGCCCATCTGAGAGTTTCAATGCGCACCAGTGTTGGAGTCCCATGCCACATGGAGGAGGGGATTTTGCTGCTGCCGCAGCACATCCAGGTATTATAATTTTAAGTTTTGTGTTTGATATAATGACTTGTTCTTTTTATTTTAGTTTGCCGGGTAGGGGCAATACAGACCTAGGAAATATTGGAATTGAATTCGATTTCGGAGACACTTAGTGGAAGAAGTTTCTAAGGCAGATTGGTCGGTCTAAGATTTAATCACACATTTATGTCTACTTATTATTTAAATGGACGTCATGAGCAAACTCAAAGTGTGTTTATCTGAAATTCAATGACTGATGGTATATCAACGTTGCCAATCATTTTTCTTTTCTGCTGCCGGACAAATTTTTGGCTGTTACGGTGGCCTCCTTTTGTTGAAAAGCTTGTGCCATTGCCATAAAAAAATTTAAACACGGGTCATCCTCAACCTAGCACCTGTTTCACCACGAGCTCACAAAGCGCAGGATAGAGTTATGGTTCGCTTTTTTGGATTGGGAAAATTTGAAACTTTTTCTTGCCTTCGTGATTGCTCGACCGATTGCCATTAGTCCACATTCTCTTGGACTTATTGCCAATTATTTTTGGCTGGACTGCTCGTCTGATTGCCAGTTCTCCTAGGTAGTACTGCTCGACTTACATTAATGATGCGTTTGATGATTTCCTTTCTTTTTTCTTGGTCATTATATAGAGTGGGCATATAAAGCTAAATTGACTGAACTTGAGAGGATTTTCGTTGCCTCTCAACCTGTAATTATCTGAAATTGAATCTCACAAGTTCGAATTGCTATTTATTTTGGGCGGAATTTCTTTTTATGTTTCTTTTATCTAGCATATAACTTGAGGTTATGTGGCCTGCTGTGTGAGGTTGACAGCAACACCATTCCCAAGATTTGTAAACTTGAAGATTTATAAAAGTTGGTCATTTCTCAAATGAATCTTATAAATGCTATAGTTGATTTTTAAACAGCAGTCATTCTCAGATGCACCTCATAAGCATTACACTATTAACCTCACCGTGTGCTGGGCTAATGGGCTATAAGCATTACACTGTTAACCTCACCGTGTGTTGGGCTAATGGGCTACCTTTTACAGTAGGTAGATTTGAACTTGGGTCACACTGTTGGGGAGTGTGTCCCGTTAGAATCACACCATAGTCCTGTGCACTGGTAACACTGTTTTTGTAACTCTGATGTGTGTGGTACTTTCCTTTTGAACTTCTTGGTAAGTCTTTAGTGTGTCAATATCAAAATCACATTGACATAACCCCAGAACCATTTCTTTGGCGGACTTTTTCTTAGTTATCACGGTAGAGGTGTGGCATTCTATTATTTTGGATGGGAAACGTGTATATTTTAATTATTGTATTTTTCTGTTTTGTAAATTTTGCACTCTTGTGAAGTTGCATTTAGTTTTTGATGGGTAAATCAGTAAGCATCAGCTTGCACATGATATCATTAAAACATGGCTCAATCAACATAGTTGATTACTTTTGAGATGACTTAAGTCCAGTTATCTTAGGTCATTTTATGTATGAGGGCTCTTTTACATTGAATATATAATAAAATAGCTATTCCACAAGACTGGAGGCATTCTTGAGGAATGCTGAACAAATTTCAGCATTCTTAACCTTCTGATGCTGCATAAACTTTAACAACTCAAATTAAACTTGAGTCCATCACAACCTCAACTTCCGAATACTTTATAGTATATACAGAAGACATAAGTTGAAGTATCTAAGAGATGACATAAAATAATAAAATAATTGCAGTTAGTTCTAGTTGTTTTGATTGGGAGTTTTACACCTTGCAAATTTGCTTAGAACATTTATTATTAAATATTATAATGTTGTGAAAATAATATGATCACTTGACAAAGCAGTCATCCCACATGGAGTGGCACTCTTTGCCACTTGTAAAATGTATATGACATGTTTTCATGGCATCTATGTTATGTAAGATGTGTACGAGATTGTATGACACTGAAAGATGCAAAAGATATTGATGACGTGAAAGTGTACGTAAGAGTTTGATGAAAAGTGGACTTGGAAAAGTTGGAAGTCTTTTTGACCAAGTTATGACATTTAAGAGCATTTTGTAAAAAGATGGAATAGCCCAAAATAGAGCAGATAAGTTTGGTGGAGGAATATCTAACATAACGAGTTACATTTTTTTATTGAACTTGCCTATTTACTAGATCTTGGAATCGAGGTACCATAGAACTTGTATTTTGCATTGGATTATGCCACTAGATTTTATCTAGAAACATGTTGAAGGTCTTGATTGAAGGGGTTGCTACTTTGTATTGTATTGTAATCTTCATGCTGGAGATGATACATGAGTGCTCCTTTGATGTTGGGCTTTTTCCTAGGGTATACCTTGTGTTGTGTGATCCTTTTTGTGTATTGCATGTTGTTGCACAGTCTTTAATCTTACGTTCATGTTGCCGCAGGAAGGTTCCATGCTGGTTATTTTTGTTGAAATTGTTAGATTTTTTTTAATTTAACGTCCTCCTCTCTTTCAGTTAAGTAGGAATTTCATAGTTTTAACTTTTACCTAGCTTCTTCCTTTCACTAATGTTATTGTTTATTTTATGCTGGCTTTCCAAGACATCTTCTATTTAGTGCCACACTTTGATTATGTCATGTCTTGGATCTAGCAAGTGTTTGAAGATCCAAAGAATGTTCTTCCAATTTTGTAGTTCGCTATAATATACTTTTGCATGTCATATTAACAATTATGTTGAGTTATTCATATTATAGTAGCTACAAATGGTGGGTACCTCCTTGCCAATATTTTAATACTTTATTGATACTCTTCTTTTGAAAGCTCTTCTATTCCCATGCAAGATCAACATTTATTGTATTTCAAGTGATTACTAGGGTTTGTACTTTATTGGTATCTACACATAATGCAATTTACAAGGAGGGAATAGGGATGCACTGTTTCATCCTAACTAAGTCATCTTAAGGAATAACTAAAACTAATAAATGAAACCACTGAAGTTAAGCATGCCACAAGTGCTTTTCCATATTATACTTAGAGTTGGGAATATATAATTTTGGATTGTAAGTCTCAAAATGAGAGCTTGACATGCACTAAAGACATCATTAATCAAAAAGAAAAACTTAGAGAGTTGTCAACCCTGGGCTCCAACTAAATAGAAACTGAGCAAATCAAGCTTCAAAAGAAGTAAGGCTCATGACCTCTTTACACCAGCTAAATTTCTTGTGCTTGCTAGTTTTGGAAGAAAATTTGCAACATTCTCTAAAGTGCTTACTATCTGTAGCATGACTCTACCATGGGTTTTGTCTAAGCATGATATTTAATATATTGTAATGTTTATTTAATGGTCATCTTAGTTAATATTTAGTTTATTAGGTAGTTTCTATTGTCATCTTTAGTTTACAAATGTTCTTTTTAGAAACATCATTTATGTAAATTTATATAAGGAGTTTTCATCTATTAAAGGTAAGTCAAGGTTGTTAGTGGCACGATTGAGGATAGGATCTCATCACCTTAGGTGTGAGAGAAGTAGATGGAAGACGCCCAAAGAGGCTTGGGAGTAGAGAACTTGCCTGTTTTGTAGGATGGGAGCAATTGTAATGGAATGGCATTTTCTCTCAGAATGCATAGCATACGACAACATCCAAACTTATTATGATATCATCCTAAAGCCAAACAACATGCGTTGCTTATTTGAAGTTGACTAGATCAAGCAAGCTGGATTTTTTGGTTAAGATCCATATCAAAAGATTGGAAATGGAAAGGAATATGGAAATTGCTTAGTGTTGCGATCCTTTGGTCTTGTAGACTGCTTTGGTCTTGTGGACGTAATTAAAATCATTCATTCATTCATCTCTTTTATTTTATACAACAACATTGATTTACCATAACATGGTATCAAAGCAGGTCAATGGAATTTCATAAAATTTGGTGAGCTTTTTAAGGGAAAATCGAGCCTCTTTTGATTTGGAAATTTATTTCCAAAATTTGTTTTTCAAATTTTTAAAACAAAATTCATCGGAGTTAATTTATGAAAATTTTGTGCTTCGTCTTAGAAGGTTTTTGCTGAAAATTACAAGCCTGGTGAAGGGTTTTGATCATACGATTTCCTAGTTTGAGAAAAAGTCTTTGATTTTGAAGGTTGCATGTGCATTCTGTCAGTTGCATATACTTGCATATTTGTTGCATGTACTTTTTGTGAGTTGCTTGTTCTTGCATGTGCTGTTTAATGATGCGAAGTCTCTTGTTTTGCCCCATTAAGGTTCCTCTGTTGGGTTTATAATTTTTTCCTCGAAAATTGTTTGATGGGTTTATAATTTTTTGCTCAAATATTATTTGGTGGGTTAATAATTTAGGAAAAATTATTTGACAGGTTTCTAATTTATTTCTGTAAAAAACTATCTGTTGGGTGTTACCGATTTTCCCTAAAAAATGAAGCTTTGTATTCGCTAATCCGTGTCTTGGATTTTGTTATTTGCCTTTGATCAAATTTTCACCTAAAAAATCATGTCTAGATTTTCTCCTTAAAAAACATGGCTTTTTGCAGTTTGGTTTGAGACATAGTGCTCATCTGTAAAAGATCTTGGTGAATCATCTTGCAGTCTATTTTGCGGCGTAGTGCTCATTTGCGAAAATGGTTTGGCAATTTTCCTCAAAATCATGGTTGCAATTTCATCTCTATGTCCCTAGCTACTAGAAGTAATACCTTTGTCTTGGTCATTAACATTTTGCAGATTTTTGGAGGTCTCAACAACAACAGAATGTTTTGAAGAATTCGTGACCGAAAGACAACAGTTAAACGATGACCATTAGAGGAGGATATTGGAATATTGTAATGTTTCTTTTATGGTCATCTTAGTTAATCTTTAGTTTATAAGGTAGTTTCTATTTTCATCTTTAGTATATGATTGTTTCTTTTAGAAACATCCTATTTGTAAATCTCTATAAGGAGTTTTCATCTCCTCTGTTTAATACAACAACACCAACATCAACTTACCATAACAAAATTGGGGTTTAAATAAATGGCACTTTGACTATGACATTTGATTCTTACTTGTCTACATTGAAAGCCAATACCTGAAAACAATCTCTCTAACTACACTGCCTCCTTACAAGCATGTGTCGCAGCCATTTACTCTACTGCTGCAGCGAACAATGCAACTGTATTGTTTTAGACATAGCTTAGTGCCAATCAGATAAGGAATACTAACTGTTTTAAATCATGCATGGCAAAATACTGCAAAATAGTGTGAACATACTTCTTTTGACTTAACTATAATTTCCTAGAAACACAATCCCTGTTGATTTCCATACTCGATACACTTTGCAACCCCTAAATCTTTTATATCAAATGGACCAGACGACTGACTCTAAAGCTCCCTAATTAATCCCTTATCATTTCCAATTGGTCACATATTGTCAAGATAAAGGACAATGATTAGTATTTGATCATTAATTAGCTTTGAAACAAACACAATGCTCGTCTCCACTTTACATGATTTAATGTAAAAGCAAGAAACCTCTAATACCACATTCTTGATGTTTGCTTCAAACCATAAAAAGATCTATTTAACTTGCAAACCAAGTTTTCTTGTCCCCCCGCAATAAAATTATCAGGCTGTTTCATAAATATTTCTCATCAGAATTTTCATGCAAGTTAATTTAAATTATAACATCTATTTGCTTGACTTCTAAATCAAAAGTAGCATCAATTGTATCAAAGTGCACTATTTTGTTATGCTTTACCCAAGGTTGTTCATCATTTTAAAATTCCTTTAGGTGTTTAAAAATTACATCCTTAGAATATACTATTGTCAGTGGTACAGGATCCTAAAGCTTATAAGCCTTAATGTTTTCGCCATAACCCACAAAAACACATTTGTTAGCTTTCAACTCAAGCTTAAAACATTTTTCTTTAGGAATATGAAAATAAGCCTCACTCTGAAAACTCTAAAAGGAGAAGCTGATGGTCGTTTACCTGCCCATACCTCATAGGGAGTTTTATCAACGACAACAGAAGTAGATGAAATATTAAAACAGGGAACAAGCAGTGTGAACTGCTTGAGCTCAAAAATGCTTTTCAAATTTTGCACTACTACTAAACATGCTTCTAGCTATATCCATTAAAGTCACATCCTTGGAATATACCATTTTCATTGCTATAGGATCCCAAAGCTTATAACCTTTAATGTTGTTGCCATAACCCACAAAAACACACTTGTTAGCTCTCAAATCAAGCTTAGAACATTTTTCTTTACGAACATGAACATAAGCCTCATTCCAAAAACTTTTACAAATGAGAAGCTGATGGTCATTTCTTTACCCATACCTCACAGGGAGTTTTATCTACAAGAGCAGAGGTAGGTGAACTATTAAAACAGGTAATAAGCAGTGTGAACTGCTTCAGCCCAAAAACGACATTCAAATTTTGTACTAAACATGTATCCATTAAAGTCCTATTCATCCTCTATGTCACTCCAGTTTGTTGTTGGGTATATGGAGTTGTTTTCTGCCTAATAACTCTTGAATGCTTATAATAGCCATCAAAGATCCTAGAGCAGATCTCACTGCCATTATCTGTTCTTAAACCTTTTACTTTTATATATGTTTGGTTCTCAAAATGTGTTTTAATTTTTTTTAAAATATAGAGAAACAGTAGATGGTACATCCACAGGGACAAAGAAATCACTATGAATAACCTCCAAAACTTGTTTAGCTCTTATACTTCCATATTTAAAAGAAATGTTATACTAGTTTGTTGTTGATGTCAAATCAACATTCAGTTTGGATATATTAGTCAGATCATAAACAGAGAACAGAAAACATATGCCAGCGATACCTAATCAAGTTCTATATCTTGTTGATTGAATACATGCATAATAATCAGATTTCCAAATCATGGTGTTGAGTTTGTGGGTTTTTAACTAGATATGATCTGCCTAATTATCACTGCTGCAATTAATGTTTAAAATCTTGGAATGGCTTGTTCCGTATATGCATAAAAAACAGTGCTGGTGATTGCTGTAAAAAAACTTGAAATATCTTGTTTTAGAATATATGTTTTTGCTTCAGAATTTATTGTTTTCTTTTCATTATCGGGCTGCAAAGAAAAAAATATTTATGGAATCATCCACTTACATCATTTGTTTGGGATCAGATCTTTTTATTAGGCTGTATACCCTTGATCAAAATTTCTGCTTCAGATTGATCATTGTATATTTATAAGCATTCAGCAGTTTGAACAGTTATTAACTTCAAAAAGGAGTTTGATTGCTTAGTTAAGAATCAAGATTCATAGAGCCATGATGACAGTATTCGAGTGGTAATTCATAAGCTACATTGGTAGAAGTATAAGGTTGTTGGTTGGGTAGTTGTTAGTTACAATTTCTTTCAAATAGTTTCAACTTTAAATTTCAATACATTCTCTATATACTCTTTCATTTGATTAATTTGATAGAGGTGTGTGTGAAGATGAGGTGCTGAATAGAAGTTATACAAACTTGATGAAAGAACTGAGTGTGTGCGTGTAAAATTAGAGACACCATATAAATCGATGAAAGGTGTGTGAAAGAAATATGATTGAATGGAAGAGAGTTGGAATATGAAAACAGATTTTGTTTTGGTGCAACATACGACAGCTATAAAGAACACAGTTGTATCTGTGTCTACTGAAGAAGATATCAAATCAGTGAAAAAGAGTTCTTCTCAACACAGTGTGTGTTAGGAGTATTAAAGAAGTTTGAAAACTATGGGAACAAGCTGGGCAGGAAAAGTACATTAGACTGTAAGTTTTGCGAGTACTGATTTGAAAATTCTGATAAGTTTAACAGTGTCATTTATTTGATTACGTTCATGCGGATATAATAGTAAATTAAATAGATCAGCACATGTTAGAAATTGTTTTTATGGAAATATTTGTGATATTCATGATGTATAATATGATTTGATAAAGTGTAATTTGTATATTCTTAATATTGTTAATGGGGAGCTTGCGAGAGTTGGTGCTCTGTTTGGTGACTCCTCGGGGTTGGTGCCCTTAAATAGTGTAATTGAATCATTCCTGAGGCTGGTTTAGGTCATTAGATTTAGGAACATTTCTCACTGAGTTTTTTCCCATCTTGAGTTCCCTTGTAAAACTTGTGCATTGTTTCATCTATTTTTGGATCTTTCAATATTCAGATTGAAGCTTGACAAGTTCCATTAAAAGTCTATATCTACTACTGATTGATCCCCCCTTTCTCTCTCATTAGTAGAATTGTGTTCTACAAGATACTCTATGTTGATTTCCATACTCTGTTCATGTTCTCAAACAATCAAAATCACCAAAGGAACTAGACAATTATCAACCATCTTTTTATTTATTAGAGTTTTGGGACCCTTTTTCACCAATATGACCCATGATATAGAGTTTTCAATTACATTATCAGAGTACAAAAAGTAGAAGCCTAAAGTCTCAATAGCACACCACACCTATTATCTATAGCTGAAAACAAATCCCCTCTTCTTAACTTGTACCCTAAATCATTCGTTTTAGATACAAAAATTAAATTTGTAGCTAAACTAAGGATGTGTGACACATTTGTAAGGGTTTTAACCTTTCCATCGCGGGAAATCAATTTTGCCCCCCCTTTAGCGTACAATTTTTTGTGTGCTTTATCTCTAAGGTGAAGTTCCCCACCCCCATATGTTGAATATGCTTAAAATCACTCCTTATGAGAAGTCATGTTGGTAGGATACACTTGAATCTAGTAACTAAATTGTTAAAAACGGATTTGATTGTATTAACAGTACACACTCTTAAATAGAGTTTATAGACGCTATAAAAAAGTGTTAAGTAAAAAAGAAAAGTTGTCTAAATAAAGACAATGTCTAGAAATAGACCATATGAGGAAAACTAATAATAAAGCCTAAATGGCCATTAAATAAGGTTCTAGAAGAACAAGGTAAATTTAGGAAGACCCTAGGATACTAAAAATAAACTAATAGCCTCTCTCGATGGCCATTCTATTAACTACCCTACATAAGACAATACATGTTTTGTAGTTACAAATCCTTCAGAACATATTGTTGCTAGTGATGCCTTCCTTGGATCTGCAGAAATATCAATGACCAAGAGTAGCTAAAAAAATAGAGAAGACTGTCCTCTTCTCTGAAATGGTGAGCAACAAGAGAGAGGAGTTCGCTACTGAGATGAATCTTTCACGAACTCTCAGAATGTGCAAAACCACTAAGTAGAAATCATCACAAAGCATCCAACCTGATGTTGGATAACTGAACTGTCCTTTCTTGGAAATACAGATACACATTGAGAACAACTAGCACGATTTTGAGGAAAAATTGAGAAACTCTTTAAACTTTTGCTAATGAGTAGGATGTCCCGAAATAGACTGCAAGATACCATGATTCTAAGTTTACAAAGCATCATTTTTTCAGGCAAAATTGTAAACCCTAAAAAACCCATAACTTGAAATCTTCTTTTTAGATGTAGAGGGGGTCATAACCAAACTGGCTCTTGCTCTATATCATGAAATATTAAAAAAAGAAATCGATTGTATTAACAATACATACTCTTAAATAGAGTTTATAGACGCTCTAAAAAGGTTAAGTAAAAAGAAAAGTTGTTAAATAAAGACAACTTCTAAAAAAATGCTAGAATTTGAGAAAACAAATTTAATCCATAATCAAATGAAAAGAATTAGATCAAATAGATGGAAATAAAATGGACGAAATAACAACACTAGATAAACTTGATGTGATTTGCTAAGAGGCATAATAGCATCAAGAGAAATCTCCAAAACCCAATATCCCAATATTTACAATATGCCAAATACAAGCAAAGTAGCCTATTTATGTTAGCAAGAGTTGATAGGATGCGTGGACAAGGTTGAGACAAGTGTCTCAACTTGGACGAAGTAGAGTCCTGACATAACTCCATGATATTCTCTAGAAGAGTTGTCCAAATTGAACTCAACCATATTATAGGAGGAGTTTGAGTCAAAGTGGGATTGAACAACATCCACCTAAATAAATAAGTTCACAAAAGTAAATTGAAAGAGTAAAATGAAAAAAAGACCATTTACTCCAACAACCCCCTTTAAGTGCAACTTAGGGATTACAATATTACAGTACATATGCTTACGGGTCTTGACAAAAAAATTCATGTTAGGTACCTAAGTACAACTACAATGCAAGCTCTCAAAGTCAGAGAAAAAGGGAAAACGCAGTGGGAGAAAACTCCAATCAAAAAGAGAGCCAGGGAATTAAAAAGCTTCAACATAAGGAGATGGCAATGGCACCTTAAGCAAAGCACATAAATGAATGAACTTGCTCTTAGTGAAGGGTTTGGTGAAGATGTTTGCAATTTGATTTGATGTCCGAAAATATTGAAGGTCAAGGACTTGCTGATTAATCAAGTCCCAAATGGAGTGCATGTGAATCTCAATGTACTTGGTCCATTGGTGATGGGTTGGATTGTGAGAAATTTGAATGGCAGTCTGGTTGTCACAAAAGATGACTCTTGGCTTTAGGAATGGAATGCCAAACTCAATGAGGATGTTTTGAAGCCAAATGGTCTTAATGGTTGCATTAATTGGCCACTCAATACTTAGCCTTGGTGGATGAAAGAGCAATGACAAACTGCTTCTTGCTAAGAGAAAAACAATGCCTTGAAGTAGACTTGAGATCTTGAGAACTGCCTGCCCAATCCGAATCTATGTATTCCACCAAGTCAATATCTTTATGCAGTACTGCATAACGAATTCCATAATTGTGAGTACCTTGGATATAATGAAGAATCCTACATCTACCTAGAGACTATGCTCACAACATATGAAAAATGAGGCCATGTGCGATTGAAATATATAAGGCTATAAACCAATTGGTGATACACGATAGCATCAACCAAGGGTGAAGAATAAGAAGCCTCAAATTTGACTTTTGATAGAAATGGAGTTGGTGTGAACATAAAATTAGTCACATAAAATCTGGAGAGCATATGAAGAGTGTACTTAAGTTATCCAACAGAGATACTAGAAGGTGACCAAGTGATCTCAATCCCTAAAAAGTAGTGGAGAAGGCCTAAGTCAAACATAAGAACCTATCATGAAGGGCGGTTTTGACTGCGTTGATGTGAGATGCATGACTTCCCATCATCAACAAGTCATGAACATAGAGAACAAGGAAAGTTAGAGTATCATCATGTTGTAGAGTGTAGATGTTCGGATCAAAATGGCACTGAGTGAACCCAACTAATAGGAGTCCATCTTGACATACTAGGTTCGAGGGGCTTGTTTAAGGCCATAGAGAGACTTTCAAAGTTGACAAACAAGTGAAGGATCTTGAATGATCCCTTTGGCTGCTCCATATATACCTCTTCTTGAAGCTTATCGTGAAGAAAAACACTCTTCGCATCCATCTGATGAACTTCACATATGTGAGCTTTTGCAATGGAAAAGACAAGTTAGATGGAATTCATCTTGGCAACTAGCGCAAAGGTCTCAAATTAGTCAACCTTAGGAACCTGGTAGAATCCTTTAGTGACCATGCAAGCCTTACCCTTACCAACCAACCCATCTGTAGCGATTTTTGTTCAATAGATCTACTTGCACCTAACAAGTTTTCTTCCCTTAGGAAGAGGGACTAGATCCTAAGCATGGTTCCTCTCTAAGGAACTAAACTTCTGCATAGTAACATCATGCTCGGGGACACTAGAAGCTTCCCAAAAGGATTGTGGATCGAAAGCTATAGCAATGAAGAGATGTGGAGCTTGCTCAAATTGTGACCTTGTTCTTCTCTCATTTGAAGGATCACCGACCCAATCACGTGCTGACGCCAATGTTTGGTGAACATACAAAGGCCCAATAGCTAGAGAAGGAGGAGAACTTGGAGGAGAATCATCATCTTCCAAATGATGACTAAGAGAGAAGGAAGATGGATCCTCATCATTGTCATATAAACTAGAAGAAGACTCCTTGATAGGATCACAAGGATTAAAATCCTCAAGAGAACTATCATCATGTAGTCACAATGTCTCCATAGGAATAAAGAATAGAGAAGAGGCATCCTCCTGAAACGAACATTCCTCTCAATGAAAAGCTTGTTTGTGTTTGGATGGAGAAGCGTATAACCTTTGACACCATATGGATACCCAACAAACATATAGGGCTTGCGTTTCTCTACTACAATGTGGGCTTGTGCAGGAGACTCAATCGATTGAAAGTGTGTGATTGTGGGTTTCCAACTAGTTCAAGTTTGGAAAGGAATTAACCCACTTCACAACTTGATGAGGAATCCAATTCTGGATATAACATGCATAGTTGATGGCATTTGCCCAATACTAAGTTGCCAATGATTTGGAGTGGATCATACAGTTAACTATTTCCTTTAAGGACTGGTTCTTTCGTTTTACAACTCCATTTTGTTGTGGACTATGGGGAACTGTGTGTTTATGATCAATGCCTTATGAGATACATAATTGCTCAAACCTTTCATTGACATATTCCCCCCATTATTAGTGCACATAACCTTGATGGTTTTCCTTATTTGTTTCTCTGCAAAGGCTTTGAATTCTTCAAAATACTTAGACGTCAGACTTTTGTTTGAGAAAATATACAAAGGTATACTAAGAAATATCATTAATGAATGCGAAGACATATTTCTCTGTTGAAAGAAGGACATGGAAATGGATTTGCCAAATCATTGTGTACTAGCTCCAAAACCTGTGCAGCTCTCCATGCTTTGCCTTCATCATATTTTTCTTTAGGATGTTTGCTGAGAATACATCCTTGAAAAACAACACTAGAAAATTGAATAAAAGGCAACCTTGTAAACATGTCATGCTAACTGAGCTATTGTAGGTAGTGGTAGTTCAAGTGGCCAAACCGTTGATGCCATAAATGATTCACTTCATTTGAGTAAGAGTAATGCAGGTGAAGGAGAATCAGAAACCAAGTGAGACAAGTGATACAATCTGCATTGATGATTTGCCTTTCCCACTACATGATCTGCCTTTCCCACTACAATTGTAGACCCATTGCATCTCACTAATTATTACCATTGTATTTGGAGTGAAGTCAACTCGCTTGCTAGAGCCCGTTTGAGTGATTTGACAGATAAATAAGAGATTGGTTGACAAAGATGAAACACAAAGGACATCTTGAAATGTTCCCTCGCTCATGTCAATAGACCCTCTCCTATGTACTTCAGCAAGAGTGTCATCACCCAAAAGAATAGATGACATAAAACATGACCCCAAGGAGTAAATTCTGCCTCTTGATGAAAAGCCATGTGGTGCAAAGCACCCAAGTCAATAATTCATGAATCAAGTTGTGAAGCAATAGCAACTAAGGCCTTACCTTTTCCCTTTCCTTTACTTGTATCCTTTGAAGATTCTTGAGATGAACTTGATTTGACACAATTGTGCAGGTTGATGTTGTTCTTTTCAAGAAGATGAGACAATTGATCAATTTGCTTCTTCATACATTTGTGTTTATCATGACCAAGTTTCTTAGGATAAGAACACGTGGTTTTCTCCTACTTGGACTTATTACTTCTGAAGAAGATGCATCTTTTGTTGCTCTTGGGGCAGCTAGTTTCTATTCTTGCTTCTTTTCTCCTTAGTTCTTTATGAATCAACTTGTCTTGTTCTTCTGTGAGTTCATTTGCAAACTCATCAAGAGAAGGCATTTTATAGCTGGTTCCTAAGATATTTTTTGTGGCATAGAA
Source organism: Cupressus sempervirens (assembly GCA_028749045.1). Taxonomy (NCBI): domain Eukaryota; kingdom Viridiplantae; phylum Streptophyta; class Pinopsida; order Cupressales; family Cupressaceae; genus Cupressus; species Cupressus sempervirens. The sequence continues at coordinate 873,010,477 of CM053789.1, forward strand.
TGGAGAAACAAAAATCGTATAGTTTGGACAAAGTTTGGAAAGAATGTTTAGAATCAATTGTGAATCTTTCTTGTCTATCCCACACACTTTTAATTGCAATCTTACAACCTTCAATTTTGTGAAGTCCTGAGTTGTATCAAAATTACATGGATTTAACCCTATTAGCTTATTCTCCGATTAGTGTCCCCTTAATTCATCTTGTTTACCAATAAACTCTTCTAATGTTGTTCATATATCATCTGGAGTTGTAGCAGATTCAATGTGAAAAGAAGATCAAGAGATACAAACTTGCATAGAGTACCATATGCTTCATCACATTTGTTAAACCACTTTGGCTTTTCTACAAGCAGTGATGGTTCAGTTTCAAGCCCAATAGTTACTGTAAACAACCAACTTCTTAAGATAGATTGTAATTTTTGACTTCCACTCATAGTAGTAACAGGGTGTGAGTAATGTTGATGTTGTTTTATCCATTTTAATGTAGGAATGTTGCATGGGAAAGAAAAGAGAAAATCACCACCCCCGCTTTTTACTAGCTTAGAAATCAACCCCCTTGATATGTTGCGCACTTTATAGTTCAGTGCATTGATAGAACTTTTTTTCAATTTACAATCCACAATAGGCTCATAATGGCTGAAATTACAAATTCTGATACAAAATGAACCGAAGATAAAATCTGGAAAAATAAGCTCCCTAGCTGTGTAGCACTTTTAACCACCTTTCTAATGCCTATTTGTTTATGAAAAGTGGAGCATCGGGGAAGGCATATTATGGTTGGATGAAGAAGTTAGCAATATCAGACTTCAACTTGCAAAAAAGTGGGTAAGACAATGAAGATCTCGTCTCCAACTTTCTATTGATATCTCATTTGAAAAATTTCAATGAGCCACAAGATACGCTTGTTTGAAAAAAATGCCTTTTATGAGGGGGCTTGAGAAGAGGCCTAGTGGTTGGACAATGACATTGTTTGTAGAGGTGTTGGCGGGTGGAGTATGGGAGGTGGCTGAGCGGCATGCTGGTGGTTTGTAAACCGCCTACGCTAGCTGTAATGCTTAGTGCTGTAGTTGACAAACTTGGTTTCAGCTATCTTGATTGACCCAAATTTTTTGAAAATCTTAGAATCAGCAAAATATCCGCAAAACAATTGGCAATAAATTGACACTTTTATCAAACAATTGGAAATATACAATTTATTAAAGTATTCTTGAAAATGCACACATACACACCAAATTTGTAGAACATATAATGATTTGAGATATCCACTATATATTAATTAATGTTTTGAGTTAAACAATAATTCATAGCAACTAAAACTTAGTAGATTAACATAGTGCTAGAATCATATGCCAAAAAACAAGTACAACATTTGAATATAAATAAGTTTAATACATATAGAAGTCGAATTCCATGAAACTACAACTCTCAAATACATATTAAGTTCAAGATTTGATATTGTTGGTGTAATTAATTATTCACTAATTACACTTACTTAAGCTTACTTAGGATAATGCATTGCATAGTAATTTGTGATTGAGACACTTGGGAATTTGCATCTCAATTAAACACATGGTGTAGGAGAATTCCACTCTGGGTGGTCATAGTTGTTATTTCATTCCACCTTTAGTGCACTTATCACATTATCATCCTCATCATCGCACATACGTCATTGCATAATGGAAGATGATCCACCTTTCGTGGACATGTGATTCCACCTTGTGTAGGTGATAGCTTATCTTCTCCTTATCATTGTCTTTTATCGTCTCTCCTATATAAGGAGGCCTATTATGTACATTTTATATCAAGCCATTGGATGTCAATCAAGTCCATTATCAATAATAGCATTCTTGCATCTTCATGTAATTATCTTGCCATTCTCTTGTGGAAGTTATCTTGTTCTTTCATTTGATCTTAGGGGTGTTGTAGAGTCACCTAAAGATCTAACAGATATCAATGAAAACTAGAATTAGAAATGATAATTGGATCTATGATTATAGTTCAAAAGAGACCGCTGCTTCTGCATGGGTGGTGTTGCAGTAGTTGCAGTGACAACATCCTCAACAAGTGCCAAAATAGGTACCTCGGGCTCAAGAAAAGCCTTTAATGGATGACCAAGCTCATGTTCCTCCTCACGTGTTGCCACTTCCTCATCCCAATCATCTGCCTCCATATCAAACTCAGCTAGTTGTTCATTAGCCAATAAAGGATCACCCACATGAGCATCTATATCCTCACCATTAAGAGGAGCAATCCAATTTGCTGAATTTTGATCAATGTCATCCAAGTCAACTGCTTCATATGAAGCTTGCCCTTTCACCTTCTTTTTGTGCAAAGGAATGTTGTACTGCACATAAACGAAGTCATTCAAGCACTTCTGAGTCAATCAATAGCGCTTTGTTGTGTGTATGTTCTCAAAAGTACTCTAGTTTCTCTCACTACCAAAAGCACTACAGGCATGCGACAAAATTCGGAGGACAAGCTTTTGAAGATTAGATGTTGTGGCACCATCATTGTTACGAGACTCGGACTCGGCTCGGACTCGGTAAGGGTAACTTGACTCGTGACCCGGCTCTGACTCGTGACTTGGCTCGGCGGTGACTCGGCAAAGTGAAAAAACCTCAAAATTTTGAGATTTTTTAGGATTTAAAGAACATTCCATGCACCCATTATTGAATAAAGCGTAAAAACACAATAACATCATTAAATAGAAGATAATTTGGTCATAATGCACATGCCACATACTTAAAGTTAAAAACTTAAAACTTAAAAGTCAAACATCGATTACATAAGTACAATACTACAAAGTTACAAACTTATAAAGGTAAATTGCTAAAAGTAAATACTATATTACTAGTAATTAAAGTCAAACTAAGATAAATCCATGCAAACCATCAAAATGTATATGTATTATCATTTATGCATTATGAAATCCAACACATCAAGATTCAATAGTCATCATCAAATTCAAATGTTCCAAAAGCTGATCATATATTAAGTTAAACTGTTAAACAAAAAGTTAAAACAAGACTATAAGTCTACAGCTATGGCTCCTAGTCGGAGTCCTCATCATCATCCTCATCCTCATCGTCATCCTCATCATCATCGTCATCCTCATCCTCATCCCCAACCTCAGCCTCAACCTTAGGCTAAGACTCAATATAATCTATAAAATGCCTCTTAGTAAGGCGTCTAAGGTAGGTCCTGGATGTCTCAGTAGCCATAGCATCAACTCGTGAGGTGCATCTAGGATCAATTGTACTCTCTGCCTTTGGCTCTGCCAATGTTTGTGAGGTGCCACTAGGAACAACTGGAGCTCTCTGGTCCTCTGCTACCATAGCCACAGCCTCAGCCTCAGCCTAGCCCTCTTTATCTGCCTGGTCAAGCCACTGTAGGTCCTCATCATCAAAGACAGGATCAGTAGCCTCAGTGATCCAATTAGACTCTGGATCAACCTCCTCTAGAGTGATCGGAGAGGTGTTACTATCCAAAATCTCCCTGATCCTAATGCGTAGGTTGTAGTGCACAAAGACTAGACTATTCATTTTCTGTACAGACAACCTGTTACACCTCTTCGAGTGGATGTGCTCGAACATGCTCCAGTTGCGCTCACATCCAGAAGCACTACTTGGCTGGCTCAAAATGCGGATGGCGATTTGCTGAAGGTTTTTGGTCAAAGGCCCAAACATTTGCCACCATCTATCTGAATTTTGAAAAAAGGAAAACAAAAAAATATTAGTCTCATTTCAAAATTTGAACTTTAAGTTTAAAGCTAGAAATTTAGAAACTAGATTGCATAAGGCTTAAGCTGCAATCTTTACCTGGCTACAATTTTGTACGACCTTCTTTGCAAATTTGACTTGAAAAAATGGGCCCTGATGCATTATTATAGGCATCCATCTCAAGCAATATATCTGTGGGATTAGGGGACATCTTCAATATCACTGTGTATAGGCCACTAAGAACCTCCTCATATGCTTTGAAATCATCACAGAAACGGTATGCCGGATTGAGGTAATACGCTGCTGCGTGGATGGGCTTATGAAGCTGATTTTGCCATCTCCTATCAATTATGTCCCAAATAGGGCCATAGTTTTCCTCAACTCTTACATATTTGGCCTTAATAGTCTCCTTGACCCTATCCATGCCCTTATAAATGTAGCCCATAGAGGGCTTCTCGCCATCAGCAACTCGTAGGAGGGCTACAAGGGGCTCGGTGATCTACAAAACAATTAAACAAAAAAACAATTTAGTGAATGATGAAACTTTGCAAAGTTGCACAATGAAAATAAAACAAAAATATGTATGAGACAAATTAATTTATAAAATTTTAAGACTTAAGCTTTTAAAATTTAAAATTTAAATTTAAAATTATCTCCACAATCTTTGAACATGGCTCCCAAAAATCATCATCATCATAAATGCATTTTGTTGCATCTATCCCTGCAGGGCTGCTCGCAAAGGAGGAGGAACTCCATTCTGGGCCAACAAACATGCATTGCAACTCTAACCTTGAACTCAGCAAGGATTTAAGTGTGATAAAGTTAGAGGCAAATCTTGTGATACCAGGACAAGCCAACTCCTTTCCCTTCGTGTATTTTCTCATAGTGCTGAGGACCAAGGCATGATTATAGATGAACTTAAAAAGATTTTTGGCCTTGGTAACACATGATTTCACCCATACAAGCTTGCCAATATCCTCTAACATGAGGTCGATGCAATGGGCCGCACATGGAGTCCAAAAGATTTTTGGGTGTCTCTCCATCAATAGTTTTCCTGCAACAATTTTAAATTAGTTAGTAAACAATGAAAATTTTTGATGTATCAAAAAACTTTTAATTTTCAAAATTTAATGAAAAACTAAAACAAATTTTTTAGAAGTAGAACTTAGAAAGTTAGAAGTTAAAATTTTACCTGCAGCAACATAATTAGCTGCATTATCTGTCACCACTTGGACAACATTGTCTTCCTCCACCTCCCTTATGACCTCTTCAATAGTCTCACATAAGAATTTTGCATTTTTCACACATGAGGAAGCATCTATGGACCTCAAAAACATGGTGGATCCTGAAAGTGAAAATTAAACAAAATAATTATCATTCAAGAATCAATAATCAATAAAACAAAATTTTCGTTATTCAATAATGTAAGAATTTGCCTAAGGGCAAAATTCACCCAAGAACTAAGAACTCAAACACAAGCACAACTGTAGACCAAAAATGGAGAGAGTATGATTAGAATAACAATGCATTCAATACTTGATGCAAGAGTACACTAGGAGTGCTTGAATATAAAGGCCTCAGGAGAGCTTCTAGAATGTATAGAAGTTAGCATCATGATGTGTCATACAACCAAGCACATGTCCACCAGATATGGATTAACCTCCATTAAGCACGAAAGTAAGTGCGGTGATGAGAGGATAAGCCTAGAAGGGTGGGACACGCAAAACAGTGTTGTAGACACCATGTGCTCAAATAGAGGTGCGTACTCTTGTGTTGTCAACATGACAACTCACAAGGTTGCACAAACTCCTAAGTGTCTCATAAATAAAAATAATAAAATAATGCATTAACCTAAGTAAACTTAAGTGTAAATAGTAAAATACGTATTTACACCAACACCCCCCCTTAAGTGCAACTTAGGGGAGTGCCCTTAAGCTTACGAACTAGGATGAAGATGCATAATGGGTCCCGGCTACTAGGCCATGTAAGGTACCCATGTACATAATGAAAATGTAATCTCCCATAAAGCAGGGAAAGAGTGAAAACCTCATGGGAAAAACCCTCCCCCAAAAAGAGAGATAAAGGAGGATGCATCGATGGATGGAGTAACCAAGACCCCCCCATTACGACATACATCCAATATATACAAAAGAGAATGAAGGAAGGAAGAGAGACAGAATAGGCTCCCCCCCCAAAAGAAGAATGCCAACAGGTGAAAGCTGCTCCGAGGAAGAAGCTGGTCCAAGAATGCAGAATGGTGTTCCTCCCCTTAGGAAGAAATAATGCCCAAGGTACTATCCTGAAGATGTGTGCTGGCCCTGAAACCTACTCAAGTATCCCTGTACTGATGCTAAAGTTCACCCCTTCCAACTGTGCTGAAAAGAATGAATGCAGATCTGTCAAGGATGTTTGCTGAACCTGTTCCACTGAACCATCTGTCTCCTCGACTGACAAAGAGGCCTCCACTAATTGCTGTTCATAAGGATCCACAATCACGCCAACTGGTGCAGATTGATCATGTAGAGAATGGACATGAGGGTCAGAGTGAGCCCTCGCAACAACTGTAGAAGTATCATCATCAATGAGAAGATGTGTGTCCTCAAGTCTGTCTCCCAAGTCAAATGAAGCTGGAGCGGGAAGACGAGGTGTACCATGTTGTGTTGGACCTTTCACTGTGGCAATGTAAGCACGTGGACTGGACTGATGTGACCTCTCACTGCAACTGTCAACAGAACCCCACATGTCTGAACCTGTTGAAGCACTATCGCTGGTGTCACTATCAGTTTCCACTGTGTATGATGTGCGGAGAAGAGTAGAGGACAAGCTCGGAGAACTTTCCTCAAATTGAACATCCTTCTCCACAAAAATATCATGTGTCTCAAGATCCATAAGTCTGTAAGCCTTCACATTGTCTTCATAACCAATAAAGGTACAAGGCCTAGGTGTCGGTGCCTTGCAACTCCTGGAAGAACTGTTTGCCCATGTTGGACAACCGAAGGCTCTAAGGTGACTCACAATCGGTTTTCTGCCGCACCATGCCTCAAAAGGAGTCTTGCCATCTAAGGCTGGATGAGGAGACCTGTTAAGGATGTGAGTAGCACTGCTAATGGCTTCAACTTCTAATGTAGGATCGAGAGACTTGGCCTTAATCATGCAACTTGCTATGGTTTTGAGAGTCCTATCCTCATAGCTGCAACATCTGTCTTGTGCGGACTGAATGTTGGTGAGTTCTGAAGATCAATCCCCTCAATTTTGCAAAAGTTCTTAAGTCTTCTGTCAACATAACGATTCTCATTGTCCACTCTTAATACCTTGATGGCTTTCCTTGACTTGTGTTCAGCATGAGCCTTGAATTCTTGAAGTTTATGAACTACTTCATTCTTGTGATGAAGGAAGAAGACCCAAGTGAATCTTGAAAAGTCATCAACAAATGCGAGTATGTAGCGGCCTTGGCTGACTGAAGTCACTGCAAACGGTCTTGCTAATACCATGTGAACTAGCTGAAGAACAATTGGAGCTCGAGAAGACTTCCCTTTATCATACTTCTCCTTGAGATGCATATCCACTGAACAAGATGAACACTCCCCCTTAGAAAAGCTGATGTTGGGTAGACCTTTGACCATTCGTTTTGAGGAAAGTTGCTGAAGAGAGCGGAAGTCAAGGTGACCAAACCGCTCATGCCATAAGTTGATGTTTGAATTAGAGTGAGTTAACAAGGCTTGAGAAGAACTCTTAGGCACAAAATGGGAGAAGGAATAAAGCCTCCTGTCATCATTGACTTTCCCAACTGCTACCAATGAATCATCTTTGAGACTTCGCACCATCACTGAATTGGGAAGGAACTCAACCTTATGACCATCTCCAAGGTGAGTGATTTGGTAAACTGATAGGAGATTGGAGCTTAGATTTGGAACATAGAGTACATCTTTGAATTCCCCATCTTCCATTTCAACATGTCCTTTTCCTTCAACTTCCATCTTAGCATCATCTCCCACGAAGATGTGTGGCACCTTTGACTGCTTCAATGAAGAAAAGTCTTGCTTTGAAGAACCCATATGGTAAGAGGCACCTGAGTCAAGTATCCATTCCAAAGAAGAACTTGAATTTGCCATAAGTGCTTGACCTTTAGCCTTTGAAGAGGTTGGAGTAGAATCCTTGGAAGTACCTAGCACTTGAATCTTATTCTTCTTGAGTAGATTTTCTAACTTATCGATTCTTTTTGTTTTGCAATGATGCTCGTCATGATTTGGCTTTTTACAGTATGCACAAAAGAGTTTGTCCTTTGTTTCATTACTTCCCTTCTTGTTTGAAGAAGAACAGCCTTGTTGAGAGGAGTCATGTTGTGTCTCAGATTGTGTTTTCTGCTTCCACTGCTTCTTCTTCTTGTTGCTTTTTCCCCCTGGACTAGATTTCTGACCATCACTAGCTACTAAGGCTTTGGTCTTAGATGACTTGAGAAGACCAAAATCCACCAAGTGAGATTGTTCAACAATCAACATGTCTGCAAATCCATCAAAGGAAGGTTTCTGGTAAGCAGATCCCATGGTTAACTTGTGAGTATTAAAACTTGAAACAAAGTTGGCATACTCAGTAGGTAGCTTTTTCAGGATGTGATGTATCAACCTATCATCCTTTATGGGATTTCCACAATCGTTTAGTAGTGCCCTATACTCATTGACTTTGATGAGATAATCTTGAATTGGGTCATAATTTTTAGGATCTAAGAGAAGTAGATCATCCTCAATCTGAAATCCCTTTTCTTCATCCACTTTACCATACAACTGTTCAACTTTATCCCAAGCTTCCTTAGATTCTGAACAATTTTTAATGTGAAAGAGAAGATCCCCATGTACACAAATCCTAATTACACCTAAAGCCAGTTGGTCTTGAATTGTCCAAGCAATGAGTTCTCTAGCATCAGTAGGTTTGGTAATTGTACCATCAACATACAAACTATATCCTTTTTTCATTAATCTACTCCATGCAATATCTTTCCATGTAGAATAGTTGCGTGAAGTTAGAGGAGGACATTTAAAACCCATGATGCAGAAATGAAAGAGCACAAAAAAGAGACACAAGAACACAGTACACATCCCCCCTTTTCACTCAATCAAAAGACCCCCCCCCAAAAGAGATGCTTTGGCACTTTATAAGTAATGCGTTTACAATGGGCCACTTGTCAAAATGAACAAAGTGGACTTGTTGATTTTGCTTTTACAATTGCCTTATGAGGCTGAAATCTGTCACTTAAGCACTGTAGTTTAGTTTTACAACAATTCTGAAAAAGAATCAAAGCATTACAATGCCAAAGAAGGCCTAATTCTGAAAGTGAGAAATTGGTCCACACAACCCTAGAATCTGACTTCAGATCTAGAAAGTAGACAAAAAACCACGCACTTTCAAAAAAAAAGGGAACCTAAAAAGGTGATCAGATGTGCCCGTACGGAGCTTCTGAAGTTGCAAAAGGCAGGATTATGCAGGTACAGTTGCCAAAAAATGCAAATTCTGCAAAATTTGTACACCAAAACTAGAAAACAACACAACCACTGGAAAATTCAGGAAATTCTACTTGATTTTTAAAAAAATTGCACCTGAATCGGAGTTCAAATGTCCAAGTTACGAGCTCGCAAAGTCAGGCTGCCAAACTGAAAAGCAATCTAGAGAGGGGTCTGGAGGAGAAACTGAGTCTAAATTTGACGGTCAAACGACCGTCAACGCAGTTGTAGAACACCCTAGCATGACGTCCAGACGGGCGTCAAATTTAACCCATTAAAAAGGTGACATCAGCAAAAAGTCCAGTCACTGGTGATGTGGCAAGCTGACGAGATTGTCCATACGGTACGGATTGGTGGCTTATGTGGCAAAAAATCTAGTTTCCACGTGATGACGTGGCAATACCGGCTGCTGCGTTGGCTGACGTGTCAAAATTACACATGTCGGAATATAACTGGTTCCACGTGTCTGTGGAGCAGACTGCACTTGGCGATTCCTTGCAGGTGGGTGGGCGGGAGTTTTGTTAAGACAGTCGCCGGAAAAAGTCACTGCGCGGGAACAAAAACGTCAAAGCAACGCCGAAAAAGTATAGAATGTCGATCTCGTTGGAGTTTTTATTGCAGCAGGTGCCGAAAAACTTTAAACCCTTGTCGGAAAGTCGTGAATAGCGAGCCGAATTTTGTAGCATAGAACTTCCGGAGAACGATTGCGCGCGCAGTGCCAGAGGGAGTTAAAATTGCCGAAATCGCGAAGAAGATGCCGCCGATGGACGCCGGAGAACGGAGCTAGGAAACGGTCTGTAGATGCCGAAAAGCGTACACTGCTCGGGCCGCCGGATTGACGGTCGGAAATCCTGTGCTGCGGGGCGGATCTGCTGCTCGGAATCAGGGATTTAATCCCACGTGTTGTGGGAGAGCGCAGTCAGCGCTTTAAAAACAAAGCCCCCTTTCTTTAAACAAATGCGCTGGTTAATGGGCGGGGCCGAAGGTGTAGTACACGGCAAAGATGTGCGGCTGGGTCTCTACCGAAGTTTGCAGAGATTGGGCCCCCAAAGGTGAAGGAACCCGCTAATTAAAATTGAACCCTGCGAAAAAAATATATATCCACCAAATGTGCAGTACGGGATTTGACTGCCCGTACTGTAAAAAATTTTCTTTGACAGACAATAAATTTAATTCCGAAAATAATATTTCGAAATAATGTCCAAAAATACAGAGATAACAATAATGCATGCAGATCCAAAAATATAAAAATCAGATCAATGAATGATCATACCCAAATTTGCAAATCGGTGCCTCCGGGTTCCAATTTGCAAAATTTTTTTTGCCTCACGGTCGACTATGGGCCAAGTTAGGCGTGCTTATAGTCTATTTTCACCGGTTCAGCGTTCTGGACGCAATGGAGAGGTCAGATCTGATGCTGGAAGCTCCCAAATTCTGCAGCACTCCGGATTCAGGTTGAGGTCATGAAGCAAACAAGAGGTCTCGAACGGCTATGTGATGAGAAAGTCTCCAAGCTCTGATACCATGTAAGAATTTGCCTAAGGGAAAAATTCACCCAAGAACTAAGAACTCAAACACAAGCACAACTGTAGACCAAAAATGGAGAGAGTATGATCAGAATAACAATGTATTCAATACTTGATGCAAGAGTACACTAAGAGTGCCTGAATATAAAGGCCTCAGGAGAGCTTCTAGAATGCATAGAAGTTAGCATCATGATGTGTCATACAACCAAGCACATGTCCACCAGATATGGATTAACCTCCATTAAGCATGGAAGTAAGTTCGGTGATGAGAGGATAAGCCTAGAAGGGTGGGACACGAAAAACAGTGTTGTAGACACCATGTGCTCAAATAGAGGTGCATACTCCTATGTTGTCAACATGACAAGTCACAAGGTTGCACAAACTCCTAAGTGTCTCATAAATAAAAATAATAAAATAATGCAATATAATTAAATAATGCATTAACCTAAGTAAACTTAAGTAAGTGTAAATAGTAAAATACGTATTTACACCAACAAATAATAGTATACATTAAATTTTAGACTTCAAAAAGTAGAGCATGATGAATTACCTACGCTAGAAACAAGAAAACTTAGGAGGGTTCTGGACCTCCTATCTGTCCATCCATCTGTTATGATGGTACACCCCTTTTGGGTCCAAATCTTTTTGTGGTCCTCCAACTCAAGTTTCATCTCCTCAACCATATCTAGCAAGAGCAGGCCACTCAACTCATCTTCAGTGGGGGCTTTGAATCCCACACCACAGATGGAAACTGCATCAATCATCCCTTGCCAATAAGGAGTCCTATTACATTTATAAAAATATTTTAATTAGCATATTTCAAATTTTCAACATCAAGTTAAAAGTATAAAATTGAATATAAATTTTAAAACTTAAAACGTAAAACAATCAAATATAAATGAAGTTGAAAACTTGAAGTGCCTGGCTGCTATAAATGGAACGTCGTAGAAAAACCAAAACTTGCAAATTGCTCTTACTCCAGCTTCATGTATTTCCCTATTCCAGCCCATGCTCTCAAGTGAGGGTTGCGCACTAGGAGTGGTACGTGGTACAAAAAAGTTGTCCAACTTACTAGATTTTCTGACTCTAGGACGAAGAAGAGCAGCACTACTAGAAGAGGCAACAGCAGTAGCATCACTAGAAGTGCAAGGAATAGATGTAGAAGAAGCACGAGCAACAGAAGCGCTAGGACGATAAGGGGGACGAGAAGAACCTTCTCCAACACAGCCTACTGACTTAGAAACATTTGCAGATGAGCGTGGAAAGGAACTAGAACCAATCTGAGCTAACTCTTTTAATTGTTTTTTTAAAATTCTTTTTCTTGTTCATATTTTTCCAAGGCTACATAACAAAAACGTTGAGCCTCAATAGTTGCAGCTCCACGAGGTTCAATATCATGACCACGTAAGCCAGCAATATGGTATTTTAATCTATTTATCCCCCCACTATTAATGGTTTTGCAAAATAGGCATTTTGTTTGACTTCTCTTTCTACCCGGAAATTCTATGGTGAACTCCCAACACTCATTTTTTTGTTGCCTTTAGAGAGCTTGGGTTTTTTACCTCTAGAAGCCATTATGACTTAATTAAGGAAAAATGTAAAGGTTGCTGCAATAAGACATTTTAGACCAAATATTACCATTTCAGCATTGCATTTTATGAAGATCTAAAGTAAAAAAAAAACTCATAAACAAATTAAAAAAATTCATGCGAAAAACCCATAAGCATGGACAAAAAAATCATCAAAATCTAAACAATCAAGTCTTACCTCTTTCAAATGCTTTGGGAAGTGTTGAGAAGAGCTCTTATAAACTCTTTGATGATCTAAATGCAAGCTCCAATGTCACAAATGCAAGCTTTTCTCCTCCTCCTTTCAGCTGGTTGCAAAACAAGAAAACTCTATTTCTCTTCAAACTCTCTCTCTCTCTCTTTCTTCTTTTCACTATAGACTGTTATAGGAGCCCTTTTAGGGTTATATGACTAAGAAATGTAAAAAAAAACATAAAAAAAACTTGTAAAAAATTATATTTTAATGGCTCAGTTTCAAGCCTGTCGCGACCGAGTCAAGGGGGCCGGGTCACGCGAGTCACTCGGTGACTCGCCGCTCGTGGGTCACGAGTAATTGTGGCTCGGCGAGGTCAGCGCGGCTCGCTGACTTGCGTGACTCATGTGACTCGCCGCAAGTCACGTTACCCTGGGCACCATAATCTTCCCACCACAGATCTGCAAGGATAATAAAAAGTTATTTATAATGTGGTGAAGATTCCAATAAACTTAATGAGCGAAATAAATGGTATAATAAGACCAATCACATGTTCTTTTTTACCTAGTTGAAGGGTGTATCTCCTATGTTTGGTATCAGGAGAAGAAAACAATGGCCCCTCTTCCCACTTATAGGTCTGCCACTCATCAAGTACGAGGTTTGGAAGGTCCAAATCAGAGACCAATTTTTTAATACATGTGTCCACACCAACTTGGACCTCTGCATCTGCTCAAACTATTAGAGAAATAAAACTTGGGGTTCAAGTAGTAGGCAATTGCATAAATATGTTGGTGGAGTTGTCGGTTCCACCTACGATCATGTTCCAAATGGGTCTATATTTGGTCTCATTTGACCTATACAAGTGTTGAATGACCTCTTTGGCCCTATCC